>CM042324.1:29157259-29569759 GCA_023566125.1 Zingel zingel
AATATCATCTTAGATTTTGGATATGGTAATATGGTAATATTTTATTTATTTATTGTACGAGGAATACCTCTTGAGATGTGTCATCTCATTTTCGAGAGGGACCTCGGTAGGACTGGACAGTACAGAAGACAAGACATTGCAGTACAACATACACATTCACTCACATACTAACTCCCCCCCCCCCCCCCCCCCCCCCAGCCCCCCCCCCCACACACACACACACACATGCCCAGATGTTACTGGTGTCAGAATTGATCATAACAGAGAATGTATGAGTAGTGATTAAAAACAAAAAGAAAGAGAAATAACAGAAAACTGTGAGAAATCAGACAATTACATCAAAAAGCAATCGAGGATTAGGGAATGCATTTACAACAATTGCTTGTTTGTAAGTAAATGAACAAAGCAAAAATGTCTTGAAGCAACTCAAAGATGTGATTGATCTTAGTGACCCAGGCAAGCTATTCCAATCAAAGGGGGCTGGGCAATATATTGATATTATATCAATATTGTGATGTGAGACTAAATATCACCTTAGATTTTGGATATGGTAATATAGCGTAACTGTTGTCTTGTCCTGGTTTTAAAGGCTGTGTTACAGTAAAGTGATGTCAGGTTTGTTCTGTTCTAGCTGCTCTATTATTTGTCTTTAACCACTTAGTCATTATATCCACATTATTGATGATTATTTATCTAAAATGTCACTGTGAAAATATTTCCTACAATTTCGTCGCAATATCGCCATCGAGGTATTTGGTCAAGGATCTCGCCCAGCCCTATATTAGCACAATGTTGCAATTCTCAATAACAAGTGAATGTTCTACATTAGAGTCCGAACAGCAAGAAGCACTTGATTGATGCTTGATTATGAGACATGGTTGCTTTGTATTGATAAAGGATTTCTGGGTAACACTTTACAATAAGGTACACAAAAAAATAGGTAGTTAATGATTAGTTACTGTTTTTCAGAAGGGTAGTTACTGTTTTTTGAAAGAGTAACTAATAATTCGTTACTCTTTCAAAAACAGTAACTAATCATTAACTACCTATTTGTTTGTGTACCTTATTGTAAAGTGTTACAGATTTCTGCATTATTGCATGTAATGTTGCAGCTGTTCCTTGTGAGGTCATGCACAACTACATTACATGATGTTTGATAGTTCAATTCATAAAACTGCATACTAAGTTGGAATTTATAGTCTTTAAAGTTATTACAGCTATCAGATAAACACATAAAAAGTCAATATTTCTCTATGAAATTGAGAAAACTATAAAGTTGAGCAAAATACAAATAAGAAACGGTATAAGATATGAGATTATAACTTTATTTAAACTGTCTGCACTAAAAAAAAGTATTGATTTCATGATATTGCAATTTACTTTTGTTAAAAGTGCAATATAACCTTAATATATCATACAGTCAGGTTAAGTCTACTGTATGAGTAAGCTCATTATTTCACTGTGCAGTATTATATACTAGATACATTCACTCCATGTAAAACAGGTTAGTTAGCCAAAAAAGAACATCATTGTTCAATTAAGTAATTATAATTTTAACATGACACTGAAATATGTTCCAGTCGCTGTTGCAATATCTAGTTGTTAGTGCCTTCTTCATCACTCATGCTGCTAAGTGTTAGCCTGGAGCTCCAAGATCAGTGATCCACAAAGAACAGGAGAGTCATTTTGGTGTCTTCATGACTGAAAAGCTCATTTGACAAATGTGCTTATCCTCCTTTAACTTAGTTTATTTCTCAAATACAACTCGTTAAGTCACAGCACCAGCAGGCATCTCTGCCTAATAACTTCATTCTCTGACATGAAGGCAGGAAACTGTTTGCTCTTTATCTTTCTATCCATCTGTCAACTCAACTCTCTCGCTGCCAATAAAACAATCCCAGCTGGGCTTTCTATATACAGTGAGGAAAATAAGTATTTGAACACCCTGCTATTTTGCAGGTTCTCCCACTTGGAAATCATGGAGGGGTCTGAAATTGTCATCGTAGGTGCATGTCCACTGTGAGAGACATAATCTAAAAACAAAAATCCAGAAATCACAATGTATGATTTTTTAACTATTTATTTGTATGATACAGCTGCAAATAAGTATTTGAACACCTGAGAAAATCAATGTTAATATTTGGTACAGTAGCCTTTGTTTGCAATTACAGAGGTCAAACGTTTCCTGTAGTTTTTCACCAGGTTTGCACACTGCAGGAGGGAGTTTGGCCCACTCCTCCACACAGATCTTCTCTAGATCAGTCAGGTTTCTGGGCTGTCGCTGAGAAACACGGAGTTTGAGCTCCCTCCAAAGATTCTCTATTGGGTTTAGGTCTGGAGACTGGCTAGGCCACGCCAGAACCTTGATATGCTTCTTACAGAGCCACTCCTTGGTTATCCTGGCTGTGTGCTTCGGGTCATTGTCATGTTGGAAGACCCAGCCTCGACCCATCTTCAATGCTCTAACTGAGGGAAGGAGGTTGTTCCCCAAAATCTCGCAATACATGGCCCCGGTCATCCTCTCCTTAATACAGTGCAGTCGCCCTGTCCCATGTGCAGAAAAACACCCCCAAAGCATGATGCTACCACCCCCATGCTTCACAGTAGGGATGGTGTTCTTGGGATGGTACTCATCATTCTTCTTCCTCCAAACACGGTTAGTGGAATTATGACCAAAAAGTTCTATTTTGGTCTCATCTGACCACATGACTTTCTCCCATGACTCCTCTGGATCATCCAAATGGTCATTGGCAAACTTAAGACGGGCCTTGACATGTGCTGGTTTAAGCAGGGGAACCTTCCGTGCCATGCATGATTTCAAACCATGACGTCTTAGTGTATTACCAACAGTAACCTTGGAAACGGTGGTCCCAGCTCTTTTCAGGTCATTGACCAGCTCCTCCCGTGTAGTCCTGGGCTGATTTCTCACCTTTCTTAGGATCATTGAGACCCCACGAGGTGAGATCTTGCATGGAGCCCCAGTCTGAGGGAGAGTGACAGTCATGTTTAGCTTCTTCCATTTTCTAATGATTGCTCCAACAGTGGACCTTTTTTCACCAAGCTGCTTGGCAATTTCCCCGTAGCCCTTTCCAGCCTTGTGGAGGTGTACAATTTTGTCTCTAGTGTCTTTGGACAGCTCTTTGGTCTTGGCCATGTTAGTAGTTGGATTCTTACTGATTGTATGGGGTGGACAGGTGTCTTTATGCAGCTAACGACCTCAAACAGGTGCATCTAATTTAGGATAATAAATGGAGTGGAGGTGGACATTTTAAAGGCAGACTAACAGGTCTTTGAGGGTCAGAATTCTAGCTGATAGACAGGTGTTGAAATACTTATTTGCAGCTGTATCATACAAATAAATAGTTAAAAAATCATACATTGTAATTTCTGGATTTTTGTTTTTAGATTATGTCTCTCACAGTGGACATGCACCTATGATGACAATTTCAGACCCCTCCATGATTTCCAAGTGGGAGAACCTGCAAAATAGCAGGGTGTTCAAATACGTATTTTCCTCACTGTATGTGTTTGAATCGAGCTAGCTAATTAATGTTGCATGTTTTTAGGAACAAGAGAGGTGAATGTATAGTCGGCCAGGCAGATGAACTTGTCAAGGGTTAACACATGTCAAAGTGCAGTGGAAGTGACACCGTGTTTATTGCTTTGCCCCTCACTCACTTTAGAGAGGTGTGGATTGAGTGTCGCTTGACAGAGTGCCTTTTTCCTCCCAAAGTTAGAGACCGAGACATTTAGCCTTTCTCTGAAGTCAGACTTAGAAATGCCCTTCTGTGTTTAAGTCTAAAGTTACCCAGACAGACTCCGGATGTAGTAACAATTTTTCTGTAGCAGATGCAGTTTTTACTTTGTCTGTGCAAAAAGTAAATCGTCACAGTTACACCTGGATTTTTTTTTATATGTATCCAAAACTCACACACAGAGTTGCAATACTTTGACCCTCAGAAAAACTACTTTACCCCCCGCCCCCACACCCCTCTAAAATGTCTGCTTTGACTTTCGTTCTTCTCAACTTTTTCACATTAAACTCACTGAGTTTCCACCAAATCTCATTTCATCCTTCAGGGTCCCTAAACAGTCTGTCTAAGAAAGAAAGGGGAAAATGGTGTTCTCCTTCCCTCCTCTGTCAGATTAAGGCTTCCTAAATGAGAACAAATTCCACCTCCTCTTCTCCGTTTTAATTTCCCAGCAGGATTGTGCAGCCGTGGCTTTATATCTGCACGGCCGAGGTTGAAGGATGAGGATATTCATACTTTGGCTGCTTGGCCCAATTTATTTTTGGGGGGAGAGGAGTTTGTGTGGCTCTGTGTGTGTGTGTGTGTGTGTGTGTGTGTGTGTGTGTGTGTGTGTGTGTGTGTGTGTGTGTGTGTGTGTGTGATCTTACTCATTTTAATAGGATTCTCTTCTAAACATTTTCTACATTTTTAGGAAGTGTACATACTGGGGTTACCTAATAATGTATCATTTATTCAAGGTGTGGCTGTTTCTGTTTGTTTTGAAATGTGTGTTTATTGCCTCTGATAAACAGTCATGGCCATAAATGTAATGTGTGTGGGTGGACCAGTGGCAAGTGTAAAACTGAGTATGAATGTGTGTTGTGAGTGTGTATGTGCATAAGAAAATGGCATTTAATGAGTGCTCATAGCTCTTCTGTGAACATTAATGAGTTTGTGTTTGCTCTTGTACGTATATCTTTGTGAGGACCATTATTTTGATGTTGAGAGTGAGCACATTTTTGGTCCTGACTTAATCTAAGGGCTATTTTATTGTTAAGACTTGATATTAGGGTTAGACTTGGGTTTAGGTTAGGGTTAGGTGTAAGAACTAGTGAGGACCAATGAGATTGCAAAGATTTCAGGACAGCAATTCTGACTTTCTTGCTTGACACAAGCCAACCTCTTAAAATGACGGTTATATTGAATTCATTTGCAAAAGCAAATATGTTTAAATGGAAATTAAATGATGCCCTGACCATGTTTTTATCAACATAATGAGAAATGTTGTTAATTAACGAAAATGGCATGCCAAAATGTTGATACTGAATGCATTAGTAATATACTAACACTAGCAATATATTTCATTTGTGTTTCTATTAGCTCCTGCAATACAACGCTCTGACAATAAAAGTCTTCTTTTATGGTTTTGTTAAGGTACTCAGCACTTGGTTAAATATTGCAGCAGTAAATTAAAGCACAGGATACAATGTGTTTTACATTATTAACATTTCACTTAAAGGCACGTCTTTCCCTAACCCTTACCTAAGTATTTTTGTTACCTGAATCCTACCATGCACAGGACACAGGATGCTAACCCTGTTCTCCAGTGTCAAAGTCCAAAAATGTAGCACAGTTCTGTCGCTCACAAAAAAAGTAGAGTGTGAACATAATCAAGGCATGCAGTTGGGACGTAATCACAACATAATTGCGAAAACAAATAAGCATTAAATATACCTAATTTTGAGGAGACTGAGTTGCACAGCCTAGCAAGTATTGCTTATTAGCAATCATTGTGTAAATAAGAAGCCTGCCAGTTTCTCCAACCAATTTTGTGCCAAGCAGCACGTATTTGTTTCCTGTAATCATGGAGACAAGGGTCACGCCAAAGAGGAACGTTTTAAGCAAATCTCTACAGAACTTCAAGGTGAATTTCACCCTCTTTCACAACATGACCTCTCTATTTTCTTGTGTCAATCCCACACCGCCTGCTATCCCATGATGCTTTGTGAAGCAGTTAAATTGTATCCCATAGAAAATGACTAGGGGCTGCACCACATACATTGGCTCTTATTGTGGGAAAATAGATTCTTGCAAGCATAGAAGTACAAACTTGAATACAAGTGAGTAGTTATGCATATATATAGATACACATGCGTGCGTGTGAATGAGGTGAGAAACGGGAAGGGATGGACTGGTGTGTGTGTTTGATGGCAGGTGGCGTCGTAGTGTGTGTTCCGCTCACACATTCGGATGCAACACACACACACACGTGCCATCTGCAGCCTGCCAGCAGAGCTCAGAACGACTGGTCATACTGAGTTTTAGCAGCACTAAAACACAAAAAACACTCATGTATTACAAAATTCACATAGTCCCCACATGGCAGCCTACAGCTTCTCCAGTGTGTGTTTGTGTCTTTGTGTGGACTTGTATTACTCACATTGTGGGGACTTAATCACACAGTAAAGATTTTTGGGACTTACCTCCCAGTTGGAGACAAAAACTGGCCAATAAGGTAAAGATACCAAGAAGTTTTTTACAATACTTGATTAATTTTGAACTCCTGAAAATTTGGATTGGGCGTATCAAAAGTGGAATGTATCCTTTGAAAAAAGCCACATGGTGTACAGAGAAGTGCATGTTTTTCGGAGGAATCTTTTAATGTCTGGAGAGGAAGTTGGAGAGCAGACAGTGTTTGTACAGACAGATCCAGATGAAGGGAAAGAGACGCGGATGGAAGAAATGAACGACAGAGAGGGAGAGAGGTGTGACGCTGCTCTGGAGAAACACTGAGTCATTCCCAGCTTTAGCTTTGCTTTGCAGGAGGTTCAAACTTAGTCATAGTCATACTGAGGCTCCAACGTCATGGAAGAAGAGGTTGCTGTTTTAGTGAGTAAATAAAAGTGTAATTGTAACTGAGTCTTATGTTCAAGGAATGGAATGGAAATTGATTTGTTTGAAACAGGGACAATGCACAAATTAACATTAAACGTGTAATACAAGAGAATATGACTTGGGCCCGGTTATAGCAACAATTGCTAATTTCCACCTGTAGTCCCTGGGCAGGTATGACAATTTTAAAAAGAAATTTAACAGGATAGATGATGTGGTGTCAATAGTAATTAAAAACAAAGGGGGGTTCTCTCGGTGATAAATATAAAAAGCTTCAATGGAATAAATTAATTGATTTGGTGTATTTTGTATCAGTTGGTGGTATAGAGATCCCCAAGCCACACATTTTCTTCCAGATTTCTAGTTCAGCCAACACCTCTTCAAGATACCGCAATGATTTTATACATCTCCTAACCTTCTCTTGCACTTCCTGCTCCTGGTGCTTATTACGTTTGACATTTAGCCCACTTGCACTTACTTTCCTGTACATGACTGTGGGTAAGAGTGCCAGTTAATAGCATTAAATGTAAATTTAAATATCTGCTGTTGGGCCCACAGATGGAATGGCGATTGTTTTGCCCTTGAGCAAGGCATTTGTTACTGACAGCTGCATTTGGAGGGCATGCCTAGCCAGTTTGGTTAATGAGTGTTGTGAGGGGATGGAGAGCCGGCTGCAGGGCTGCAGACTGAGAGACTGAGAGACTCTCTCTTAACCAGAGTGTGAAGCAACAGAGCCACTTCATTAAACGGCCTGTCTCTGTAAACACCTACTGCCTCCAGGACTGGCTGCACTGACTGACTGACTGAATGAAGCCATCTGCATGCAAGACACACACACACACACACACACACACACACACACACACACACCACGTATCTCTGCCTATGGCTCTTATTTTATGAGCCTCTGTAAGACACGGCAGGAAGGTTTGATGCTGTGAATAAAAATGCCATCCAATAAACATCACCGTCGGCTCTATAAGACTTTACAAGTGAGCACTTAAGTCCATTTCTCACCGGGCATGTAAAGCTTTCTGTGAACACATGGAGAATAAGACTGACAGACAGAGAACAAAACAGTCAGAGATGGGGAGAGAAAGAACAGATTTTGTACACTTCCAGCTCAAATACCACGATTTAAACATCGGAAACATTGTTTATGCTCTGAGGTGTCAGCACCTCGGATGCATTATGTTGCCTCAGAATTACTGTATGTTCTACAGTGTGGAAATATATTAAAAAAAAATGTTTTTGTTTTATTTTGTTTATTAATCTCATTTGATAATAAATGATTACGGATGATGTAGCTGCAGCAGTAATATTATAGTGTATCCCCAGATGTATGGACAGTAAAGTGTGTCTTCATCTGTGTAGGTTTGGTGTCTGCTTTTGCAGCTGCTGTTGAATTTGTATCGATTACTTATGCAATTTTTGTTGTGTGTTTGCTAGCTGCAACTTCTCCTGTATAACGGTGTTAGATATACTGCATTGATCTGGTCTCTCTCAAAGGATGACATCTTTTTGCTGGTTTCTGCTGAAAAATAAAAAGTTAAACATCTTCACGAATACCATATCACAGCAATGTCCCTGCTTCGATTCAGGCCGAGGACCTTCATTGCAGACTTCCTGTCTGCGTCTTCACTGTAAGAAATACGAAATAAATTAGTCTTTTTTTAAAAGCTATTTTCCATTTAGAAATTAAGCGTGTGGGGATGAAACCTTTTTTAAATGTAGCCTATACTTGTGAAAAAGATTTCAAAACGCATTCAAAGACTTTAGGATTGCGACACCTCTGACGCCCTCCACCTGTCCACCTCCTCCACCTTAGAAACCTTAAAGTTCAAGTTAAAGAATCCTCAATTTACAAAACGAAATTAAAGAAATAATCAGACACATATTTGAGACATACAGTAGCTCTGTCCGTCTACCTGTTCTCCATGTGTCCAGCATTTTAGACACACCATTTAATCAAGATGACTGTGAGAGATTCAAGAGAGAGAAAAACAAATTTCCCACGTCCAGCTCATGAAGGGGCTCTTTGAAAAGCTCCACCTAACAAGCTGTCTGTCTGCATGTTAACACTGTTTCCAGGAGGAAGAATCAGCAGTCAATAGAGGAATTCCTTGAGCCTGAAACAAGCTGACTGTCTGATCTTGGGTCCAAACCTGCTGAGGAAGTTTCTCACCATGTGGGAACACATCTGGTTTTCAGTAGGCTTGTTTTTAAGAATCAGAAATAGCTTTTACTGCCACAATAAGTACACTTATGAGGAATTTGCCTTGGTGAATGATGCATACATAAACAAACAAAGTTGCTAGTAGCCAAGGAGGACACGGAGGATTAAAAAAACATGATGGAAGAGGTCATTATCTTCACTCGAGTTTTCTGCGCGGGAAAGTCACCTGACGCCACAATCTTCTGAACATAGTCACACTGAGAAATCCAGAGAGAGTTGTATGGAGCTGATAGTCTTAATTAGCTTGGTAGCAACTCATTCGGCAATGGCTTGAACGTAACAGACATCCATTAATATAAAAGTAATGCAATAAAGCTTTAAACATGTATATGAAATAAACAATAAATACAGAAACAAATACATATTCATACAAAATAAACTGCTGCTTAAGAAAAAAGAGGCTGAATGGGTTGGGTGCAGAATTTGCAAAGAATATATATTATGTGCAAGGGGCAACAGTCCAGGATGAAGGTTAGTGCAAGTGTAGTGACTAGAGATGGGGGGGTTAAGAGTCAGTGTCAGTGGGGGTCCAGGGCCTTGTTGGTGAGGCTGACTGCAGAGTGTATTGCTGTAGGGAAGGGTCTAATTAGAAATGCATTCCACATATTCCTACATTAGAGCTTTTACTGCTGATCAGCAAGCCGCCATGCCGAAGGAATATTTTGATACTCTACCCAGCTTCCTTATAGGAAAACTCTCTGTTGTCTTGTCAGAGAGGTCAGAGGTCAGCTCTAACACAGAGACCCCAAAGCTGGTATGGATTTTCTGTCTTGCTCAAGGACAGCACAGCTGATATGGGCACACTGGCCCAGGCTCTCTGTGTTCAGCTTTTAGATACTCGCCAGGCCAAGTTGTTTCCACAGCAGACCTCTTCCAGGGAAGAAGCTTTTTATATCACATAACATGTTCTCTATAATATGTTTCACTTGTATAGCACTTATCGAAACAGTCACAAACGGCTTTGAGACAGTATGGTAATAATAAAAGACAAACGTGTAATCAAAGAGAATGTCGGATATGAAAATCATGGTAAAAGAATGCCAGCAAAACACTTAGAAACAGCTATGTGAAGACTGTAAAAAGTCACATGTTCTGCCCAAGATGTTCCAGTCTTAATGTCTGAGGCATCAGAGAATACATCCACTGGGTTTTCCCATCCTGTCGGTCAGAGGGGAAAATCTGAGGCTGGCTCAGAACTGATGGGCAGCACAGATGATCTGTTGGGAATCTTTGCAGTCTGATTTTAACCATCCTTATGATATCAAACATGTCTCGTGTGTGTGACCTGGTATGCAAAGTCCTAAACACATTCTGAAGTGTGTAAGGAAAAGCTATAAGAATACAGGGAAGTGCATTTCCCAGATAACAGTGATGTTACAGAAGTCAGCATGAAATTATCATGACTGGAAAAGTCATGTCATGTGCCTGTGTCTAAAATCTTTTTTTCTTTTTTACTCTGTGGCTGAAACACATAGCTTTATTATTCAAGTGCATTTTTTCGGAAATATCCCTTTAGCATGAAATGTCAGCTGCTACTTCAGTAATTTCCTACATTTTCCAGATTAACTTTCAACAACCCTAAAGATGGACCTTGAACATTTTATCAGAATACAGCATAGGAAATCTGCTTAGAAATATAGGAAATATTGGATAGGATAGAACAACATAATGTTATTCTGCTAAAAAAAACATCACATTCATTATTAGTTTCACTTGTTTTCATTTTAAACAAATTGTATGTCCGAATACAATGCACCTTTTCTATAGACTCAGTCTGCTACTTCTTTAAAACCAATTCCAGTGCTGGTTCCATGGTATCAGAATTTTGGATCGTTATCATAGAAACATTAATTGGTCATGTGACAAGGGCAGCACTCTAGCCTAATAGATTGGGGGGGGGGGCACCTGGGGTAAAAACAGAGTAATCGAGAAAAACGATTATTTTGCACATTACGTTTTGAAAGTGAACTCTTCCTTGGTCTTGTGTTCTGAATAAGAAAAAAAGTTCAAACGGGAAAAGTATGAAGGGAAATTTCACAGTTCAAAGTATGTTCTCTGTTGGTTTGTTTAACTCTTTCACTGTTGACCAAGGTAATCAGGATTTTTTCCATAATCTAGCAGCCTAGTTGTCTAGTTGAGACTGAAGTGTTCTTCTTATCAGCCTGAACATGCATGCATGCAAAAGAACATTTGGATATATGGAACCAAATATGTGGTCGGATATCTTACTTGTGGGAAAAGAAATATATGATTTTCTCAGAATTTGCACACAATCTGGAGACATAGAAGTTACACTCACATTCCCTACACTCTGATCTATAGATCTTGTTCTTTTGCGATTAAATGTACCTTAGATAATATGACTTTAGATATTGATCTTTTCACCGTGCAAAAGAAGGTAGATGAGCAGATGTTTCCATTGAATAATTCACCGTACATCTGCTGTATCTGAGAATCTTCTTCACTGTGGAATGCTCAGATTTGCTGCTGCAACGTGGAAATCTTCCATCGTTCACTCGAGACAGCTGTCTTGATTTAGAGTCCCACAGCAGCATCAGCTATAAGGACGAGAAGACAAAACATTGCAAACAAAGCCGGTCAGCTGACCGGATTGGTATTTGGAGAAACGCCTCAAATCAGTCGAAATCCGAAAGCACTCATTGTCCAAAACATGTCTGACAAAAACAGATATATCGTTTGTTGTGGTTTCACAGTTTGGGTGTGTCTGTTAAGCTTCACTAGCAGTTTGTAACAAAGTCTACTGTGGTTACGTCGAAGAATAGCTATAAACAGTTATTTCAAGTTATTAGTGTTCCTGGTACATGTTCATATGACAGACACAAAATAAGTTACACTAAGACGTCAAAGTAATCAACACCGACGCAGTAGCAGCCCAAGTATCCTAATTTTGATCCTCTTGTACGGGTCAAGCTCCAAAATGTTTGATTCTACACTTCCCATAATGCAATTTGATAGTGTCTTTCGTTAGACCCTATAGGCCTCCAGCCTTTAACACCGGCTTTCTCTTTAACATTTGTAGTAAATTGACTTTCTTGTGTGAAATCAGTGGAATGACTCTATAAAATGCAGGAGTTTTGGACATATTAATTAGGCTCAGACGTAACAATTAGTCATGCACATGTTCAACAGCTGTGTGCATTCAAGCAAAGACTCTAGGAGGAACACCAGTGCCCAATAATCTGTAACATTGATGTTAAAAAGAGAGATAATGGGCTCCTGGGTAGCTCACCTGGTAGTGCCGTTCCCACAGAGGTTTGCTTCTCGACGCAGCGGCCGCTTGTTTGACTCCGACCTGTGGTCCTTTGTTGCATGTCATCCCCCCTCTTTCTCTCATGTCTTCGGCTGTCCTATAAATAAAGGCCTAAAATGCCCAAAAGAGCTCATCTTCATCCAAAGGTCAGCCCATCTTATTTATCACTTTGTGTTTTTTTCAACAACCTAAACTTGTATCTCCTCTCACCTCCTACAGGTACGACTACTTGGAGGTTTACAACGGTGGAGACGAGCTCTCAACCATGTTGGGAAAGTTTTGCGGGAAGATCGCACCGTCTCCGATCATCTCCAGCGGCAGCCAGCTCCTCATCAAGTTCGTCTCTGACTACGAGACACACGGGGCGGGATTCTCAGTTCGCTACGAGGTCTTCAAGACAGGTGTGTGGTCTGTGGTTTCATGATGTCACTGCTGAAATGGCCTTGTTTGTCACTGCTTGTATTAGACAGCAGCATTAGCTGAAAAGCTAGAACAGAAGCGGAGCTGCAGTTGCTCTGCTGTTTTCTACACACTCCGCTGAATGTGAAAGTCAATTGTAGTTTAGCCAGGTTTCCACAGGGTTGTTCTGTAGCTTTTGGATCAATGGCATGCATCGACTTTCTACAATGATAAAATAATCAGCAGTAAATACTTTTTTTTAAACACAGTTTACATATTTTCAGTGTTGTAATGTAATGAAGTACAAATACTTTGCTACTGTACTTAAGTAGAATTTTCACGTATCTGTACTTTACTTTGTTATTTATATTTCCGGAAACTTTTACTTTTACTCCACTCCATTTCCTAAATAAAATGTATACTTTTACTCCACTACATTTCCCCCAAGCATCTTAGTTACTCGTTACTGCAAAATCAAATCAGAAGAAATTTGTTACACTGTAAAAAAAAGCAGGTTTGGAGAATCGTTGCTCATAAAATGCCAAGATAATGCACCCTCCATTCCAGTTGGTGACCTAATGCCTGTTTGTTGCCAAGTGGCAAAAAAAAACAAAAAACAAATGAGAGGAGGAAGCATAACAACTGATACCGTCATGGAAGCACCTGCTGCAGGCTCTGCCGCCATGGTAACAGACGACGTTCACCCCGACGACAGTGGTGATGAAGATAACCTTTGGCCATAAAGTTCATGATCAAAGTATTTTTACTTTTACTTCTAATACTTAAGTACATTTAATATCAGAAAATTACTTTTGATACTTAAGTACAGTAAATATTTGATACTTTAAGACTTTTACTCAAGTAATATTCTAAAAGGAGACTTTAACTTCTACCAAAGTCATTTTCTGGTAACATACTTGTACTTTTACTCAAGTATTGCTTTCAAGTACTTTATACAAGACTGCATATTTTAGGAGGCTGGTACGCTGTTAAAGGACAGCAGAAGGTGATATCAAATCAAATTGACTGATGCTGTCCTCTTAAAGGGACATCTGGTGACATACAACCTGGTTGTCATTTGCAGAGTTTTAGCATTGTACAAGATAAGTGATCACTAAAAAGATGTCTAACGGGTAAGATTAGACGCAGTCAGGTGATCATAACGACTGTAAAATTATTCCTATAGCTGTAGGGAATCTTAGGGCGCTTTCGCACCTGCCTCGTTTAGTTTGGTTGTATCGCACTAGAGTTGGTTTGCCCCGCTGGTGCGGTTCGTTTGGGCATGTGAGAACGCAGTAATCGCACTCAGATGCACTCCAAAAGCGGACCAAACTATAGTCTAGGTGTGAAAAGGCCCTTACAGGATAGGGAGAACACTTGAACACAAATAATGAATACACTCGTAGAGAGCGCAGACCTCCACCAAGGCATGAGCTATCTCACAATGTTAATGCAGTGGGAAGTTTCCCATTCTGGAACTCATTCTACCGTCACCACATGAATGCAGCACAAACGCGCTCTCTCTCTCGCAATGTTAACAAAAAAAGTTAAAAATATAAGTATTATAAGTATAAGTATTCGCCCCGTGATTCAGATCCGGTCCAAAATGTAATGTGCTCTTCCTTGGGCTTGGCTACACCCTTTTTTATGAAAATCAGGCCAGTAGTTGTTCTATTTACCTGCTGACAGACAAACCAACAAACAAACAGAAAACATGAGCTCCTTGGCAGAGGTATTAAATATGACGTTATGTGAACCAAGTAATATGACTATATGAAAACTGCATGTTGAGAAATGTAATAATAATCAGTCTAAATATTGAAATTATTTATACCACATGAATTCTGCACACGTGTGCACATGTATGTTTTCTTACAACCTAAAATAACCTTTCACAGATTATAGTTCAAGGTGTTCCCACACTAATGTCCAGGACTGTTCAAACAACCTGAACTGAAACTCTAGTACACTGACATCTAAGCCTAAAAGGTAAATAAACTCAAAGACCCAGAATGCCATTGGAGGAACAGAGAGTCCCAGCAGGGGCAGGATGCAAGCAGGATGGACCTACATAAACACTGCCTGTCGAGGAAGGAACCTTGCTCCCATGTCCTACATTTGTATTTGCTCTTCTCTCTTGGGTCCACTTGAGTATCTGCCAAACGGCGAGTCTCCTGTGACCACTTCAGTTTCCACCAATAGGGACTAGAGATAAATCAGATAAAAAGGGAACACACAATTACGTGAGGTTCGTCTTCTTTTTTTTATTTGTTTGCACCACTGAGAGCAAAAAGCATACACAGAATCACAGGATCCAGGAATAGGAATCCCCAGGTGGACTAATGTTGAAAGCATTGTAAGATGAAAAATGGATGGCCAAGTGTTTTTTTTTATGTATTTAAATGAGCAGTAAGACAGTGATCCGAGTTGGATTAGGGACCTAATTCACATTGGAGCTTCTTTAGGCTCTGCACTGCCGAATGTTCTCTCTAAACTACAGAGTATGGCCCTTCTTCTGATACACCTTTCAAATCTAAATCTCGTCTTTCATTTTCAGGGTGCAAAGTGGAGCTTTGACTGATGAATGACAGGGTGTTATTAGAAAGTCAGTGTAATGAATCTTTAAAAGTAGGTCACCTAGTATTATCTGCTCAGAAAGAGCATTGGTCCTGAATTTTCTTCCAACTGGGATTTTTAAAGATAGAGCTTCCACATAGATGTGTGATGATTTGTTTTTGAACTTTGATCACTGTTATAATGATCAAATCGGGATTTATAGTACATTAATAGTACCGTCTGGGTCACCGTGCTGTTTACTTTCAGAAAAGGTCCCACTTTATATCTTTTTTTATGAAATAGACACCTATGATGGTGGTGGACGTTTGAAGAGTCTAATATGACAGGGATGAACCACCAATTTAGACATGTCCATGGAATTTAAAGGGTGAGTTCTTCCACCTCCAGTTCCTCAAGTGCTATCACGCCAAGCATGTATCTAAAAACCTGGACAAATAAAACCAAACTTGACCTGCAAAGATAGAGTCAAGTAAGAAAATGTTGTTTTTCCAATGTGAGTGAACCGACCCTGTAAGCAACTAGCTCCTCCGTGATTTTAAAAGTCTTAACATACTGTAATGTTTAAGGTCAGAGTTCATGTTTGACTGTGGAAACAGCAGTTTAGAAAATAGTCTCACCCAAAGGTCCATTTAGTAGCTATCAGGCAGTGTTTGCTGAAGATTTAACTCAGCTTTTACTGGACAAACTCCCTCAACTGATGAGGATCATGTGTTATGATCAGAATAACAGCTACTACGTGGACCTTGTGGTCAGACTGTTTGACCATCTGAAAGCCGAGGTATTTTATTTCATAGAATCTGCTCTAAGTGGACCATCGCTCTGACTCTCTTGTTTTACTGTAAAGCAGTTAGTGGATGAATAAAATGAGTGAGTTTGATTCCCTCATGTTGTCAGGTCTGCTGGTCTGAACCTGCAGGGTATGAACATGTCAGGTGTGTGTGTGTGTGTGTGTGTGTGTGTGTGTGTGTGTGTGTGTGTGTGTGTGGGTGGGTATGTGTGTGTGTGTGTGTCTGCACACTGCTACTGCTGTCCCTCCTTGACAGAGCAACTGTGTTCCTGTTGTTGTTGAGCACGTCCGGCCGCTGTCCGCTCCCTACTGTTTAGCTGCAAGACAGACACTTCAGAGTATGTGTGTTGTGTGTGTGTGTGTGTGTGTGTGTGTGTGTGTGTGTGTGTGTGTGTGTGTGTGTGTGTGTGTGTGTGCGTGCTCAACCCTTTTTGTGTGTTTACACAATATCTTCTTGTCTTTTGTTTGTCTCATGTTGCTACGTGCCTATACAGTATCTGTCCCTTGTTGCAATTTAGTGTGTGTGTGTGTGTGTGTGTGTGTGCATGTGATCGACCCTTTTTGTGTGTTTACACAATATCTTCTTGTCTTTTGTTTGTCTTATGTTGCTACATGCCTGTACAGTATCTGTCACAATTATGTGTGTGTGTGTGTGTGTGTGTGTGTGTGTGTGTGTGTGTGTGTGTGTGTGTGCACGCAGAAGACAGGTGCACGGGACCCCAGGCTCATTTAGCTAATGGGCTGTTTGTCCTTGGAGGCAGCAGGGGTGACCCGCAGATGAGATGGATGCTCTGGCACAGAAGAGGGGCTTCGAAACTAGGACAGCCAGTGTGTGTGTGTGTGTGTGTGGGGGGGGGGGGGGGGATGTGTATGTGTTGGCCTCAATATGGGTCCTCTACCCTCTAACAAGTTAAAAACAGCACTTGTACTCACTCAGGTAATCCCCCTGCCATGTTGCTGCCTTCCTTCTCGCCACATTTAAAAGCCATTAGAGTCGGAGCAGCATATTGAAACTGGCTGCTAAGTGGAGCTGCTGCTCTGCTTACAAACAGGCTTTTTACTCTGTTCTGTTCCGACTCCCCTCTTTGTCTCTCTCTCTGCCTGTTTTTGTCCTCTGATATAATATTTTTTTTACATCTAATAGTGAAATAAAATAGTAATCTGTGTATCAAAATATATGTGATATTTTAGACATACATTTTGTATATGTAATTTCTAAGTTTGCATATAACAAAACAAAACACAATATAATAAAAGTAAAGTCATTATGATCGTGGGGTGGGGGGGGGACGAAGACACCCTACAAAAAAGCAAGGTAAAATGATTAGAAGAAATCAAAATCAATCACTGGTCACTGCTATTAATTTGAATCAATGAAGACACAAAAAGCAACCAGGCAATTTGTAACACAGTTACCAACATTTTAACAGTGATTTCTTGTATTTGATTTTTTTTAATTTAACATTATAAAGTAAATATAGCCTATAAACGGTCATACATACATTACCACAAATACATATTATATTAATTTGCCGAGGATAGACTCAATAAAATGAAATACATAACTTGTTTCCATTTTAACA
The DNA here is from genome assembly GCA_023566125.1 of Zingel zingel. Classification (NCBI taxonomy): domain Eukaryota; kingdom Metazoa; phylum Chordata; class Actinopteri; order Perciformes; family Percidae; genus Zingel; species Zingel zingel. The sequence goes on from CM042324.1 coordinate 29,174,736, forward strand.
TGGAAGACAGAGACACAACTTTCACAGACACAGTTGTCATACAGGTACACTGTACCAACATATAACCATGACCACCAGAGATATACACAGTTAGGAAAGTCCGTAGAAATATGAGCTGATAAACTGTGTCAATATGAAGACATTTTCTGTAATGATTTTGCACAGGTTTTTTTCCCCGTATTTCCCATATGGATTAACAGAAATGTCTGTACACCTCTGTATGGACCTTTTTCACAGCAGACATCATAGTAGGCAAAGCACAGCTGAAATTGATAACCTTAACGATGGCTCAGTTCCATCAAGTGTCCCAGTGAGCTATTTCAGTGAGTCAGCATGCACAATACCAGGGCCTGTGCTGTATACAGCCATCATTAATGGTTTTGAATACACCTGTGCTTTTCCTACTATGACATGTCAACATGTCTGCCGTGAAAAAGGTCTATTTCTTGGAATTGTGGAATTTAAAGTACCTGAGGAGTTAGTGTCAGACACATGGTGGATGATTTTTTTTTTAAAGCTCGTTCTGACTTTAGAGGCAATATCATAAGTCCTGTTTTTACCTCTCCTCCCTTGTTTTGGTCTCTCTCCTCCATGTCTGTCATTAGGATGAGAAAACCCCAGAACGCAGCCACAAAGAGCCGTAACCCTCGCTTAGATGACAAGTTTGGCCTTAAAGATAGCGCGGTGCAATAATGGGTAAATCTCCGGACTAATGGGCATCGGGCTGTAAAGCTCTGGCACATCCGCCTCTCATAACCATAACCATAACTCCACCCTCTGCTGACCACAGAACATTTATAGATGATAGCCATGTGAGCCCTCTTCAGCGTCCTGGAACTATATTTGCACCGACTCTCTTGTTTTATTGCAGGTTTTTAAACCATAACACATGTCTTAGTGGTTAAGTCGAAAAGGGGGTGGGGGGGTGTCTTTCCTACTTTGAGCCACAGTTGATTGAAGGGTCGTTGATAAAAAAAGTTAAAAGACAGAAAGATGGATGGGCAGAGAATGAGAGATGAGAGCGATGTAACATGCTGTTTGAGTAAAGTACACATTGCGATAGTGATGTGACATAATAACAGATACGCTTGAACACACAATAGGGTTTGTATGCAGCATCTTTGAACACCTTCTAATATGCAAACCAGTGGCGGCTGCTGGTCTTTCAAAGAGGGGAAGATTTATAATATCTGTGAGATGGTTTCATCAAGAGGCATGGCCAGCAGTACATTTTCTTTGTCACAGCATTCCCAGTCAGCCAGCTAACTTTGTCATACAAGGAGAGCTGTTACTGGTACTTTGCCCTATCTTTTGCACTAAATCTTAGGTGTTGATCTAACCCTGCTGTTTAATTCTAAGTTTCTCCTCGTAAGGAAGACTTTCAAATGGCTTTGCCAAAATCAGCTCGACAATATTAGCATTGTCTGCCATCGTGTGCAGTTTGCTAGCTGGCTAGTTCACCCTACAACACTAGCCTAGCCTACTGTATGAATGAATGAATGAATGAATGAATGAACGAACGATCTAACAAAATGATATTAAACTCGAAGGAGGAAATGTGGGAATTAGGTTAAACTGAAACAAGGAATGTGGTGTATAATTGTATGAAATGTATGATGAAAATTGGCTACCAATTTTTCGCGATGGGACTGAGCTCGTCTAGCTTCGGCGACTTTTTATAGTACAAAATTGCTGTCAATCAAAAGGAGATGCAGTCTTTCGACAGACCCTCCAATCATCACGCAGAAGCCCGGAGTCCAGGCCAACCCACTCCTCCATTGACCCCCAGAGACGCTGAGGGTCCGTGGGCGGGACATAATCGCAGCATTTATCCAATGACCGACTAGTTTCAAAGCACTTAAAAAACTGTTCAAATCAGCCCCGTTGAAGTCAATGGACGCCAGGCTTCAACAGGGAAATGCACTGGGACGCTACGGGAATGTATGAGAAGGAAATCAAGTCAGCTGATTCTCGTTTTCGAGATGAGCGTAATCTAACGCATTTTTAGTCAATAACATGTTAACACAATAGTACATATTTGACCGTACATTTTTTTACATTTTAGGGGAAGCTGAGCTTCTCTTGCAGTCTTAAAGAAATTGCCTCTGATGCAAACACACAGTCACGTATTGGCTCGCTTGATGATATTTGAGGGGCTACTTTGTCATTTTGGGACATTTATACAGAGAGAAAGCAATTTTTTTGGCTTCGTTTTGTAGCTTTTTTTTACAGATAAAATTAATAATAATTTGCTGGACAGTTTAGCCACAGGGCCAAGATTATAAGTCTGGTTGAAGGAGTGCAGGCTCTAAATGCTTTCTAGTTTACAACATTGTTGATGCAGCGTTTTTTTATGAAGTCAGCCATTTATTCCACTTTTTAGATGTTTACTTGCTTGTCCTCAGATCAAAAGGTGCTCTGTTGCTTTCATCCACAAGCTCTGAAAAGAATCAGCTGGGGATGGGCTCGAAAAACAACCAAAAGTTGCCCATGAGGTTCAGGTCTCACATTAAAGGGATAGTTTGGATCTTTTGAAATGTGGTTGTATGAGCTACTTCTCTATAGTCCGTGTGTTAGCTATAGATGGCAGTCAGTACGCCCCCCAGTTTGGAGAGGCAGGCAGGAGTACTGACACGGAAGCTAAGTAATGTCCTGCTGTGGACGGGGGCAGCAGCTAAACACATTTTAGACAAAGGATAGACCAAGTATCGGCCCTGGTTGATTATCAAGCCGTTTTTTGGCAGTTTGCTGATTATCTGTATCAGCGTTTTATTTACCAGATAACAGATAAAGTTAATGAATTAAAAAGTGTGCTACTTTGGCTCGGCTACAGCTCTGTGTCTGTCCCTCTGCTTCAGTTTCTCTCACCACTGAGTCTGACTTCATGCCCCCCCCCCCTCACAACAATAGCTGACTCTCTGTTACTGGGGATTATGTTGAAAGTTTCTAATTAATTAATTAAATAATTGCTTAAAACTGGCCTTGACAAACAAACAGACACTATATTTAGAATATTTTCACCGCTTTACCTTGCCGTCAGAACTGAACTGAAGCCATTATATTGCTCTCTTCAAAGCCACTAGACTCCTTTAACTCATTTTCATCGCAGAACACGGAGTTGCTGCTCTACCGATGCCTCCATCTGTAAGGTTGTGTCATTGACTCGGATATTTTAAAAGGGTTGGGGAACTAACAAAAAATAAATTACAAAAACTAACCAATGGAGGCAGCGGTAGAGCAGCAACTCCCGTGTTCTGCGAAGTTAAATTGCTGTTTTTGTCAAAGGAGTCTGGTGGCTTCGAAGAGAGCATGGATAACGGCTTCAGTTCCCCATCGCAAAGGGCTGTTTGAGGGCAACGTAAATGTGCGAAAATATTAAATATCTAAATATAGCATCCACTTAAACTGATGTGAACTGTGTTTAGCTACTGCCCCCGTCCATAGCAGGACATTACTTAGCTTCCGTGTCGGTACTCCTGCCTGCTTCTCCAAACTGGGGGGCGTGCCGACTGCCATCTACTGTAGCTGACACACTGACTATAGAGAAGTAGCTCATACAACCACACAGTCCAATCTATCTCTTGCATGATAGCAAAATAAAAGGTGTGGTATTAGTTGTTTTATTATCCAGACATTGTATGAACTTTCAAGGATATTTCTGCCCTGAAATCTCATTACTGTCATTTCTGAGCTTGATAGACATACAGCAGCAGAGATTTCTCACGAGGGCTAGATTTACTCAACCCATCTGCACATTTGACACACACGTACCCACACACACACACACACACACACACACACACACACACACACACACACACACACACACACACACACACACTTGCATACACTGGAAAGTGTGCCAGCAGAGCAGGAGGGAAGCCTGCCTCATCCCTTACATGTCATTCATCATGTCGTCCTTTTAATGACACCACCTGTGTCAACAGCAAAGGCTCCAGTGGAGTGTGTGTGTCTGTATGAGGATTCATGTTTACAGGCATGCTCAGCAAACATGCAGGTCACATCTGGCTTGGCAACATAAGAACCCCCAACACACACACACACACACACACACACACACACACACCCCTAGTGCCTCTAAGGGATGCTTGACCCTCGTCCAGGCCTTCCACCCACAGAGATCAGTCTCCGTCTTGTAACCTCGCTCATGTCACTTTATGACTAGAGAGGTGTGAACTGCCAGCCGCCAGTTGATGGATGCAAGCCGGCGCAGAGATTTTCTACGAGCGGTATCGGCAGTGTGGACGTGACTGAAGAGAGAACAGCTTGTGTACAAAAAAAACAACAATGACATAACAGCTGCTGTGTTCCCCCGTCACTCTGTTTGTACTTTTATCAGGAGACACTTATGTCATATGTTACCGCTTAGTGGATTTGTATTTGATTTTCAAATGTTATGTTGTTAAAAAGCCTTTATTTCATTATCCTACAATCCAGAGGAGCATGTGATGCTCACCAGGAATGATGTGGATGGGTGAAACTCTGTTTTGTGTCTGTAAATAAAATCAGTGAAACAAATAATTTACAGGGTCTCTCTTGATTAATGCTGTCTGTGCCTGTCTGTAACATCATGAGCAAAGTCCCAACATGGTCTTAACAGTATACACTCTTATCATCACAGTATTCATACAGTAAAATGTTTCAGATTTATGCATGGAAATAAATAGAAATGTGGCTCTAAAACATAAAGATTAACACATTGACTTATTTTAATCTTGCATACATCATGTTGCAAATGCATTGAAAGTAAACAGAGCAAAGACAATGTGTATCTTCTCAGGAAAAAGCAATGACAAGAAGGAGAGCTGTCAGAGACACATTAACTTAATGAAAAGGTGATCAAACTATACGTGAAAAAATATACCACATTAACTGCAGAATTTAAGTCTTTATTTATTCAGCATAGGATTTTACAGGAATGTACAATGCCTTGATCATAATGTAGTGCAACATCATCACACTACAACAACAATGGTGAGATGAATATAAAAAATGGAGGAGGATCTTAACACTTGAAGGTGTTACGTGCAAAATGCATGAATGAAAGTGTGAGATAATAAAACATCATCGTCCAAGGGTGCAAAATAACAGCAGGCGATGTTTGTGGAAGTAAAACATTATTTATAAAGCCCTCGTTTAAAATCTAACAAATGATTATAAGTGCTGTACATACCGAAAAAAAATAGATAGTTATCAAAAAGCAGTAAGAAAAAATCAGAGCGTTACAATAAAATCCTTCAAAGATAATATTGAAACACAAAGCATGTGTGTATTAACCTGAGATGGACAAAGTAAATCCACATAGTTGGGAACAGCACTGATATTTGACTTGAATACAGATTATAAGGTTGTGGTTGAATGATTATGTAGGGTAGCGTGTGTGCCCATTTGGATGTGTCTAATGAGCTAATAGGGTGGTATTTGTCCGTCTGTGAGTGCGTCTGTGTGTGAGTGTGTGTGTCTGTGTGTGTGTGTGTGTGTGTGTGTGTGTGTGTGTGTGTGTGTGTGTGTGTGTGTGTGTGTCTATGTAAACACTCTCTCAGTGTCTGGGACTGTCCCCCAGTCACAACACAGACACAGACATCTCCGACATGGGGAGGGGACCAGTGTGTCTGATTGGACGGAGACGACATGAGTTTTGTCAATAAAATATCCTCCTTATTTAGTCTGTTACTGGCTCTTGAAGGCTGAATTCTGCTCATTGTCCTATTTTTAAGGCAAATGAGTCACTTTATCTGGATCCAGTGAAGTGTTGTTTCTTATTTCATGTGCCATGTGTTTCTTCCACAACATTGTTAAAAAAGAGAAAATCCTGTCTCATTAAGAGATTTTTCCCTGGATTTCCACCATTGGTAAGGAGAAACTCTAGTTTAAAGACTCAGTCAAAGTTCATCTTCATTCCGGTTAAGTCCCAGCTGTGTGTTAGGCTGCCAAAGATTTAGACACCCAGAAAGGTCAAAAAACCTTTCAGGGTGTTTCAGTTTATATGTGCATTTTCAAAATGTCTATATCCTTATTTTTGCAGAAGGAAAAACAATAAAGTTCAAAATGATAAAATACTGACTAAATGGTAAACAGTATCAGTCCAAACAGGCACAAAGGTTTCTTTCAAGGATATTCTGGCACACTCAACATTCAAAGATCTGATGCACAGAGCAGCTATGAATAAGTCTCAGCTTTCAGTGTCTCAGCTTTCAGTACCACAAATGGATTATTTTGCAAAAAATACTGAATGCCATATTTGAAGTGAAAGAGATGTGTGAACACCGACCCCTGAGAGTTCACACCTCTGTCCGAGCGAGAAAATAGTCCTTCTGACTAAACGCGTCCTGATACTTGAAGGTCCCCTAATACTGTATCTGAAGTCTCTTTTATGTAGGTCTTAGTGGTCCCCTAATACTGTATCTGAAGTCTCTTTTATATAGGCCTCAGTGGTCCCCTAATACTGTATCTGAAGTCTCTTTTATGTAGGTCTTAGTGGCCCCCTAATACTGTATCTGAAGTCTCTTTTATATAGACCTTAGTGGTCCCCTAATACTGTATCTGAAGTCTCTTTTATATAGACCTTAGTGGTCCCCTAATACTGTATCTGAAGTCTCTTTTATATAGGCCTTAGTGGTCCCCTAATACTGTATCTGAAGTCTCTTTTATATAGACCTTAGTGGTCCCCTAATACTGTATCTGAAGTCTCTTTTATATAGGCGATAGTGGTCCCCTAATACTGTATCTGAAGTCTCTTTTATATAGGCGATAGTGGTCCCCTAATACTGAAGTCTCTTTCCCGAAATTTATCCTTGGTGCAGAATTACAGCCACTAGAGCCACACAAGTTCATCGGTGTTTTTTGCCCCCAACTGCTCCTTCCAGGCAGCGCTGCCTGGAAGGCACTAGGATTAGACACTGGTTATGATTAGGTTTAGGGTTAGGGGTTAGGTGCCTTGAAGGCAGCGGTCACAGCGCTGCCTGGAAGGAGCCGTTCGGGGCAAAAAACACCATTGAGCATCTCACAATGAGCTTTCCTTAGTATGTGCCATTTCTGTGTCTGTAGCTTTAAATGCTATTGAGGAGGAGAGAGGGGGGGGCAAGGTGGAGAGTGGGGGTCTGGCCTTGACCAACTGCCATTCTTTGCTTGTTCGAAAGCAGAGAAAGGGGAGGTAACCTTTCCCCTTATGACGTCATAAAGGGAAGATTCCAGATCGGCCCATCTGAGCTTTCATTTTCTCAAAGGCAGAGCAGGATACCCAGGGCTCGGTCTACACCTATCACCATTTCTAGCCACTGGGGGACCATAGGCAGGCTGGGGGAACTCATATTAATGTTAAAAAACCTCATAAAGTGAAATCTTCATGCCATGGGACCTTTTAAAAACTCATCCGTGTCTTCTTCTCCCCTCGCAGGCCCAGAATGTTCCAGGAACTTTACAGCTCCCAGAGGCGTCATCAAGACACCGGGCTTCCCTGAGAAGTACCCCAACAACCTGGACTGCACCTTCATGATCTTCGCCCCCAAGATGTCTGAGATCATGGTGGAGTTTGACAGCTTCGACATGGAGCCCGACACCACGCCGCCGCCAGGCGCCCTCTGCCGATACGACTGGCTGGAGATCTGGGACGGCTTCCCAGCAGGTGAGCAGAGAGTTTGGCTCAGGCTGGGGTGGATGAGAAAAATGGCAATGTTGGTCAAAACGGGAGCTCAATCTGGTTAATAAAGGAAATATTTCTAGTGAAGCCTTGAAGAAAGATGAGAGTAAAGCTGGAATCAACTTGCACCAAAACAAGTGCAGAAATATGATGCTACAACTTGAAATTGTTCATGTTTTCATTGTTTTCACTCACTTTAACATCCCCATGCAAGACGGTGATCTTAGAAAATACATTTCCCCAACTAGGTCCAAAATAAAAGAATATTTTTTGGCTGCTAACTTTAATAAGCATTTTATGAACTATCATGGCTATTTTTCAGCTTGAGACCCTCGCAAAGAAATACATTATAATGGCTGCCTTTAGAACAATACAAAACAAGCTATAAAAAAAAACGTGTTATAAGGAGTATTTTTGCCTGCTTAATTTCAATTTCTGAGGCATTTCATGAACTCTCAAGTCCTTTTTTTAGTTTGAGCCTCTGTCTAAGCTAAAATAAGCAAAATAAGCTAAAAATGGATAGAGCAAGGAGATCAAATGAAAACTGTCAGACAGAACAAAGATGAAGGTGTAAGAATTGAAGGAGAAACAACAGGTGGAGGATAAGGACAGGGAAAAACTGGATGCAGATGCAGGGGATAAATATACCGAGCTGTGAAGCAGCAGAGAGAAAAGAAGGATGAGAAGTGCTCGGGACGGTTTCCCCCGGCAGATGTTGACAGAAAACAGACAGATGTGTGGAGGTATTGGCGAGAAGGAGGGAGGAGGACAAAGGATGGATGGCTCCCCTGCAGGTGGGACTAGCTCAGACTGAGCGATGGAGGCGAAGGAGAACGCAGAGGCAAAAAATAGATAAAGACACGAGGAAGATGTGTGCTGAAGGAGTGGAGGAGGTAGTCTTGCATTGCCAGACCTTCCTCCACAGCTCAGGGGAGGAAGGTCTGGCTAGTCCACACAGCATTCCGGGATGGGAGAAAAACGTGCTCTGGTTTATTGGCATTTCTTTAAACCAATCACAATTGTCTTGAGCGGCGCTAAGCGCCGGACAGAGCCATGGTGCCTCTGCTAAATAGCCTCGGGAAGGAACTTGTTTTGGTGGAACGTGTACGTTCAAAAGTAGTTTTAGTCGTGCAACAGAAAACTCCGATTGGACAGATAGTCTAGCTAGCTGTCTGGATTTACCCTGCAGAGATCTGAGGAGCAGTTAACCATAGTCCTCACAAATCCACCAGAGGTTAGAACGCCAACACAAAGATAGAGGAAGGAAATGAGGGACATCCGGCGGAATTTCCGGTGGCAACGGAACAATCCCGGAAATTAAACGTTATCAACATAGGAAGGAAGTGAAAGCGGAAAGGGATATGTTTTATATTTTGGGAGACAACTTTTCACGTGCTGTGCATATATCAGTAATAACAGGATACATTGGCACTTTCAAAGTAACTTCGTCCAATCATTGAAGACCCTGGTGTCTTCAGAATTCTTTTTTTTTTTGAGCCAGATCAAGTTCTGAATGGCTTTAAAAGACCTTGATTTTTTAAAACCAAACAAAACCTCAAAAGTCTCTTAAAGTGTTCTTAAACTTACAACTAAAATACACCAAATACTAAAGAAGACGCCTTGCACTCATTGGTTTCTTGTTGCAGTTTAACAAAGGGGTTAATTATTTTTCTACTTTTTCATCTCCACAGCTAAAACATAGCCATGTCACTAGTCAGGAGTCTGTGCCATGTCAAATTCTTCCATTGAAAGAAAGCTCAAAAGTGTTTTTTTCCGGAGCAACAAATCTGTGTGAAGGAGCATTAAAACAACACAAACAAGAAGATGCATACAAAACTGCCCAATTAGGTGCTAAGACTAATGGCAGTTACACACCGGGCTGATGATCGGCCGTTGGACAGTCTGGCGAGGTCAGTGACTCGAGTCTGTTCGGTGTGTTCCGTGCCGTCGTCCGTTGGAGGAGCTGTCGGCCTTCATTTTCACCAACCCGACATGGTCAGTCGGAGACAGGACAGTCGGGACTCACCAGGAAATGGCAAGCAGGATGAGCGTGACTAAGCCTCTCAAAATCTAATGAAAATCTTTTAAACTGACCTTTGGCGATCTGAAATGAAGACTATTTCTCGCTTAAAATGTTTTCAGAAACACGTTTGGGTGAACTATTTTAGTACAATATGAGATCGTATTCTGAATAAGTATCTGTCTTTTCTGCCAACAGTCGGCCGTCTGGTTGGTGTGTAACTGCCTTAAGACACCACTCTCTCTGTCTGTGTGGTAAATATGAAGCCCCACAGCCAGCAACCAGTTAGTTTAGCTTAGCATAAGACTTGAGATATTGGAACCAGCTAGCCTGGCTCTGTCCAAAGGTTAAAAAAAATCCACCTACAGTAGCACCTTTACTTCAAAACCCACTCTGGAGAGAATAAGCATATTTCCACAAAATGTTACTAAACAATGCCTTTAAAGGTGCTCAAAGCGATGTCACACCTTTTTAAGGCTACACCATTTTTTGTCATATACAGCAAACATCTCCTCACTATCTGCTAGCTGCCTGTCCCCTGAACACACTGTAAAAAAAATCTCCTCACTATCTGCTAGCTGCCTGTCCCCTGAACACACTGTAAAAAAATCTCCTCACTATCTGCTAGCTGCCTGTCCCCTGAACACACTGTAAAAAAATCTCCTCACTATCTGCTAGCTGCCTGTCCCCTGAACACACTGTAAAAAAACATCTCCTCACTATCTGCTAGCTGCCTGTCCCCTGAACACACTGTAAAAAAACGCGGTCTCTGTAGACAGGCCAGGCTCCACAAACGCCAACAAAAACAAACTGGCCAACCTGCACCACCAAACATAACAAACAGTGTTCCAGCGTTCCAGCCAATAACTGACAAGAAGGATTTGGGGGTGGGGGTTGGGGGGGGGGTTAGTGCGCGGAAGCACAGAAGGGAGGGGGAGGGGACGGGATGAGGAGGAGGGAGGGTTGAGCTAGTCTAGTTTTGTTTGAAAATACTTTGAACGTCAACAAGAAGTAACGTCACCCAACATCGCTTAAAGCACCTTTAACATACAGAAGTGTAAGTACGCCCACAGTTGATAATAATCATAAATGAGCAGCTGTTAATGTGCTAATTTCAATCTTTTACTTGAGACTCGTCCTCCTGTGCACACATGGAGGCTGGATGTACGGAGAGATACTCCTTCACAGCTTACTCAGTGTTCCCTCACCAACTACATTTGGAAAATCGGCTCTTTGGCACATGAATGACGTCGGCGCATCCTGCTCCACGCTCTGTTCACACTCTTACTCTGGTTTGGACAGCGTTTTTCGGCTTCCATTGTTGTCTAATTAGCCGCACAGTGTGCAGATTATGGTGAGGGCTACATACCTTGGACAGGCTTGAGTAGGTTGCCAGGATGCCCACAATACCTGCTGCTATGCCCAATGCGTTGCCTGGTTATTGCCAGGGAGGAGACTGGCATGGGAAAAACCTGAGGGACACAAAGACTGGCACAGGTATACAGACAGTGACACACACTTTAAAGCCGTGCCAGCATACATAACATGCCAGGGCTTTCTCTGTCAGGTGATCTGTGTGTGTGTGTGTGTGTGTGTGTGTGTGTGTGTGTGTGTGTGTGTGTGTGTGTGTGTGTGTGTCTGTGTGTGTGTGTGTGTGTCAGCGCAGATAACAAAGCATCTCTGCAGCAGGGTGAAGACCACAATGATAGCTTTTCATCCCATCAAACGCATTCACAATGTTAACACGGACCAAACGTTCCCATCATGCACTGGTGTTGGTTTTTCTTTGAGAGCTGTAAATCTGTTCTTCAAAAGGATTTTTTTTTTTCTGGTGGGAAAATCAGACAAACAAACATCTAGCACTCATTATTTTTGGATTTATTCTTTAAAAAAATATTTTTGGGGCATTTATTTTGTTTAGAAATTTTATTTTTCACAGATGTTGACAAACAAATCCTAAAAAATGGAAACGGATGAGCCTTATAAATATCCTAAATGGAGAGTTTTAATGTGTTCACAACATCTTTCTTTTGGATGAAGAAAACTGGATCATGAGGGTCACTTATTCGTTTGTTTCCAATGCTCCCAGCCACATTTCAGATAGTTTTCTCAGTACGAGAAGCTCCTGAAAAAGTGCACATGTAAGTGAACCCAGTACTAAAAATTATTTGTCAAAAATCATTTTCGTTTTCCACATTTAGAAAGAACCTTGAGAAAGCTTTTTATCGTTGTCTTACACTCTTACAGTACGTACTGATTGTGTGTTATGGCTAAATACTGGAATTGAATCTTCCTCTTCTTGTTGTTTATTTCAGATATGACCATTTCCTAAATAAATCATTGTAAATGCAGCCATATTGCTTGAAGTGTTTTTCCCATTCATAGCTGATTGCATTGACAACAGACAAAGCCTTTCACACTATATCTAATCAGGCTGAAATCATTCAAAATGTAATCCATCACAGATTGTCGACTGCCTGCTTTAAACTGTAACTGATGAACATAATCCAGCAGATTATTCAAAACTCAGCAATCCAGTGTGACTGGTGATATTTTTTGCTTATTATGCCTCAAATTGTTAGAAAGGTAGGGAGATGGGGGATAGCTACACGTAACCATAGACATATATAAAATGGTCCAACAGATCCCGTGTCTCTGGACGGAGACCAGTGAAGGATATTAGAAGCACTTTTCCGGTGATGGCTAGCGTTACTGAGCAGCCTCCAACTGAGCTTGAAGACGTAGATGTGACGTGAGTAACCTGTCTGAAAGTTGGAAGTCTTCTGGTAGCTGTGCCAAGAGAAATCTCAATCATTCCCAATCTTGCAGAGACGGAGAGCGTAGGTATATGTAAGGAGATAACATGGGAACAGGCTAATTATTGATCACTAAAATGCTAGTTAACATTAGTAATTAAACTTAAACAACTAATGTAAGTCGAAACTGCCTGCAAGCTTCTCCTGCACTATACGGTAATTCCTCTACTATACGACAGTAAGTTGCGTGGTTATGACACAATCATTAGCCTATTTTATTAAAGCATCTGCTACGGAGCCATAACGTGAGATACAAGGTAATGGAGCCTTTTATACATTGTCGTGTTTCTTTAGAAATAAATAATGGACAAATAGAGTCTTTAAACGCTTCAGATGTAAAGTTATTCGCTGTCAAAGTGACGTAAAAATGAATGGCAGTCAATGGAATGCTAACGGTGGGTAGCATCAAAATGGCGCCATAGGAGGTTCGAGCTCTGAAACGTATCACAGGTCAGTTTAACACTTCCAATTGCTCCAATCAGAAACAAGTTTGTAATCACATGATTCACTCTGCACATGCTCTGTTTAGTCCTTATTACACGTGTGAAGAAGCAGCCCACTGTGACTGACACTGCACAGTTTAGAAAGATAAAACTCATTTTAACGTAGGAAAGTAATTTTATTTTTTTAACGTAGGAAAGTATTAAACATAATTTAGTTTTGGGATAGCAATGCCAGCTTTGTAGTAAAACTCAACAAACTTAAATCATGTTTATTGGGTGTCGATATGAATATCTTTCATGCAAGTTGTAAGTGCTAATGTTAGCTGTTAGCTTAAATTATAGATAGATAGTTCATGGCGACAATTCTGGGTTAGTTTTAACAAGAGTCTCAGTTAGTAAAGGTGACAACCTCCCCCAAGAAAAAATTTGGTTGTATTTATGTTTTTCCTTTAAAATGTAGTTTTGGAAAAGAAAGACAGACCGAGGAGTGGCTCTCACAACGCATTCTCATGAACGGGTTCCTAGGATATGTATGAAAAGTTATGCACACTAAAACGTATGACTAATAACTAGGAGACCGCTGGCTGGTCACGTGACATCGGCTACAGAGCTTCGTGCTACAGAGCGCTATTTGCTAGCTGTTTAAACCGCTGCAGAGCTTTGTGACGCCGGCTAGAGTCCTCCAGTCACAGCTCGTCGTATCAGCAGCAGTTAGTAGATGTGTTTAGCCGCTACAGAGCTCTGCAACCCCAGCTACGGGGCTCCGCATGGTGCTCCACATGATGCTCCACATGATGCTCCGTCAGGTTAGCGGTAGTTGGTGGTTCAGTTACCTGAGAATAGGTGACTGTGAGCCAGGTACAGAGCACCGCGAGCTGCCGGTCGTTGTTGGTGGTTAGGTTACCTGAGAATAGGTGACTGTGAGCCGGGTACAGAGCACCGCGAGCTGTCGGTCATTTCGGCGGAGATTACAGTTAAGTTTAGGCAAGAAAAAGTGAGCGTTATGCGGCAACGAAAGTTAAGTTCAGGCACCGAAACAACTAGTTAAGATTAGGAAAAAGATTGTGGTTCATAATAAAACACTCCCAAGGAATACACATTTCCTGGGTGATAGTCTTTTGTTTTCCCCGGCAAGTGACCTCCACTCCCTGGCTTCAAAGTCCTGTATGTTAACACCGGCCCATCCACTCCTACCACCTCCCTACACAGTCTTATACAGCAGCACTCAATGTGGTGCACACAGCAAAAAAGACGTGAAAATCATACGAATCACAGTACTTATCTTTTTGTAGCTTTTCGAACATGAGAACAGGCTGCCTCTCAACACATACACACACAAATATTATGTTAAAAAAGGCATTTAAGTGTTGAATACGAGTTTCAGTATCAAGTTTTTGTCATGATCCAAATTCCATGATGTTCCATTTCACCCCAGGGTATGGTACAATTAACCCGGACTATGGGGTAAAGTGTAACATTTTTGAGAGTAAACCATGCATTTTGTGTTTGGGTTGAAGAGATATGAGCTACACCGTTTTAATAGCAGACACATGGAATTAGTTTGAATCACATTTTGAATCCACTGGCTTAAAAGAGCTCCAAGACACAGACAGAAATGTCAAAATTGTTACAACTGTCCCCGGTCTGCCCTATAATTTTTGTATCATGTATGACTTCTCTGTGGACTGAATGTTCCCTCCTGGAGTGGTGGAGAGGCTGCATAGCCAGTATCTGTCTAAAACAGGAGGCAGCAGCAGCCTGCCATTGTTTCTCACAGATAAGAACAGGATGAAATGGCCGGCACACTGTGGGCAGGCAGCAACGTCAGCACTCAGCGGCGAAGACATGGGACAGTCTGTCGCTGCGTGCTGCATGTTGCAAAGTATGTTGCAGTAGATGTTAGCCACAGTTTATGCGTCTCATGTTTGATCATTTTAGTCACAGAGCTCAGCGTCTCTTTTGAAAGATAAATCTCCAGCAGTCTGTGGTTGACGCCAAAGTTCTGAAGATATTTTCCAAATCCTCGAAGACTCGTCTGTCCATCTCGGTCTAAAGATTATCTGTCCGCTGCACAAATAACAAGATTTAGCTTAATATGTGTTTAAAAAAAATATTAGTATTGGCTGTAATTATCTGTATTATTTTTCATTATTTGTCATGCAGATTAGAAAAGGAGATGTCACAATCTTTTTAGGGTTGTAAACAGTATCACGTTTAGAAGTGGGTTAAAAATATTCTTTTATCGAGCCGCTGATGGATTATTTTTGGTAACGCTTTATTTTATTTTATATTTCCAAGAACCTTTTTAGAAGATTACATAATTTGCTAAAAAAAATAAAATAAATAAAAATAATGTTTTTGGTATAATTTGGTAATTTGGAAAACAGAGAAAGCTCTTTCAATTGTTACACTTCCAATGAATTCATTCTGATTCATAATGCAATTCAGTGAATCGAAAAATGTGTTTGTCTACAGGCAAGCGATTCAACAAATGAAAAGCACGGTTTACAGAAATACACACATATTTTCTCTATAATTAGCACTAAATTATATCGTCCATTTTGGAAACTTTCTATAAAAGGATCAAGAAATGATAGCTAGATAGATGGACGGACGGAAGGACAGAGAGACAGACATAGATAGATACTGTACATAAAAATCACTCACAGAAATTTAAATAGTTAACAATTGATGATTGACCCTTACACTAAACCATTGCCTTTTCTGTTCATCCAGATGGGCTGAAAAGTCATTTGTTTGAATTCTGGAAATACAGTCAGAACTGACGCAGGCTTTGCTCTGTGACTCCAGTGTAATGGTCGCACAGTGAATGAGACTGTATGGAGTTCAAGTGCTTATTCAAGTGCTACAAAATTGAATAAAACACCCAAAATGCAATGACAGTAATCATTAACTTTACCTGCGACATACATCGATGCATCCGTGTTATTTTTGGACAATTTGGTTGAAAGAAACCCATATTTCTCATATAAAAAAACTTTGGAAAAGGGTCAAATTTGACCCGAGGACAACACAAGGGTTAATGAGTTCTAATGGAATAACTGTATTTCCTTTTTTATGCTATCTGCAGTACTTCACTACTCTCACAACATTGCGTCTGATAATCTGAGAACTTTCCATTATTAAAAAAGTATATTATATCATTGTTGCAATTAGATGTCAGTTATTCCATAATAAGAAGTCAGAGTTTAAATCCTATTTTAACAACCTGGACTCAAAGTTGTGAATGTGTGAATTAGATAGAATAAAACAAGTATCAAGCTTCTGTGTTTTTGCTCAAAGTCACGAAATATTTCCCAGGACAGTGAGGGCAGAGAAGGACAAAGTGAATTCTAAAAAGCACTGTGCAGTTGAGGAGCGATAAAGCTGACATTCTCCCTCTTCTCCCCTGCTCCATCCCCCCCCCCCTCTTCCCTCAGTTGGCCCCCACATTGGCCGCTACTGTGGCCAGACGTCCCCGGGCCGTGTGATCTCCTACACGGGCATCCTGTCCATGACCATCACCACTGACAACGCCATCGCCAGAGAGGGATTCTCCGCCAACTACACCATCCGAGAGAGGAGCCTCCCTCCGGGATACGAGGATGAGGGTGAGCAGCTGGAGTAGCCAGGAGAAAGGGAGGGGTGGGGGGTGTGGAGGGTAGACATGTCATCTCGCATTAGGGAAGGACCAGGGTTCATTTCCTGGACGTTTCTGTGTCTCATTTGCCTTTAACAATGTGAAAAAATACACATTTCCCTTAGCAAGATGCTAAATGTCTTTCAGCTGTAAGGGCTCAGCTGTATGTGATCTTTGACCTCTGACCTCCCTGTTGGAGGAATCCCGGAAGTGGAACGTCGTGGTGTGTTTTGTGACCCAATCATTCAACCCCGACTTCCTCCCTACAGTAGGATTCTTATACAGCAGCAGTCATTGGGTTGCATAAAGCAACAACAAAAAATAGTGGAATGCCGTGCTTAACTTTTCGTAGCTATATGAACGTATTGTTTCATGAGAACTGGCTGGAGTAACCCTGCCCATCTGGTGTTCTGATTCAGGGTCTGAATTTGACAAAAGTGTATGTAATCGTATCTCTTAGCTGAAACTTTAAAGCCTAACTCTCGCCAAAATGCAACCTAGGGTGATTTTGTGAATGTCCCAGAGTCAAACTTTCATTTAAAAGCATAACTAGGACGGAATCGCCACTTTTAAGATTGACCGTATTCTGGTTTTGGGTCAAATGGCCTTTTGAATGGGAGTGCTAGGGGCACTACTATGATCTCATCAAAATAGCTATTTTTAAAACACTAAGAAGACTCGACACAACATGAGACTTTGCTCCAAGTATCACCAGGGGCTCTACACGTGAACTCGAGCCTTGAGAACATTGGTTGTGTTCACAGAGTTAACTAAAAAGAAAGGTTTTGAAAAACTCACTGTAGCTAGTCAAAAATAGTTGATCTCCGAATGCAACATAACAGGGAGGAGAGTAAAGATGGAAAGCTCCTAAAGCTTAGTTCCATATAAATGCACGGATAATTTATTTTTTTGTTGTTAGTGAAAAACAACATTGACCTTGTAGTTGAAAAAGGAGCCTCATATAGGAATGACATTTCCTTCTATGGAGTCTGTTCATTCACATTCAGAGATCAACTATTTTTGACTGGCGAGCGGAAACAACAGCTACAGTGAGTTGTTAAAACCTCTCTTTTTAGTAAACTCTGTGAACACAAACAATGTTCTCAACGCTGAGTTCATGTGTAGAGCCCCTGGTGATACTTGGAGCAAAGTCTCATGTTGTGTTGAGCCTTCTTAGTGTTTTAAAAATAGCTATTTTGAGGCTAGCATAAAAGTGCCCCTAGCTCTCCCATTCAAAAGGCCATTTGACTGAAAACGAAAACACGGTCAATCTTAAAAGTGGTGATTCCGTCCTAATTATGCTTTTAAACAAAAGTTTGACTCTGGGACATTCACAAAAAGACCCTAGGTTGCATTTTGGCGAGAGTTACGCTTTCAATTTAAAATGGGATTTGGCTCTGATAAAAACAACAGGATGACTTTCTTTTAACTCATATCTTCTCCTGTTGAACAATGATCACCAGGTAAAGAGTTGCTCTTGGTTATGGTTCCTTTAATGTGTTGTGTCCACATGTTAAAAAAAAACTGTGTGACCCTGTAGGAATGCCTGGAGAGAGATAAGTTATGTTGACCCGAATGGTTTTTGCACTCTTGTAACCTCACCCCCAGTCACCCCTGTGTAGGAATGTGAGAGGTGAGTTTACCTAAAGTCCCACAGTGGCTAACATGGGCACTTTGGGAGAAATAAACATACATTTCCACATTTCACTGCTCTAAATTGATATTTAATGACTTAAAGTCAATTGACTGTGTATTTATGTAGTGTTTGGGTCAGGATTTACATGTCCCAACAGCACACAGTGGTCAGTGAAGCTATTTTTCTTTCTTTTCCTTATTTAAAATGGCAAAAGTGTCACAATAAATGTGCGAAACACTTCACAAAATAGGTATAAACATTATCCAGTTATTGACAAACCAATCTCACATGTGCTGGAGCTTTTGGGCATATCGAATGATCTTCATCAGCAGATGGCATTTGCCAGTTGCCATAGAATTCTAGATGTTCAAATTCTACTCATTTTTAAGCACTTAAGGACCACTCGTCCATGCTGGCTTACAAATTGAGGTTGGGATGCTCTTATTGGTATTCAAATTGTGACATCCAAATCAATTAGAAACAAAAGCATTGACGAAGAGTGTTGTTTTCTAAGTCCTTCTGCACATTGTTCTAGGTCAGGAGCAGCGTATTGTAAAGCTTTAATTTGACCAAAAAAAAAAGATCTTATTTGCATGTTATACGTATTTGATACCACCTCCTTCAATCGCAACAGAATGCACTGAGCTGGAAAATGTTTCTGAATCACACATGCATGTAGACATTTTACCAGAGGGGTCGCATAATTATCTGTTGTTTAGTTTTCTTGTTTGTTTTTGCCCTGGGCAGAAAATGTGGGTGTTGTAGGGTTGTGTGTGTGTGTGTGTGTGTGTGTGTGTGTGTGTGTGTGTGTGTGTGTGTGTGTGTGTGTGTGTGTGTGTGTGTGTGTGTGTGTGTGTCTGTGTGTGTCTGTGTGTGTGTGTGTCTGTGTGTGTGAGATAGAGAGTGTGTGTGTAGCTCTAAGGCTACATTCAGACTGCAGACAAATCCGATTCTTTTCTCAAATAAGACAAGTCTGCACTGTTATTTGCAAGTGATCAGATCGGATGTGTGTGTCCAGACATCTCCAACCTATATGCATGGGTTGTTGTGGTAACAACGGCTTTCCAATATTGGTTCAATTTGATCACATTATTGCTTTATAATAGTGTTTAAAAAAAACAGCCATTTTATAATCCATTCAGTTGAGCACATTTGGAGCATGATGGGTGGTCTTGATGAAGGGGTACATCTGACAAAAAAGGTTGGGAACCACTGCTATGAGCAACCTGTTATCTTCTATTCACGCTGATTTCTACATCAATGCGTTCAGTGCGTTCATCCTCTTGAGATTCTCAGAAAGAACTTCCATTCAAGCAGGATCTGTGCTAACCGCCTCTGAGGACTCTCTGACTATCTGATATCCTGCAGAGAATTTACGGTTTTCTTTCGCTATGTCCTGGCCATCACCTTCAGAAATGGCTTCCAGCCGGGCCTTTGATCAGCTGGACGATCGGTGGGGGCGTTATTTTACGATCTTTCTTTCTTTTTGGCTGGAGAGCTGGAGGGATAGGGTTGAAGTTTGTCCCCCATGCCTGCTGTGAGGGAGACATGGTTGTCTCATGAATTGAAAGAGCAAAAAGAAAGGCTTTTGGATAGGAGACTGAGGCCAGAAGGAAAACATAAAAGTAAGCGAATTCAGGGATAAAGTGGTGGCTGGCTGATAGCCAGTGGTGTTTTTCTTTCTCATTGTCTTGCAGCAGTTTCACAGCATTTTCTGGCAAGAGTGGGCTACTCTGCTGGGGAAAGCTGTGAATTTGATGATTTGGACCTGAAAATGGTCAAATAACAAAAATTGACGATGAGTGCAAAAAAAAACAGTTTCTACTGTCTTTTGGTGATGTTGCAAGCAAACTTTCTCCCTAATTTATTTGTGAAACTTGGAATGATGTAAGTGTGTTTGTGTCAGTCGGGTAGACCTTGTGTCTCCAGACAGGCCTCCCACGCACACATAAATAATCACATTTCCTTTTGTTCCCCCCTCCCTCTTCCTTCCCCATGCTCCCCTGCTGTTAGAGTGGACACTGTAGCCACAGAGACAGCGACATGTTTGTCCAAAGGGTTGTTTTAAAACCCACTCGAAAACCCAAAGGATTTGGGATTTTCTGAATCCACGGAGGACTGCATTATCCTTCAGTTAGAGTAAAACAATGGAAATCTGCTAAATTGGAGTTGAATCTGCACATGAAATTAGCAGCAGTATGTGCCTGTGTGAGTTTGTGTGTGCAGAAAAAAGTATTTCTGATATGAAGATTTGCTGCTTTTGTTCTTTCTTATATCATTGTTAATTAATGTATGTTAATTTATAAATTGTGATAGCCATTTGTCCCCATTTCTGACATTTTGTGGATAAAATAATTCCCGGCCTACATGAAAGAAGATTGAACAGGATGAATTGGTTATGAAGATTACACTTACTTGCAGTATCAGGATAGAGTAGTGGTTCGAGAAAAGCCATCAGATAGCTGTGAGTTTAGCTGTCAAGTCACTCTTGATGGGATTATTGGCAAACAGTGATTTTGACAATGACATACTGTATGTTTTGTTATTTTGACTCTTTATTTGAGCACACTGGATTTGAAACAATAATAAAGTGCTGACTTTCAGCTGTTTACATCCATATTATTAGTATTACAGTATTATATGTTCATACTAGCCAATCGTGGCCTTCCCTGAAACAAAACAGCAGGTTGTTTTTGAAATTTAAATGTGGGGTTTAGCCTCACATGTCTACATGTAGAATGAGTGTGTGAATGTATGGATACTATACAAAAGCCAGTGTCACCAAACAGCCTCTAAAGTACCACATACACAGGAGCTTGTTTGAAATGACTCTGTACTACGTCCCAGCAGGGACAGACACTTTACAGTGTCTGGGTGACACTCAATGCTCACTTGTGTTTCAAACCATCAAAATTAACCTTTCTTTTTAACACAGATTAATGACTAGAGGTGTTTCTTTCAGAATCCGCCATTACCAAGTAACCCGAAATTCAGTTCATCCAGCTAATGATGTTTGTAATAAACTTTTTAAAGCTCATATTCAAAGGGCAGTTTGTATGATTTTGATGACAAACATTTCCCCTTATGATCCAATAATAATGACCTCCTCATTTGTTGATATTTTGGACATAAAAACTTGATTGCCACCCTGCGATGTGATTAGGAACAAATACTCTATGTTCACTGGTCTAAGAAACACACCATTTCAGTTTTACAATAGTCAAAGTAGATAAGATGATCGAGGTCCAATTATTGAATTAGATCCAACTGGGGTTCATGTTCCTTGATAACGTCTAAATAGGTAAAGATATTTTGCTAATTTAAATCGAGCTCTGTGTCATGGCAGTGTGGGCAGTGTGTTTAGATGAACGATATTTGGCTTCCCTCCATGGCGCCAGTACAGGGAGCTTTTCTGCGGCGGGGAGTAGCGGATGTCTGCTGAGATCCGCTGGATGACGTGAAACACATCACGGAGGTCCACCACGATCCGCTGTGAAACCAGACACCATTCATTTAAACACACTGCCAGGCGCCTGGATAGCTCAGTTGGTAGAGCAGGTGCCCATATATAGAGGTTTACTCCTCGACGCAGCGGTCCCGGTTTCAACTCTGACCTGCGGCCCTTTGCTGCATGTCATTCCCCCCTCTCTCTCCCCTTTCATGTCTTCAGCTGTCCTGTCAAATAAAGGCCTAAAAATGCCGCAAACAAAATCTTTAAACACACTGCCCACACAAACATGACACAGAGCTGGTTTAAAATCGGCAAAGTATCCCTTTATTTGGTTGAAGCCATTTGCTATGACAGAGACCCATTTGGGAGATCAGTTGATTCAAAAAAATATCATTTAGGACTCTTGTTAAACTCTTGTTAATAGAGGTTTTCTTTCTTTGGCAGATTTTGCTTGTATGGAGCCGCTGGGCATGGAGTCGGGGGAAATTTCATCAGAGCAGATCACTGCCTCCTCCCAATATAACTCCAACTGGTCCCCCGAACGCTCGCGCCTCAACTACCAGGAGAACGGCTGGACGCCCTCTGATGACACCATCAGGGAGTGGATTCAGGTCAGTAATGTTTGGTTACGTTAGAAGTCGAGGGATTCTTGAATTTCTTGTGATTGAAATTACATCACACTGGTCTTCATTGTAGAGTCTGATCTCCAAATGTACGTTTGCTGATTCATGGAGAAACCATGTTCCCTGAGTTCGAACTTGGATGTACCGCTGAGATCTTGCTCACATCTGGTCTGAATATTGTTTACTCATTTGTAACACTTTTTCTCTGCACGTTATACGGACACAAAAGGAGCAGAAAATAAGACAACATGCATTATTTATTCAAATTTGCCTCTCCCGCACAGTTGACATCTGAAATCTGACGTAGCAGCCTGCAATCACTGAATGTGGAAATAGAGCAGGCCAGTGTTTCTAGCTATAAACACATTTGATATCTTTTTAATGCTTGAGGATTCAGTTGGCTAAACTAAATGCTGTACAGGTTTGAGAAGGAAGAAGTCAGGTTGTCTTCTACGTGGTGTTGGCCTCTGTACACACATCAGGGACACAACAAACTGTTTATGTTTCAAGCTGCATTTAAAGGTCCCGTATTATAAAAAGAAATTATTTTATTTTATTTTATTATGAAATTGCCATGTCTTTTTTTATTATAAAGTATAAAGCAGGTTGAGGTGCTATATAAATACTGTGAAAGTATCAAAACGTTCAATCCACAGAGAAATGCACACAGCCAGGATTCAGAAACTGTGCCTTTAAATGAGCCGTCAGGACTTCTGTACGGTTGTGATGTCACAACAACCTATATATGTAGAAAGTGCTTTTTTTGAAGAGACGTGCTAGAACGGAGCATTTCAGACAGAGGGTGACTACAGGTATTTTCAGACAGGCAGTATGAGAAAAATAATGTGATATTTTTAACATTAAAGCACGTAAACATGTTGTAGTAGAAACCCAAAATACAAGTATGAATCTGAAAATGAGCATGATATGGGACCTTTAAATTAAACACATTTCATTTTTTGTATTTGAACTCTGGATTTTGTTAGGTAGGATACTATGCAATGAGAAGCCCAACATGCATTTCTATTATCTATCGTAAGGTTTATTACTATATTAATTGTGAAATATCTAATAATTTGCTTTCAATATGCACATAGAGGGCATTTTTTTCTTGTTAGATTGTAGTTTGAAACAATGGAGTTTGCTTTTCAAACATTTAGTCAGACATACACTATTGCTTTTTGTATGTGGAAGTTCAGTTCTACAGTAAAAATGTAGATATGGTGTGATATTAAATACAACTGATTGCATGAGTTCTACAGCGTCAGAAGCTGAGATGGCAGTTGGCCTGTTAAGCTATGCTAGTTATCGTTTAGCCAAACTAATGACTAGAATTAGCTACTTCATCATTTGGTTGTTTTTTTTTTAAACTTAGTTAACAAGATGGCAGTAAAATGGATATTTTTCAGAGCGAGACAGAGAGAGTTACTGGTAAAAAAAAGTATATTTAGCTTTAGCCTGTGGCTTTCTCTCCAGCTAGTTTCAGTGGCAGGGTGCAGTTACTGTCATTTGTTTGGGTGTTTTTCATTTCTATTGCTTAATACATTTTATACGATGTCAAAGTGAACTTCAGGTCTTTACTAAATTTGGAGCATCTATGTAGGTCCAAGTTTGTTTTTTTTGTATGGCAGAATACTGTTGTGTATGAGAAAAAGCAGCAATGACTCAGCGTTTCAACTGAGTAAGGGAAAACAGAGAGCAAATATGGTCTTCCCGATAAGCTTGAAATCTTTGGCACACATGAACAAAGCCAAACTGTTTTTCTAATCCTTTTTTTCCTGCGCTCTTGAGAGTGCGGTCCATCGTGTTTGGCTAAAATTAAAGGAACCAGGAACTGATTTGTTTGTATCCCTCTTAAATGATCAGCCCTGACAGGACGACAGCTCACCAAAACGTCTGGTACTTTTAGAGTTCTGGCTCATTTATAATCGGGCTTTGTAAACAGCAAGCATGGGCTTTTCGTAATATGGTTTTTGGACCAAAGAAAACTAACTCTAGCTGAGAACGACCCCGTCAGATAGACCTATAAGGTGCGGCTGGAGTCCAAGACTGTCCCATTGTGCAGGACGGGAACTCATAGAGGAAGACTCACAATGCCCCTCGCAGTAAGAACGGACCCTCACTTCCTTCCTGTGGGGATTAAAACAGGAAGTAGACATGAGGACGGCCTCGGTGCCGGATTAGTAGTAGTGTTTCTCTATTGTCTGTCTGGGGACTCCTTTTAGCTACCGGACCCGACAGCTGAGCCCTCAGGGAGGTAATGATATGAAGCACTGTGTTTTCATAGAGGCTAATAGGTTCATCTATAGAGGTTGTCCGGTACACTTAAAATATGTAGTGTTCATTTTACAAAAGTTAATTTAGCAATGATGCCTTCTGAATGTTTCATTATTTGTTTTGACTTTGTGGCACAAATTGTTTTCTAGAAATGTTTCTTGAAACAAGGGATCTCACATTTAAGGACACATTTTTAGAAATTAAATAAGAAATTACAGATTTTTTTGATCATATGTACTATATGAGGCTTCTCTAACATAAATGCACATATCAAAACCATCTTCACTATTATACAGTATGTTGATACAGGCATAGATTTACATAGGCATCATTGTGAGATTTCCCTGCTAACTTATAGGGAAAGTTAAAATATCCCTACAAACATGTTGACTTTTGGACTTTGGTTTGATCCCATCCCCTTTTTCATGCTATAAACATACTTTTTAAAACTTACTGGTACTATACCCTCACCTCCCTGATATGTTCCAGTCCACCTTTGTGTTCTTACTGTACCAACATTGAAACAAATGCTCCTTCTATTCATTTACAGTACAGAAGCTCTCAAATTGTCTTGATTTTATTGTTTTAAAGCCCTGGAATAAAAACCTACCAAGTCTTTGCACACATGACGTGCCCATTTCTCATGGTATATAAAAAAGTAGAGGTAAAACACTTGGTAGAGTTTGCTGAGCATGGCTCTGCCTTCTCAGCAACATTGTGCTGTTGGTGTCTGAGCAGCTGATGGAGTTTTTCCACAAGGACGCACTGACTGTATACTAAAGGAAGTGACGACACTCCTCGTGAGATTTGCACCAGCGACTTCTCAGTCCCACGCTCTCTCTCTTGACGCCCGAGGCTGGAAGCTGTAGTCCTGTGTGTGTGTGTGTGTGTGTGTGTGTGTGTGTGTGTGTGTGTGTGTGTGTGTGTGTGTGTGTGTGTGTGTGTGTGTGTGTGTGTTAAAGTAAAGCCCTGTGGCCAGTCCCTCCTGAAGAAACAGCAGACCATCCTCCTGCCACAGTGATTTATAGCCTCAGAACCCATACTGTTGCTTGCCCCCCGACTCTGTGAGGCGTTTGAGTTATGACTGGTGGTTTTTGTGAAGAGAATTTTCCATTTTATTTGATTAAGTGTGGTGCGTGGCCAACTCCACACAGCATGGTTTGCCTTACGGCTTTCCATTTATCTTACTTGAAAAGAAAATTATGACTTTGTTAATTCTTGCATGCACGCCCACTCCGATGCTAAAACTTCTATTATTCATGTAAAGACATTCATATTTTATTGATACTATTTCAGGTTACTATATATAATTCTTTCAGGGTGAGGTTACCCGGTGGCAGTTTCAGATGGCGGCAG
This sequence comes from Zingel zingel, assembly GCA_023566125.1. NCBI lineage: Eukaryota > Metazoa > Chordata > Actinopteri > Perciformes > Percidae > Zingel > Zingel zingel. The sequence continues at coordinate 29,200,658 of CM042324.1, forward strand.
ACATGAGCTCATTATTCAGCTTTCAGATATATCTGTAATCCTATGTTTCACTCTTCCTAAATTCAATTTTGTATTTGTATTATGTATCGGTTGTCCCTTTGTTGTCCCCCATTGTTTTTGAAATGCTCTATTTTATAATTTTGTAACCTTGTGATGGTGTGCCATGTTGGCCAGGTCTCCCTCGAAATGAGAAAATCCCTCAAGAGATTTTAATCTCAAGGGAGTTCCTGGTTAAATAAAAATAAAAAATAATTTTAAAGATTGACAGAGGAATTAACTGTAATGTTCAAGAAGAAATGCTAAAATACCTCTTGCAGTAAAATCACCGAAGGTGAAACTTGTATGGCTCCTCTTAAACATACACAAATAAAACGTCTGTCTGCAAAAATGCTCAAAAGATCTGATCAGATACAAAACATTACTTACACTGTAAAAAAAAAAATTTAAATATCAAAAATGAACGTTAAAAAACGGTCAAATGACTGGTAGCAACAGCTGCCAAACAAAAACCGTAAAATGTATGTAAAACACCCTAATCAAAGAAATGTCAACAACATTTTATAATACATTTACAGTCATATTCATTCAAGGTTTAGCAGCAAAACACTGTCATTTTACAGATTTTTTTTTTGCCATAATACTTAAAATAACAGTTGGGTTGTTAATTTAAAATGTCCATAATTTTACAGACTTTTGTACACAATTTAAAAAAACTGAAAACTACTGTAACATTTTTTATCTATTTTCCGTAAAATTAAATGTGTACTTTCAACGCCTCATTCGTCCGAATGTGGCTCAAAAATGGCCAGTAGGTGCGTCTTTACAAGTTGTAGTGAATTGACGTCTAATTGAATACCATGATGTAAGCCCAGGAAAGGCTTCCTTCCCCTCCTGGCTTCAGGTATTTATAGACGCCCTGCTGTTTGTCTTCAGCATCTCTTTGACGGCACCAGGAAGAGCTCAGCGATGTGCATCTGGAGAAGACATTTGGGCCCCGTGTGAGCGGGGGTTTGTTGTCGTAGTTGGAGCAGGGGGGAAACTGAAAGACAAAAGATCCTCCAGAGAGCGTTAAAATGGTCTCGCTATCCAGAGCAGACCTCTAGAGGAATGCCTCGGTGAACTTCCAAACCCATAAAATGTCAATGACACAAATCAGACTGGTGTTAGGCCTATATCTGAGTTTGGTTGGTGACTGTGGTGAAAGACATATTTCAAATTTGTTTATTAGGATAATCCCCTTGAAATGTACTATCATCTCGTTTTCGAAGGGGTCCCATACATCATTATAATTACATAACAAAGTGTGAGGAATAAAAGAAAATAATAATTATAGAAATAATATAGCAATAGAAATACAATAGAAATAAAATTATCAATACGACAACGTATATACAACAGGGAGGTAAATAAAAAACATTAAAACACATGCAGAGAGTCAACAAAACTTTACAACTACTAGGTGGCCAAAATGGCCAATAATTAATAAACAGTAGTGTGAGTCGCTCACTATCTACAATCGGGTATGAACATTAGATATAAACACTAGGTATAGGGAATGACACGATCATTGATAACAATGACAGTCCATCTTTAAGTGAGAAGGCATGACATTCTTAAACATACCAAATATTGAAATTGATCTTAAAATCAACAGGTAAATGATTCCAATCTGCTGGAGCTGCCAAATGTTTTCTTAACACGAGGGACAGAGAAGTAGAGTTGAGCAGAGTGCTGAACTTCCTAGTTTGAGGTAAAAGGTACAAGATACTGTCAAGTGTCTTTGCCATGTGCTAATCATAAATCTAATTTCTAATGCAATAAGTGAAGACTGGAGAGACCAGAAAAGTGATGAAATCAGAGTTATGTCATTCATCAAAGACAAATAAAGGCCCAAAACCAAGTAGATCTAATTAGTCTGATGTTCATTCTGGAGACCTCGAGGCTGCTAAATGAAAGTATTTCAGAAATGAGAACAAAATTCCTGCTGTTTCTTTTATCAATGCCAAACTGTCATTTAAAAACTGCAATGAGGTGTTATGGGCCCAGTGGTTCTAAAAGCCACTCAGCAGATACATAACCATGTAAAAGTTCCAAATAAAAACAATATTTTGTGATTTTTCCAGCAAGTTGTGCCTCCTTAATTCGCCGTTTTCATTTTTTTGGAGATAGGGTCGTCTAATTAGTGTGTTAAATTTCTTTTGGTGGGATAAAAGCCTCAAGGCTGCAAAAAGAAAGTATTTCGGAAATTTGAAAAATAATTCCAACATTGTTATTAATGTAAAGGTGTCAGTTTTGAAGGTATACATGTCACTAAACATGATCCCTGATTCTAGTAGGTCTGCTATTGTGCCCAGTGATGGCTGTTTCCCATAGCCTGACAAGCCAGACCCACATCCAGATGTTGGGCCTGGGAACTCATAATTGGCAGGGCTCAATCTGAGGGGCTGGATAAACGGTTGTCTTTCAAATTCCCTCTGCACGCAATAGGATAGCGCTACAACCAACCAGAGCAACAAAGAAGATAGTGGAGCTAGTTGATAGATTAAACTTTTGCCGTATCCAGTCGGCAAAACTCCGAACACATCTTCCTTTTTTAAGAATGACTTCAGTGCCGTTCTTTTCTCAAAGAAAAGCTTTACTCAAAGTCTTCCAGAGTCGCGGCCAAAGCAGCAGCCATTTCCTTTGTTTTCAGATAGCAGGGAATTCACGCGGAACCGTTACAACTCTGCCGTCATTATGTTAAGCCCGCCCACCGACTCTATACACGATGTGATTGGCCTGACTAGAGTTTGGTTTTTCCAGCTCGCAAGCCAACGGAGAGTTGCTAGACGACCCTGGCTGCAAATTACATTTGCCGCCGCTAGGGTGGTCTAGATTTCTAAATCTAAAGTAAAACTTGTTGTAAGTCAACTAACAGAAGTAATACTTCTCAATTGAAATCAACACATTTCTTTATCACATTCATTGCACCTAAAATCCGTGTCAACTGAAAATGATGTTGGCTGGATTATTGGTTAGGGCAAAACGACAAAACAACGCCTTCTTCTCAACACCAAGTCAGCTAGCATCAGTCTCGTATAAAGTACTTGAAGGCAATACTGACCTGAGTATCTGATATTTACTGTAGTATCAAAAGTAATTTTCTGATATTAAATGTCCTTCATTTTTTGAAGTAAAAGTAAAGACAAACTTCATGAACTTGATTGTGGCTTCCTTATAGTAAAGCATAATATTCAGGGTAATCATCATATTCAGAGTCTTTCACCAAGTAGTAAGTAACGGGTAACGAAGATGCTGAGGGGAAATGCAGTGAAGTAAAAGTATACATTTTATTTAGGAAAAGTAGTGGAGTAACGAATGTACTTTGTTACATTGTAACACTGGCTAACATGAACACAAAGTAATGTTGAATGTATGAAATAGAACAAAATGTCAATCGAGTGTGATTCCAAGGCTAAGAAAAACACATCAAAACATTGTCAGTCATGCAGTTTTTATAAGAAAAGTAGTGAAAACTTTTTCTTTCCCCATGAAATCCCCAGCATTCCCAGACTGCAGCACTTTCTTAAGTAAACACTGAAACCTCAGATGAGACTTGAGTAAGTGGGGCTCCTTATTTTACTATCACTGCTAAAGCAGTATCCTGTTTTGGCAGGAAATAGCAGCATTTCTTTGTTCGGTCTCATTTAGCCATACTTGAGTGAATTATGTCCCCCTTTCCTGCATTTTGTTCCCTTCATTAAGAAGCTCTAAGTGTGACTATTTTCTGTGGAATTAATGTAGGGAATGCCAAGCGTTGAGTAATTAGAAGATGGAAGAGCAATTAGCCGTAGTCATTTGATAGAGGAAGTCTGGAGAATGGAGCTTTGCACGGCCGCTACAGGCCCGGGGACTACTGTAAGAGCTGAGGCTGTCCCTTTTTAAACTGGGGAAAAATCACCAGCTCTTTATTCAAACTCTGAAACATTGTCTGCTTGTTTGTTTTTTTTTCACTTTTCAGACAGATCGTGTTGAACATTGTCTGTTCAACAACGGCTGACTGTTTGTACAGTTACGTAGATACAGATACAGATAGCTTTATTTATCCTCAAAGGGCAATTAAGTTTCTACTGTCCACCGAAACATACCCTATACACCCACATTCCTACTGCCAATCATCAGTGACAGAGGGAGCACAATAAAAGGGCATATAGGAAAGTGTGAGATCCAAAAGTATGCAGCAAGAAAGGTATTTTAAATAAGAAATGAATAAAGACGATAAAGAACGATAAAGAGAGATAAGATGAAATAATTTTTTTTTTGAAAGTGCCGAGTGTATTGCACATTGTACATAACAAATTACAATCCAGCAGTTTAAAACACAGAGCTACAACTAATGATTATTTTTACTATCAGTTTTAATGACCACAGTTTTCTTGATTATTTGTACTCGGGAAGCCCAAATATATTCCGTTTACTGTCATAAAACCAACCAAACCATCCTGAATGTTTGCATATTCCCTCACCCGTTGTTGCACATCCTGCCTTAACCGTGCAGCTTTCTTTTCTTATTGTTAAACAGTTATATTGTACATATTTGTTTAGGTTATTTTGTCTTTAAAGCTTTAGTGCGTAACTTTTTGATATTAATGAACGTCTGTTGCATTCAAGCCATTGCTACCAAGCTAATTAATGGCGTTTTTCCACTACATGCTCCACTCAGCTTGACTCTACTCGCCTTTTTTGGTTTTCCATTCTGATAAAAAATCCCTGGTACCTGCTAACAGGTACTTTATTTAGTCTCACCTCCGTCGAGGTTCCAAGCGAGCTGAGGCGATACCAAAAGGTGACGTGAAAACCTGCAGACTACTGATTGGTCGGAGAGAACCGTCACTAATCACTGCGTCATCACTGCGTCATCATTGCTATAGCGACAGACGGGGGTGTCCTGAACAAACCCACAACAGCCACATGCTGAGAATCAGAAACAACACACCTTCCACGTTCTGGATGTGTGTCGCGTTAGGTACTAAATCTGCAATGGAAAAAGGAGGACGGGGCACCGCGACCGACCTGAGTCGAGCAGGTACCATGTAGTGGAAAAACGCCATAAGACTATCAGCTCCACACAACTCTCTCTGGATTTCTAAGTGTGAATATGTTCAGAAGATTGTGGCGTCCGGTGACTTTCCCACGCAGAAACTCCAGTGAAGATAATGACCTCTTCTGAAGAGTCCATCATGTTTTTGCGTGGAGGATGGTTGCGGGAGGTGTGGTGCGCGGTCACAGAAGGCTTGTATCATGTGGACGCGCTGACAGATTTTTTGTCATTACTTAGAATTCCTCATGGGGAAGACAGAAACTACGCACTATAGCTTTAACAGAAATGTCCGTTTAAAGGTACAGAGTAAATCTACAGAATTTTCAGGTTTTGGATTAATAGAAATGTTTAACTGTAATTTTCTGACAGGGCATTTTTCTTACAGTGTAAGGGGTCACAAGATGATTCGAAGCATAAGGAAGAAAAAAATATACCGTTTCACAAAAAAAAAATCTTGGGATACTTTCACCTCTTGAGGCCTCTCAATAGCCTCAAGCATTAACCAATCTAAGATAGCAACACTCTTAGGTTGAACAACGCATGTCCACACAGTGGACCTGTAATGCATTGCTTCATTTTAATAAAGGGTCACAAGCTAAGATGACTGGGAGCCACTTTACTGCATTTCTAAACTCAACAGAAATGATCCAGTCCCATGTTTGTTACATTTCACAACAACACTACTATACACACTGTCTCTGTTACATACAGTGCGTGTTGCGTTCGCTTGACACATCTCGTGGGAATGTAGATCAGAAGGCAGCTGGGAACGCCGGCGAGCAATCCCACAAAACAACGTTTCCCAGGGGTCTTGCTGTCAGTCACAGAGCCCACACAAACCCACGGGAAGCTATTTTCTTCTTGTTCTTCTCCTGAAAAAGCAGCAGTGGGAGAAGTTAAATAATGGCCTCGGGTCCCTTCCCATGTACAGTATCACATGGTAACGTCTCTATGGTTGTATAATTACACACCATATATCACAGGCAGCCCACATACTGAAGTGCTGTGTATTTTTATATGCAACTGATAATTTCCAAACTCAACAAACAAGCAATTTTGTTTAGTTAAAGTGGAATGAAATGGAGGGTCACCTCATTAAATACACAGTTATGGAAATAAATGGATTCCCGTTCATGCCTTAATGCAGTTTGGAGAAACTTAATGTGATAATGGAGCTCCATTCTGACCTGCTGAAGTATTCGTAATTTAAGATGTAAGATTTGTGGATGGGATTGTATGTGAGTCATTGATTTAAAAAAGACCGCTGGAAGGCTTTCTGTTATCACTAGCACTCTCTTTGATGATAACTATCGTTTTAGTAATCTTTCATCAGTCATGTTTCTGGACGTTTCTTTGCTGCAGTGAGATAAAAGTGCCTCGGCCAACTGAAAAAGACTTTTTTTATCTGTTATTTAGCCCTTGGATCATAATTTTTATGAGGAAACTGGGGAAACTATTACCACGAGATGCGGTAATGTCGCTGTGATTTCACTTGGAGTAACTTATTTGAACTTATTTATTTCTTTGAAATGCTGGTGAAATAAGGATGATTAGAGTAGTTTATTTAAAAAAAAACGTAAAACAAGTTACAATGCGATTTGATTTAAAGCCCAAAACTAGATTAAAACACTTGGATGGACGTTTTATACGGTGGAATTCTCTCTATTTTTAGGAAGTCTGGCAAATAATTTTAACTCAATCACACACAAGACAATGTGTTTAGTCAGTCGAGTCATACAGTAAATTCCTTTCAGCCACCAGAGAGATGTTGGCTATTTTGACATGTGACAGTTAATCGCCTTGTTTAAGCAGAAAAGTACCGGGGTCTGTAGAGTTTTTGAGAGTTAAAAATATATTTGTGAGAGAGAAAAAAAACTAACAAATGGCAGGTGGAGGTTGAATAAAGTTTCCAGCAGCACTTTATCGGAAGAGGAGATATTCACTGTTGGAATAAAGATTACCAACGAAGTACTTAACATAATAATGTTAAAAGCTGTAGTCTACTTAAAATGATGCTTGGATTTCTTTGAACTGTATGTTTGGCATAATGACAGAATTAATTCAAGTTTTAAGCTAATGGCTATGAACAACTGAGTTTCCAGGTGTGTGACATGGAAACCTTAACCTTTGTTCTGGTTCATTTGTGTGTTTTTTTTTGTGACTGAGAATTCATAATCTTTAGTGGTTGCGGTTTTGTGCAGTCTATGGTTCTGTGCCAACATTAATGTTACATGTTTTATCAAGCTTATAGCCTACTCAAATGTGCGAACGAGGACGCTTTTATTTTTACTTTTCTTTCGACATTGATATCTCCACACTGGATTAACAGAGATTTACAACAAATGAAAGAAGAAACGTCCATCTCCTTTCATTTGTTTGCTATTTGAACTGCAAAGATAGCTCTTACCAGTCTCTTCCAATGTTAGTTTATATCAAGACCTTTGGACCCTTGGAACATGGACTCTGGGAACATAGGACCCTGTAACATTGGACCCTTGGAACATTGGACCCTGGAACATTGGACTCTAGGGACATTGGACTCTTGCAACATTGGACCCTTGCAACATTGGACCCTTGCAACATTGGACCCTGGAACATTGGATCCTTGGAACACTGGACCCTTGGAACATTGGACTCTTGGAACATTGGACCCTGGGAACATTGGACTCTTGGAACATTGGACCCTGGCAACATTGGACTCTTGGATCATTGGACCCTGGGAACATTGGACTCTTGGAACATTGGACCCTGGGAACATTGGACCCTGGGAACATTGGACTCTTGGAACATTGGACCCTGGGAACATTGGAACCTTGGAACATTGGACTCTTGGAACATTGGACCCTGGGAACATTGGACTCTTGGAACATTGGACCCTTGGAACATTGGACTCTTGGAACATTGGACCCTTGCAACATTGGACCCTGGAACATTGGACCCTGGGAACATTGGACCATTGTAACATTGGACTCTTGGAACATTGGACCCTTGGAACATTGGACCCTGGGAACATTGGACCCTGAGAACATTGGACCCTTGGAACATTGGACTCTTGGATCATTGGACCCTTGGAACATTGGACTCTTGGAACATCTCCTTTCATTTGTTTGCTATTTGAACTGCGAAGATAGCCCTTACCAGTCTCTTCCAATGTTAGTTTATATCAAGACCTTTGGACCCTTGGAATATTGGACTCTGGGAACATAGGACCCTGTAACATTGGACCCTTGGAACATTGGACCCTGGAACATTAGACTTTAGGGACATTGGACTCTTGCAACATTGAACCCTTGCAACATTGGACCCTGGAACATTGGATCCTTGGAACACGTGACCCATGGAACATTGGACTCTTGGAACATTGGACCCTGGGAACATTGGACCCTGAGAACATTGGACTCTTGGAACATTGGACCCTGGGAACATTGGACCCTGGGAACATTGGACTCTTGGAACATTGGACCCTGGGAACATTGGACCCTGGGAACATTGGACTCTTGGAACATTGGACCCTGGGAACATTGGACCCTTGGAACATTGGACCCTGGGAACATTGGACTCTTGGAACATTGGACCCTTGGAACATTGGACTCTTGGAACATTGGACCCTTGCAACATTGGACCCTGGAACATTGGACCCTGGGAACATTGGACCCTGGGAACATTGGACTCTTGGACCCTGGGAACATTGGACCCTGGGAACATTGGACCCTGAGAACATTGGACCCTTGGAACATTGGACCCTTGGAACATTGGACTCTTGGAACATTGGACCCTTGGAACATTGGACTCTTGGAACATTGGACTCTTGCAACATTGGAGGGACAGGAACATAGGGATGACCCCTTATCAAGTTAGCGAGATAGCCACTATTAAATTCAAGAATTACCGGGGGTTTATCCACAGTTACAGGCTAGCCGTTTCCCCCTGCTTGCAGTCTTTGTGCTAAGCTAGGCTAACCTGGACCTCTCTGCACTACTCTACTTTAGATCTCAGTAAAACTTGTATATTTAGTTTTATTGAGCTGACTCTTTTTATGTTCTGGAGTATAAACTAGGGTGAAACAGTGTACCATGCTGTTCACCTAAACCCACAATACTTCTGTTTTTTTAAATCCAGCTGTTATATATTTAGTCCTTATTTATTCTCACAAAATCTTCTGTTGTTCTGACACAACCTCTTACACGCACACACACACACACACACACACACACACACACACACACACACACACACACACACACACACATATGTTTGTTTCACTATCTTTGTGGGGACCCGTCATTGACATAATGCATTCCCTAGGCCCTTACCCTAACCTTAACCATCACAACTAAATGCCTAACCTTAACCCTTACCCTCACCCTAACCATAACCTAATTCTAACCCTAATCCTAAAACCAAGTCTTCACCCTCAAACAGCCCTTTAAACTTGTGGGGTCCAGCATTTTGGGCCCCACAAGGCTGTGCAGACCCCACAAGTATACTGTATTCCCTGGTTTTTGGATCCCACGAATATAGTAAAACAAGCACACACACACAAACACACACACACACACACACACACACACACACACACACACACACACACCCCACAGGTCACACAATAGTCATTAGTGATGCTGGTGGACAACCATAAAATTGATCCTGAGCTGGTTCCCACACACTCACTTTTTCTCTCTTTCTCTCTCTCTCTCTCGTTCTCTCTCACACACACACACACACACACACACACACACACACACACACACACGCACACACACAGACTCTTCTGGACATCCTGGTAGATCAGCAACCTGAGTTGTGTCACACCTCAGTGTGACTCAACAGGCCTGAATTAAACACATGACCTAAATCAAATGTCACGCTCCATCCATTTCTAGGAAAAGGGAGTTTTGTTGATAATAAAATGGCAATAACAAGCCAAAGGGCATCACCTAAGAAATGTTTTCTCTCTTTTTACTGTAAATTTTACATCAAGAGGACTAGTGTTTCTCAACATGGAGATATTATGGAAGAGAACATGATTGAGGAGAGTACTCATGACCTACAACTCTTGTAAGCAGTTTAGTTGTGGAGTATATGACTGCATAATGTTCCTGTAAAGCTCTTTGTTTTGTGTCAGGGAGGCGGTTGTCTTAACAAGTGGTGCTGCCTTTCTCTCCTGCGTCCTGCTCTGATTTTTCACTGTCTGCTTATGGACGGATCACGGTATAATTAATGAGATCTGAGCCCCTTGTTTCCCATGTGCTTAAAGTGAAACATGGTGCAAGCCAGTGTTGTATTTTACTGTAAAAAAAAAATAAATAATATGCTTTGGCTCTTTATGTAGAATCTGGAACTAAGCAATTCATTAAACTTTCATATTATATTTTGTTGAGACTTAAACTTGAGATATTTTTTTCTTCTTCCTTTTGACACTTTAAAATCTGCGTCGAACAATCACAATCTTACAATCTGAGCAGCCTGGGATTTCATCAGGCTTCAAAAATTCTTTTTTGCAAATTGAGGGTTTCATTTCCTTTCTTAAAAGCTTTTTGACAGTACTAAAAATGGGAAAGCATTTCTCATTTGCTGTCTCCAACTGGATTTTTGGACCACAAATCTACTTATTTTACCTCGAGGCCAGTGGTTCCCAACTTTCTTATACATACATTCCAAAAAATGAGTTCATTCAAATTCATTTCAAACTTGATTTTATTCAACACTATTACTTCTATAATAGTGGATGTCAGTGTTTAAGTCAGTTTGGCCAACAGTGTGCTACCACTTGTGGGTGGCAAAGGTTGGTTGTTTATACATAACTTTAACCTCTATATTTCGACTATTTAGCTTTGTATTTCAACCATTTATACATAACTTTTAGCTTACTTTAGTTAAGGCTTCTTTTCTTGCTCGCTAACTACTTCTCACACACTCTGTGTAACATATTGTGTTCAGGTGTTACAGCTGACTAAATATGTGAATAGATTTCATTAATCAAATCATGATTTCATTTTTGTCAAATGAGTACCAGAAGGTCAGAACCTCGCCTTTAATCCTGTCTGAATTCTTCCGTTGACCTTGTATTTCCTGTGTTTCCAGGTGGACTTGGGATTTCTGCGATTTGTCACAGCTATCGGGACGCAGGGAGCGATCTCCAAAGAGACCAAGAAGCATTACTACGTCCGCTCCTACAAAGTGGACCTGAGCTCCAACGGAGAGGACTGGGTCACCATGAAGGAGGGCTCCAAGCAGAAGGTAGGGATGAGCAGTGGTGGGAGATGTATTCACATCCTTTACTTAAGTCAAAGTACTAATACTATAAAAATACTCTGTTACAAGTATAAGTCCTGCATTGAAAATGTTTCTTAAGTTAAGGTATAAAAGCATCATCAGGAAATTTAATTGATAGGATAGCTTGAAGACAGAAAAGGGGTCACAAAAGGGACGACATGAGGCAAAGGGCAGCGGGTTGGATTCGAACCCGGGCCACTGCCAAGGACTTAGCCTACATGGGGCGCACACTCTACTGGTCGCCCCAGAAAAATTTACTTAAAGGTCCCATGGCATGAAAAAGGTTTTTTTTAACATTAATATGAGTTCCCCCAGCCTGCCTATGGTCCCCCAGTGGCTAGAAATGGTGATAGGTGTAAACCGAGACCTGGGTATCCTGCTCTGCCTTTGAGAAAATGAAAGCTCAGATGGACCGATCTGGAATCTTCCCTTTATGATGTCATAAGGGGAAAGGTTACCTCCCCTGTCTCTGCTTTGCCCGCCCAGAGAATTTGGCCCACCCATGAGAAAGAGAGACATCATGGCTTTCAAACGAGCGAAGTGGCAGTTGGTCAAGACCACACCCCCACCCTCCACCGTGCCCCCCTCTCCTCCTCTATAAATTCAAGGCTGAATTTCGGGAAAGAGACTTCAGATACAGTATAAGGGGACCACCAAGACCTATATAAAATATACTTCAGATACAGTATTAGGGGACCACTAAGGTCTATAAAAGAGACTTCAGATACAGTATTAGGGGACCACTAAGGTCTATAAAAGAGACTTCAGATACAGTATTAGGGGACCACCAAGACCATATAAAATATACTTCAGATACAGTATTAGGGGACCACCAAGGCCTATATAAAAGAAACTTCAGATACAGTATTAAGGGACCACTAAGGCCTATATAAAAGAGACTTCAGATACAGTATTAGGGGCCCACTAAGACCTATATAAAAGAGACTTCAGATACAGTATTAAGGGACCACTAAGACCTATATAAAAGAGACTTCAGATACAGTATTAAGGGACCACTAAGGCCTATATAAAAGAGACTTCAGATACAGTATTAGGGGACCACTAAGGCCTATATAAAAGAGACTTCAGATACAGTATTAGGGGCCCACTAAGACCTATATAAAAGAGACTTCAGATACAGTATTAGGGGACCACTAAGGCCTATATAAAAGCATCCAAAAAGCAGCATGTCATAGGGCCTTTAAAGTATTCAAAGTAAAAGTACACAATGCAGAAAAATCCTCACATTTTAGAAACAGTTGTGTGTTTAGTGGTCTAATCATTGTAAATGTACTTAGTTACATTCCCCCAGTAATGAGTGACTCAGAGCTGACAGCATTTGGCAGCATCCCTAATCTGAGCCTTGACTGAAATGAGTGCGCTGAAAGTCTCATTAAAATCAGAATGCATTTCTGTGGAGGAACACTGGTCTGGAAGTCGTCTCAGTGACACTGGTGCGGAGACAAATTGATAGCTTCCAGAGTTTCTCATTACGGGACACGTTGATAGACGTGGTATAAGTACAAACAAACCAGCATCATGTCTATGTCTCAACTACTGTTAAATCAAGCCATTGCAAATCCTGCACTCAACCCATTCAGCCTTTTTTTCTTTCCTATGCAACAATTATTTTGTTTTATTTTGTTTTCCTGTATTTATTGTTTATTTCATATTAATGTTGAATATGTCAGTTTGTTTGTTTGTTTATGTATGCACCTTTCACCAAGGAAAATTACACATAAGTGTAAGTGGTAAAGGCGCTGACACACCAACCCGATTATCAGCTGTTGGACAGTCTGGCGAGGTCGGTGACTCGAGTCTGTTCGGTGTGTTCCGTGCCATCGTCAGTCAGAGGAGCTGTCAGCCTTCATTTTGGCCAATTTTACATGTTGAATCGGTGGGTGGGCATTCGAACTCAATGACCAATTACCGGAAATGGGGAGCGGGATGAGTGTGACGAACGCCTCTCAAAATCTGACGAAAATCTTTTAAACTGACCTTTGTTGATCTGAAATGAAGACAGATTCAGCAACTGAACGGCCTATTTCTCTCTTAAAATGTTTTCAGAAACACGTTTTGGTGAACTATTTTGGTAAAATACTAAATCGTATTCTGAACAAGCCACCATTATGGTCTGGCTTTGAAATTCGGGAGAAGCCAGACCCATGTGATGCGGTCGTCCAATCAGCTGCCGGTTAAAAAAAAATGTGGGCGACAATACAGATTAGCGCCGCCTGCTGTTATGGAGACGTATTACGTCTCGTGCACACGCAGAACGTACGTTTCTCAAGTCGGCGTCTCTTTGGTGTGTTCTGAGGCACTTTTTTGACCAACTCGGGGAGACTGTTCAGTCCGACTGCCTTTTCTGCTGACGGTCGGTCGTCGGGTTGGTGTGTCATTGCCTTAAAACGTTTTCTCATTTCTTTTCTGAAGAGTTATCCAGGATGCTCCAATGCCTCACGTTGAACAGCCAGTTTCACTTCTGTTTTTGTTCTGTTAGAGCACAGCAGCTTGCCAGTTATTTCAAATGAAAGTTAACAGTCAAGAGTCTTAAGTCACGATCAAACCACATTCTGCTCAACCCAGGAGTTTATTTACAGTCAGCTGATTATTATACACGTTATCTGGCTATTTGTGCGGTGTTTGAGGCTTTTTGAATAGCAGTATAGATTTGGGCCGGAGGAATAAACTACCTTAATTACCAGCGGTGGAAGAAGTATTCAGATCCTTTACTGAAGTAAAAGTACTAATACATAACTGTAAAAATACTCTGTTGCAAGTAAATGTCCTGCATTGAAAATGTTACTTAAGTAAAAGTATGGAAGTAACATCAGGAAAATGTAGTTAAAGTATTAAAAGTAAAAGTACTCGATGCAGAACTCTCCTCCCATTGTAGAAAGTGTAAAGGATCCAACCAGTTGTGTGTTTAATGGTCTGATCATCTCAGCTGGACTTGTAGCCGTTATATTGTTGGCTAGTTTACTTTATAATAAAACATCAGATTTTATAAACTATATGTGTTTTGTGTGCTGTAATCTTAATGTGTAAAGTAACTAGTAACTAAAGCTGTCAGAGTAATGTAGTGGAGTAAAAAGTACAACATTTCTCTCTGCAATGTAGCGGAGTAGAAGTAGAAAGTGGCATGAAAAGAAAAGACTCAAGTAAAGTACTCAACATTTGGACTGAAGTACAGTACTGGAGTAAATGTACTTAGTTACATTCCACTACTGCTAATAGAATAAAGGCTACTGTCATACACAATGCTGAAAGTAATGAAAAGGCTGCAGCTGGATTAGCTGTGTTGCAGTACTACAACACACTGTAGTCATGGGCAACCTGAATACAAAAAGCATTTCCAACACAGGAGTATTAGCAGTAGCAACAGAAGTAGCACATGTGATACTAATAGTGGAGGAAGCAGGAGTAATCACAGTAGTAGCAGCATATAAAGGCCAGTGGGGTTTTTGCTGTTGCCGTAGTGATAGTGGAGACAGTAGCTGCCACAGCAGATGACTCGGCATCAGCAGGAGTTGCAGTAGCAGTGCTAAAATATCAAGTACCAGCAATGTTTTCACTACCAATAGAAGTAGTACCATTGTCAAAAGTGGTAGCAGCAGCAGCATTTGCTTCAGTAGTAGCAGCAGTACTAGTAGTAGTAGTGGCAATGCTGTTGAAGTACTGTAGTAGCAGTACTGATGGCAGTGATAGTAAGTAGTGGTAACTGTAGCAATTGTACTAGTGATAGTAGAATCAGAATCAGAACTACTTATATTATACACTATAATAATCCATTCATCGTTGAAGTCATTTTTTAAGAAAACATTCAATAATTCCGGCTTCTCTTGTGAGGATTTGATTAGATTCAGATTTATTGCCAGGGGAGTAACACTTACTTGATGGTTGGTGCATTCATAAACATATTAAACCTATTAATAGGAAATAAACAATAAATACGGAAAGAAATATGTACAATATTACTGTTTAACATTAGGAAAAAAGAGGCCAGTAGTAGTAAGGTGTTTGGTGTTTTAAGCCCTCAACATCGTCTTCCAGGCAGCGCTGCCTGGAAGGCACTAGGATTAGGCAATGGTTAGGGTTAGGGTTAGGTGCCTTGAAGTCGACGTTGGGGGCTTAAAACACCGTCAAGCTGGTAGTAATAGTGGCAATGTTGGTAAAGTAGTAGTAGTAATATTTGTAGTGGTAGTATTTTCCAATCTTCTGATCTTCCAGGGGTGGCAGACAGCATTAGTAAAAGTAGTAGCAGTAGTAATATTCATAGTGCTAGTATTTTCTTATCTTCAAGGGGTGGCAGGCAGTGTTAGTAAAAGTAGTAGTAGTAATATTCGTAGTGGCAGTGTTAGTAAAAGTATTAGTAATAATATTCATAGTGGCAGTGTTAGTAAAAGTATTAGTAGTAATATTCATAGTGACAGTGTTAGTTAAAGTAGTAGTAGTAATATTCATAGTGGCAGTGTTAGTTAAAGTAGTAGTAGTAATAT
The DNA here is from genome assembly GCA_023566125.1 of Zingel zingel. Classification (NCBI taxonomy): domain Eukaryota; kingdom Metazoa; phylum Chordata; class Actinopteri; order Perciformes; family Percidae; genus Zingel; species Zingel zingel. The sequence goes on from CM042324.1 coordinate 29,216,513, forward strand.
TCATAGTGGCAGTGTTAGTTAAAGTAGTAGTAGTAATATTCATAGTGGCAGTGTTAGTTAAAGTAGTAGTAGTAATATTCGTAGTGGCAGTAGTAATATTCATAGTGACAGTGTTAGTTAAAGTAGTAGTAGTAATATTCATAGTGACAGTGTTAGTTAAAGTAGTAGTAGTAGTAATATTCATAGTGGCAGTGTTAGTTAAAGTAGTAGTAGTAATAGTCATAGTGGCAGTAGTAATAGTCATAGTGGCAGTGTTAGTTAAAGTAGTAGTAGTAATATTCATAGTGGCAGTGTTAGTTAAAGTAGTAGTAGTAATATTCATAGTGGCAGTGTTAGTTAAAGTAGTAGTAGTAGTAATATTCATAGTGGCAGTGTTAGTTAAAGTAGTAGTAGTAGTAATATTCATAGTGGCAGTGTTAGTTAAAGTAGTAGTAGTAATAGTCATAGTGGCAGTGTTAGTTAAAGTAGTAGTAGTAATAGTCATAGTGGCAGTGTTAGTTAAAGTAGTAGTAGTAATAGTCATAGTGGCAGTGTTAGTTAAAGTAGTAGTAGTAGTAATATTCGTAGTGGCAGTAGTAATATTCGTAGTGGCAGTGTTAGTTAAAGTAGTAGTAGTAATATTCATAGTGGCAGTGTTAGTTAAAGTAGTAGTAGTAGTAATATTCGTAGTGGCAGTGTTAGTTAAAGTAGTAGTAGTAGTAATATTCATAGTGGCAGTGTTAGTTAAAGTAGTAGTAGTAATATTCATAGTGGCAGTGTTAGTTAAAGTAGTAGTAGTAATATTCGTAGTGGCAGTGTTAGTTAAAGTAGTAGTAGTAATATTCATAGTGGCAGTGTTAGTTAAAGTAGTAGTAGTAATATTCGTAGTGGCAGTGTTAGTTAAAGTAGTAGTAGTAATATTCGTAGTGGCAGTGTTAGTTAAAGTAGTAGTAGTAATATTCATAGTGGCAGTGTTAGTTAAAGTCGTAGTAGTAATATTCGTAGTGGCAGTGTTAGTTAAAGTCGTAGTGGTAATATAAAAACCATCTGTGGTAACAACAGTCAGAAGAAGTAGCGCAGTAGCCCAAGCACTAATCTGTAATATTGTGTTCAGATCTTCCAGGGGAACCACAACCCGACAGACGAGGCTCGCTCCTTCTTCCCCAAACAGACTCTGGCCCGCTATATCCGCGTGCGCCCCATGTCCTGGGAGCAAGGCATCTGCATGCGCTTTGAGATCTACGGCTGCAGAACGTCAGGTAACCCGACACTCCCAGCACACGCACTTACACAGTCTGTATGATGCCAAGCTACGCTCCCAGCTTCAACTCTTGATGCATTGATTTATGTTTTTTCAATAACTCTGGCACTGGAATCACAATTCATTCACATATTTTGTGCATTTTCTTTCTTAATTAACTTTACTAAGTTAAATGTAATCTATCAAACACACACATATGCAGTGTGGCCAGGCCACGTGATCACAGCCACACTCTTTCACTTTCTAATATATATCTAATAGGGCTGTCAAAATAACGCGTTCATTTTGATTAATTAATCTGAGAAAAAATAACGCGTTAAAAAAAATAACGCAGATTAATCCATTCCATTTTGAACTTTGACCCAGAGCCGTTCTAGCCACTATTCGACTGTAAAATGAAGGAGGGAGACGAGAATGTGTTGCCTGGATCATTAATTGGAACATTTACTTGTAAAAATCTTCTTCCTGAATAGGGTTGAGTACCGAAATCTGGTGCTAATACGGCACAGGTGCCTTCACGACCTGTATCTACCAGACTGAATAGCAACGCGGATTTCGGCGCCTCATTTCAGTGCCACTGATATGTCTGTGCTTCTCTCGGATGCTCTGAAACAGACGTTACAGGCAACAGACACATCGCAGCAGCTAACGTTAGCCTACCGCTAGCTAGTTAACACTATACTCAACAGAAGCTAACGTTAGCTAGCTAGTAGCTGGATTAAACACGGTTACAATGCTGACAGCTAACGCTAAACGGTGTAAAGTGTGACTCTATTTTACTGTAGAGGATTCAACACCGGGATGTAACAATCTGCAGCTGCTGTTGTCGGAAAAACACAGACGGTGCGTTCATAAAACTGGTAACCTATAGTCTCGTGGTGCATTCAAAGTTGTTATTAAATGCCCTTTTCCTATCTGGTGGTTGTTTTTCTCATTCAACAGCAATTTACTAGTGAAATAAGTTATTGTTATAGTTATTACATTATTATTAAATCATTTAATTTTGACCATATGGCCTTAGCAATAAACAAGCCTTCTTTAATGTTGCCAACTGTTGTTTAGTGCCCTTTTTTCAGGTTAAGGCACCGGGCAAAAATTATGTATGCGATTAATATTGATTAATTAATCACAGAGTATGTAATTAATTAGATTCATTTTTTTAATCAATTGACAGCCCTAATATCTAAGCATGTAATGTCATGATTATCATATCTACACACACGATAAATGCACTCATTATTTGGGAAATTCGCTTTTTGGCTTAGTTTTTGGTAAACAGAAAACAATAACCAAGACTAAAGCTCACACTTTTCCATCCAAAAATGTATATTATTTAATGTAACATCCAAATTTAAACAATACATGTTGTGAAAAGTACACAATATTAACTTTCTTAACAATCTGTGAACTTTTGCAAATACAAAGTTACTATGTTAAACTAGGACTTTACTTTCACAACTGCAATACCAACTTTCTTAAACGTTTTATACAATTTTACAAAGACAAACGTTCTTTTACAGACATTACGTGCACTCTCCTAACCCTGGGATGGATACAATTTTCTCACTTTTGCACATCGTGAATCAAACTAACATCTTTTTGGCTGGCGAATGAAAACCTCCTGCTGCTCTCCGTTGATTTAAAATAATCACCGCTTCCATGGCGAGCGCAAACTCCTGCAGAGGGACACCGTTATTCATTACTGAGGAGCAGTGGAAAATCATGCCTCATTACTCCTCCTCTAACATTATATGAGCCTCAGTCCTTGATGTGCTACAAGCAACTCTCAGTAGGAGCGCTCCATAACGTAGATATTTGGCTCTAACTCATCGGAAAACAGTGCTAGACAGGTGATTCAGGACACATAATGACACAACTGGGAAAGCGTGTGCGGTGTGCAAGTACTGAACTATCATTCACTCCCAAACCTGTAACCTTAAACTTCCTCATTTTGACCAACATTTTATCCCATTTCCGTATGTAATCCTAAACAAAACTTATCCAATTCCTGCAATTTAAAAAAGTAATAAAATGCAGGAAAGACAAGCTCCCTTTTGCTCATTTAAACCATTCATTTCTACCCCTGAGGGGACGTTTTGTACTCATAAGCACGGAAACACAAAAACACACACAGACAGTACTGTAGGGGGCTTCCATAAAGAACACTGAGTAGCTGTATATTCACATTGTGGAGGAATTAACGTCCTCAGGAGTTGTTGTTAAGCCCCAGATATAAGTCTGGAAGCATTTGTCAAATACTAATACCACACTGAGACCACAACTGTTTGGTTCCGGATATTGGATCTTGCTTGTTGTGGATAATGGATTCAACTTGGCTCGCAGTGACCAGACCAATGTGTCCACATACTTTAGAGTTAAATTAACTTTTCCCATTCTGAGAAAACAAAAAGCACAGCTAATGTCTCTCAATTATTCAGTAACTAACGCTAAATGCTGTGGCATTTGATAAGCCTTCATACTGCTCCATCTGGTACTCAAACTGGACTTCCTGGATCATATCTCATCGTCTCACTTGTACCTGTAGCAATGTTGCTCTTTGAATTTCTGTTACGTAGGTCTGTTTTTGCTCTGAACAGCCTCTATTAAGAAGCAATTGTTAGTCGGAACACGGCCTTTGAAAGAGTGGGAACAGTAGGAGAAGTAGTAATACCAAAGCACGTGAACACCTCGGTCTGCTAATGGATGTACAGTATTGTGCACCTTGTAACCCTGTGGGTGAGAGTCTGGTGGGAATAGGTTATAAACCTTGTTAAAAATCAATCAAACATATTTACAAAAAGAAAAATTCAATAGTGACACATGAAAGGGAGTGCAACAATAGCCTGGATGACAGCCGCATACAAGCAAATGAATGACATATTTCATTCCAATACAGACTGCAGGACAGGGAGTGAGTCTTTATGTACTGGCTTATTCAGAACATTGGCAACCCTGACTTCTCATGAAGGGCATTGACATGTCGCCAAGAAGCCTCTGAGCATCTGAAATGTCTTAATAAGTAAAAAATAAGTCATCAATATTCTGAAATAAGCAATGCAAATGATTACGTGTTACGTGTATAACTCAAATTGGAAATAAAACTGGTGCACACAAAAAATGTGAACACCTCTGTGTATGCAGACACCTTATGAAGTATAAACAGAACCATTTGCCCTTTTGAGTATAGAGCAGCAGAGATGTTCACAAGTCATTTTTTGGAAGTCCCAAGTCAAGTCTCAAGTCTTTGAGCTCGAGTCCAAGTCAAGTCTCAAGTCTTTGAGCTCGAGTCCAAGTCAAGTCTCAAGTCTTTGAGGGGAAGTTCAAGTCAAGTCTCAAGTCTTTTGCCATGAGTCCAAGTCAAGTCCAAGTCAAGTCTCAAGTCTGATCTGTCCCTAACACTGTATTGTTAAATCTTATGAATTCAAAGCATGTCCTGTAGCTACCATTCATACAGTACAGTATCAAAATCAGTTGTAGGATAACTTTATGGGGTCTACTGCAATGCAATCTGAAGAAACACAAATTAAGGACTCTGTTTCAATTTCATAACTGTATTTTTCAACATTTTGGTATCTGCACCAAAGAATACATGTTTGTCTGTGTCACTAACTGGCTGTAAAGCCCAACCTCATCATGCATGACATTTTTCAGTGTTCTTCAACTTAGGACATCGTATAGTCTAAACTTCTGCTACTGGTGAAATATTAACCTAGGTCTGTCACATCATATGGATACAACTATAACAATACAATTTGCCTGTCCCCAGCATTAGCACAACACTTTGCGATGGTTAGCTTGTTACCTGTGACGATATATGCTAAATGTAACGTCTCTTTCACATTAGCGTGAGTGACTGACCTATCTGGGTGCTTTTTGAGATGTCTGATGAAGTTCGATGTTGTTGATCCAGCGTCATGTATCTTGGTGCCACACTCATTGCATGTAGCTGCTCGCTTACTGCCACTGTTTATGAAGTTATTGTAAGCAAAACTAATGACAAAAGGCACAACTGCAGGAGGACTTGGTGTTGCCATCGTCGCTGCATTTTTTGATGTGTGCGCGCCAATAAAAGAAAATAGAAATACATAAATCAATTTAGATTTAAAAAGCAATAATTGCATGAAAATAGGTTGTTGACGAGTCTCGAAGCTCGAGTCCGAGTCAAGTCTGAAGTCTTTTGGGTCGAGTCCGAGTCAAGTCTGAAGTCAGCTGTTTGTGTGACTTAAGTGCGACTCGAGTCCGAGTCTCAGACTCGAGTCAAACACAAGTTGTTAACAATAAAGTAACTGCCTCAAAACAATGCAAAATAAAATCAGTCTTCATACTAAGGCTGGGCAATATATCGATATTATATCAACATCGATATATGAGGATGGATATTGTAATATCGAGATATCGAAGATATGACGCAAGTGTTGTCTTTTCCTGGTTTGACAGGCTGCATTACAGTAAAGTGATGTCATTTTCTGAACTTACCAGACTAACTAGCTGTTTTATTGTTTGTATCCACATTATTGGTGATTATTTATCAAAACTCTCATTGTGTAAATATTTTTGTGAAAGCACCAATAGTCAACCCTACTTTATCGACATCAATGTATTTGGTCAAACATCATGATATTTGATTTGTTCCATATCGCCTAGCTCTACCTCATACATATTTATATGCACAAAACCATATATTATTCCATGTTCAAGCATGCTCCCAGATATGATAAAGTCTCTGGTGTTTTTACTCTTGAGTTTAAACACTGCAGCAGCAGCCAGAGGGCATTGACTAAAACTGCTGACTAAAGCATGATAAGGATAGCCTTTCTTATCATGCTGTACGCCTTTTAAAAGTTTCTAACCCACCACTGCCCTCCCTCTCTCTTTCTCTCTCTCTCTTTCTCTCTCTCTCTCTCCAGACTACCCCTGTTCAGGGATGCTGGGGATGGTGTCAGGCCAGATCTCAGACGCTCAGATCAGCGCTTCGTCGTACGCCGACCGGGGCTGGGTGGCGGAAAACGCCCGCTTGTTGACGGGGAGATCGGGCTGGACCGGGCAGCAAACCAAGCAGCCCTTCAGAAACGAGTGGCTACAGGTGGGGTTCATACTAGTCTTGCATTGCAGACCTTCCTCCGCAGCGCTACGGAGGAAGGTCTGGCTAGTCCACACAGCATTCCGGGAAGGGAGAAAAATATGCTCTGGTTTATTGGCATTTCTTTAAACCAATCACAATCATCTTGGGCAGCGGACTCAATGACGGTGTCTGTGTAAAATAGCCTCAGGAAGGAACTTGTTTTGGTGGAACATGTGTACGTTCAAAAGTAGTTTTAGTCGTGCGAGAGAAAACTCAGATTGGACAGATAGTCTAGCTAGCTGTCTGGATTTACCCTGCAGAGATCTGAGGAGCAGTTAACCATAGTCCTCACAAATCCACCAGAGGTTAGAACGCCAACACAAAGAAAGAGGAAGGGGACGGACATGAAACGTTGTCAATATTAGGTTCATTCAGAACTTTACAAGTGAGAGTCAGGTTGTCTGTCTGTCTGTCTGTCTGTTAGTCCGTTAAGTCCGCTCGTCATTTAGTCAAACCAAGCATTGTTTCCCTTCCTCGTCCTCCCTGACAGGTGGATCTGGGCCAGGACAAGATGGTGAGCGCCGTGGTGATCCAGGGAGGGAAACACCGCGACAGGAACGTCTTCATGAAGAGGTTCAGGGTGGGACACAGCCTGGACGGAGACGAGTGGACCATTGTTAAGGAGGACAACAACACCAAGCCCAAGGTTGGTCTGACATGTGCATGCATCATGTACATATTAAATGTTTAAATGCCCATCCATTAGCGATGTCTTACTTTTAAGGATGTTAGTTTTTACTAGGTAGTATCTGACCCACATTTAACCCTGGTCAAGGGAAGGGTTGCCAAGTCAGGTTGGATGACAAGTGTTGACCCTTTATCAGATCAGCTGCCAACACAGTTCTGACACGTGTTACTGTGCTGCTCCGAAAGTTGTATCAGCCATAAGTTTGTCAGGCTTTGTGATTGTGTATTTGACAGTATATGATATATGGAACCCAATCATATACTGTAAGTGGCACTTTTAGAATTGGTGCAAAAGCACCAATGTAAAAAAAATAGCTTCATTTATCCATAACAGCTTCTTTTTCTTTTCTTTTTTACAATGTTTTTTTTATTAATTTTTCATTGCAATTACAATTTTCAACAACCACCTCCCCCCTTTCCCAACCCACAACCAAATTGCTCTCTTACCTCTGCCATACTACAACAATCAAAAAATAAAAAGCAAATTATATGACAGTATCACAGTAGCAGCACCCCTCTCAAATCCTCAAATGGCCTCCAGATATTCTCATACACCCCCAATTCTCCTCTAAATATATATGTCCGTCTCTCCACAGACATACATTGCACCACATTCTTGATCCAAGCCCCAATTGTAGGTACCTCCATTTGCTTCCAGTCCTTCCTAGTCCTTTTTGCCTGTAGTATAGCAAAATGAATACATTTATATTCTTGGGGTTTCAGATTCAGATTTGTTGAAAACCGGTGCAGCAAAATCATCTTAGGGTCAAGTGGAATGTTTGTCAGTTGTAGATGTATTTAAAAGCAAATGAAGAACGCACTAAAAGCATTTAGGATGTGAAAGGTCTTATATGAACTCCAACACTGAAATGGTTCCACTTTTTCATCCACTTTTGGCTCTTCCTCCTTCTCCCGTTCTCCCGTTCTCTCTTTATCATACTGTCTCCATGCTCGCCGTCTCCTTCTGTGGCAGTATGGGGAAATACATAGATTAACAGAGTAAATTGCACAGGAGACAGATAAAATGTTGTTGACATGAAGTAAAACCTCCTTTTACTGTAATCTGTAATTCCCTGGAAGCCATCAGACGCTCGACGGGCTGCAACACCGCTACTGGAACGAAATGTTTGGCACACAAATTATAGACTGCTATTCATATGAACTCTGTCTGCTGTTTGTTGGATGCCTCTGTATGACGCACTCTACAAAACCTTGACAATAAGGAAAGCTTTCAAGGGGAAATTGAGTTGTTGTAGAAGCAAATCATATTATGTGTAGACAGAGCTGGATTAAATGGAAAGATTACATGAGGCATGCTGCACTTTTCGGCCCCCCTCCAAATGGATACTTTGTTATTTGGTGAATGAACAAGATTACTTTTAACTGCCACATGATTATCATGCTTATTTTTTTATTTTAATGAATCGTTTTTAGGCTCATTTGAAGTGGCTGAGATAAAGTTGTGTAAAGCCCCTCTTTGTCGTTTTCTTTCTTCTTTTTCATTTTCATTTTTTTCACCATCAATCAAAGGTGTATATGATAAGATAAGCTTTTATTGATCACCAGAGGGGAAATTCAGGTGTTGCAGAAGGCCAAGACAGAAATGAGTACAGATCAATAGGGATGTAAAAACATTATAATAAGGAGGTATATACACAACTACAATAAGAGTAAAAGTAAAAATGGAAACTATACAAGAGCAATAAAAGGCAAATGTACGATAAGGCACTTTAAGCAGTGTTTTTTGTAGTATTAATTATATTACAATTATCAGGTTTCTATAAAAGAAAACTAAACATGATTTTAAATAAGGTTAGTTTGTTTCTTTCTTTAATAACTCATCTGAAACCTTTTCACTACTTTTATACGTAGAAGTGAAGGGCCATCTTACAGCGGTTGAGGTTGTTCAGAATAAACAGAAGACGTGTGTGGTTAGAATGAGTAGTAATCATTCTACATCAATCACACATCATCAGCAGAAAATGTGAAGTGCAGTACTGCTCTTCTACTGTTTGATTTGAAAAAAGATTAGACCCCAACAGTCCATCTCAGTCTCTAACCTCTTCTTGGCGATTGAAGTGACTCTCATTCTGATCCTGGAGAGGAAATTCCTGTCCTTTCTTTGGAGCCCTAGCTTCCTCTCTGCGGCTGGCTCCGTTGGTGCGACGTCCTCCTCTATGTGTTCCAGATGGCAGGGTGGAGGGTGAGGCTGGCTGTCAGAATCCTGCTGATTTACTGCAGACGGAGATCTAGATGCTCCTCTGTCCGCTCACTCATCCTCCCTGCTCTGTTTCCTGTGTCTTTTTATAAAAACCTCTTCAAAAGCCGAGGCAGGAAGGCTCATTGAGGCCCTGGCTGCTACTCTGCATACGTTTATACTAGAGATGGTCCGATACCATTTTTTCCTTCCCGATACTGATTCCGATACCTGAACCTGCGTATCCCTGTCTGGATGTGATATGATTGCTATCTTTATTGTTTGACCTGGCTCAGGTTAAACTCTTTGTGAAACAACTACAGACTAAATGAACGCCACAGAACTTATTATCCAGTTTGACAGTCAGTCATAACTGAAAAATAACATTAATAAAACTACTTTATTTAGGCGGTAACAGAGGCTTTTCAGATACTGATATCAGAACATCTCTAGTTCATACACGCCTTTGCTCGCACATGGACAACACTGCATATGCTCATGCATAAATATAAAGTGTATATACTGTACCGCGAGGGCGTAAATTCGGTTTGAGTCGTTGGGGGGGGGGGGGGCATAAAACAGAGGGTCTGGGAGTCCTCCGCCATTTGAATCCCATTTCCTGCATTGCTACATACATTTAGGGACTATGATGATACAAAATCCAGGAAATACTTCAGTTGATCATAATAATAAATTCCTCCAGAAAGAATAGTACTAAACTATGTATGAAAAATATGTCTTACTTTCTTTATTGTTTAACATATACACATTACCAAGACCTATAAATAAAATATCAAACAAATTTGAATGTGAGGGGGGTGGGGGGACACAAAGTTTTTTGGAAAGTGGGAGGGACTTTACTTGTTTACACTGATCATGTGACTTCTTACTTATTCATATAAAGTATGGATAAACATATAAAGTTAAGGTGTTCAAAGCAGAATAAACACACACACACACACACACACACACACACACACTAAGGCATGGATACCCCACCCGAGCCCGACAGGTCCTGGCGGTACCCAACGGACTGGGCCGGGTTCGGACAGATATTAAGAAATGATGTTGGGGTTCTGGTCGGGCTCGATAAGGCATTTGTTGTAAAATAGTGCTGCGGCTCCTTTAAGAGAGCTCAGTGCGTGTGTGTGTGTGTGTGTGTGTGTGTGTGTGTGTGTGTGTGTGTGTGTGTGTGTGTGTGTGTGTGTGTGTGTGTGTGTGTGTGGTAGTGGGCATAGAGAAAGAGGAAGGAGACGCTACCGGAGCAGAGTTGGTGGAATAAGTTTAAGTTTTGTACACAGTGTGCGGTGTCCGAGATAAACCCCAGAATAAAAGCCAAGTTCATTCATTTGTTCATTCATTTGTTCACCAGAAATGCGATATAACCCCGACATTATTAATTTTATAACGTCGGCCCTGGAGGTAACCAGTCTCCCCTGATTTTCTGACCACAGTCGGAAACAAAGCAATCAGGAAAGGTTAACACATTGAACATTTTAAATTAAACAGCTTATTAACGTGAGCTTGTTGCCCCGTGTGCGCTGATGCACTCATCTGTTGACATTTCTGAATGCCTTCCTACAGCTGCTTAATAAAAGATTTCCACACAAAAACGTAGCCTACATGTGTCATTAGTATGAGACAAAAAATAGATTTTAACTGTGTCGGGCTCGGGTCGGGCTCGGACACAAATATCTTAATGCCTGTCGGGCTGGGGCCGGGTTCCGTCACGGCTCTGTTGGACGCGGGCCGGGCTCGGACAGAAAAATTTGACCCGATCCGGACTCTAACACACACACACACACACACACACACACACACCAGTAAATAATGCAACAACAACACAACTGGTAAATGCTGAAGAGTTAGCGACTGTTCCCTTGCAGACTCCAAACTTGGTGTATTCTTTAAACTTCTGCCTTTACTTCGCATCCTAGCTTGCACCCATAATGCCTGTGATAAATCAGGCGAGAGGAAACCTCAGCACTTCAGACAGGCAGGAGGGCTTTTGGTGTTTGGTGTCCCACCACTTCTCTCCCAGTGTGACGGAAACCATTTTCATCTGTGTGTCTTCCATGTCGGACATATGAAAGGATCAGACTCTGGTTCTGATTTCCTGGCTCTTGTCTTTGTTTCATTTTGTTTCAGCTTTTTTTTATCAAACTGACCGATGCTTGATCAGAAGCAGACTTACATCAGAACAGAATAGCTTATTGTTTGTTTTGTTGTTGGCCCCGTGGATGGGCTCTACCGTGCGATGAGTGCTGCTGAGGTTCAACGATAGCAGGAAAGAGCAGTCAGATTTATCATTTACCTGTTGAAGGAAAAAACTCTTTCAAGGCCTCAGCATTGCTTATGTTCAATGAAATATAGTCTAAAATGACATTGTAGAGCTGATCTCTCTTCTGATATAAGAATTATTTTTTGTAGTTTCACTATAAGTACAAGTAAGACTCTTCTTGATAACAAAAAATTGTTGTGTTATTAATGGACATTGATATGAACCTGTGTGTTCAATACTTTGTCCTGTATTATCTTCCCCTGAGGTTTTGCCTTTGGTGCTTTATATGTGGAAAAACGGGCATGTAGAAAAGGATTTTCGATTGTGCTTTGTAAATCCTCCAGGGCTCCAGACTAACTTTTTTCACTAGGAGCACAGTGGCCCCCAACTGAACATTTTAGGGACGCAACCAGAAAATGTAGGGGCACACACCGTAAATCAACATGCTAACCAAATATTCACATTTCTACTAAGTTCCACTGTATAAATACTTTGATAATAGATACAATGTGCTGTTTAAAATTCAGTGTCACTTTTGAAGATGCAACATAGAGGGTTAACCGACAGCACCATCGTTACATTTATATATATATATATATATATATATATATATATATATATATATATATATATATATATATAGCAGCTCTAGTCTACAATTACAATGCATTCAACTTAAAATTAAAGATGCATTGTTTAAGCTACTACTGAACAGATATGGTACCGATACCTGAAATTCAGTTCCGTTACCCAACGGTACCTTTTTTGGTACTTTCCCTCTATAATTACAAAACAATTATTTCAGTTGTAAAAATTATTGTCAAACCTATTTATCCTATGTATTTAGAACATGATGTTATCTTATTAGAATATGTTACACTCTAAAGAAATTAAACTAAAATAAAAATAAAACCCCTCCCTCTGTCCTCCCAAACCCATCCCTACAACCTATTAAATTGAATAATTATTAATTTCTTACTCACTGTAACTTTTATTCTTGTATTTATATAATCTTTTTTAGCCTGTTTTATTTTCATGACCGTTTTTAATTGCTCTTTAATGTTTCATGTAAAGCACTCTGAGTTGCCTTGTTGCTGAAAGCTGCTGTAGAATTAAAGTTGCCTTTCCTTACAACCTCAGCCTGTCAGTCAGTCCCCAGGGCACAGAAACCACTGTTGTGCCTGCTTAGGAAGTGTAACGTTAACAGCACCGCGACCGCTTTCGCCTCTCCATTAATATCATATCGCAGCAAACGCTGTCTGCGTGAAGTTTTGAAAAACTGTAACAACACTTGAAACCACTTTATCGGCATTTCCGTGACTCACTGTGACTTCAACAAAACTGCAGATCCGACGTAGTTTGCACCGTCCGCAGCTATGTGTGTGTGCGAGTGTGTGTGTTTTTGTCAAATCAAAAGCTATGTCAAATCAACACAAATGACTGAGTTGGATCAGGCAGTAATTTCAATGTCAAACCCTTTGTAAGAATCTTTAGTTCTTTAATTGGCTCATTGTGGCATCTGTCAAACACTGGTTCAACTTTTGTAAAGTCCAATCAGGCCCTGACATGTCTCTCTGTCTTCTGCCTCAGATATTCATCGGGAATCAGAACCACGACACCCCAGAGCTGAGGTCCATGGGTCCCCTGCTGACCCGCTTTGTCAGGATCTACCCTGAGAGAGCCACCAACGAGGGCCTGGGCCTCCGCCTGGAGCTGCTGGGCTGCGAACTGGACGGTGAGTTTTAATTTATCAACAGAGTGTCTGCAATGACTTAGTCTTTGCAGGGTCTGACTAGTCCACACAGCATTCCGGGGTTGGAGAAAAATGTGCTCTGGCTTTTTTGACATTTCTTCAAACCAAACACAATCGTCTTGGGCGGTGCACAGCACCGGACGGAGCCACGGTGCCGCTGCAAAATTGCCTCGGGAAGGAACTTGTACCTATACTGTACTTATACCGTTGGAAAGCCTGTTTAGTTCCCTTTCAAATGGTGCCCCATTTGAAAGGAACATGCATTTGTGGGATGAGCAGCAGTGCTGAGTATGTGGGTTGCGCCCATGAAAAATTTGCCAAATCTTCTCTGCCAATGCCAAACAGCTTATTCTGCCATTTACTCGTTTGGTGTTTGGTGGATTGGATGATTCTGCCTACGGCAGTTGATCATGGGGTCAAAGTGTGGAGAAGACGTGGAGAACGCTATGCTGATTGCTGCAGCGATAGAGTAACACCTTTTGGTGGAGGCAGTGTGATGGTGTGGGGCAGCATCTCCCTCACTGGAAAAAACAGCCTTATCATTGGAGGCAATCTCAATGCAGAGAGATATAGAGATGAGATTCTGCAACCAGTGGCAATCCCATATCTCCACAGTCTGGGACTGAACTCTATCCTCCAAGATGACAATGCTCGCCCCCACAGGGCGGGGTTTATCAGAGACTACCTCCAGAATGTGGGAGTGGAGAGGATGGAATGGCCTGCCAGCAGTCCTGACCTCAACCCCATTGAACACTTGTGGGATCAGCTTGGGCGTGCTGTTCGTCCCAGAGTGACCAACACAACCACGTTGGCTGACTTGCGACAAATTCTGGTTGAAGAATGGGATGCCATCCCACAGCAGTGTGTGACCAGGCTGGTGACCAGCATGAGGAGGAGGTGCCAGGCTGTTGTAGCTGTGTATGGTTCTTCCACACGCTACTGAGGCTCCTGTTTGTGAAATGAATAAATTGTTAAATTGCCAATATGTCTTGTTTCTTCAAACTTCAATCATCCAATCCACCAAACACCAAACGAGTCAATGGCAGGATAAGCTGTTTGGCATTGGCAGAGAAGATTTGGCAAATTTTTCATGGCCGCAACCCACATACTCAGCGCTGCTGCTCATCCCACAAATGCATGCTCCTTACAAATGGGGCACCATTTGAAAGGGAACTAAACAGCCTTTCCAACGGTGTACGATGTATTGCCAAAAAGCATTGTTACCACAGAGAAATAATCTACCAAACACAAATTTCCTTACTTTTTGTGCTAAGTTTATACTTTATGTGTCTAAAACCAGTAAAAGAGTAGAACAAAAGGAGCAAGTATAATCTGGATCAAATTACTCTGGAAAACTTCTCTGTCATCGCCACTGCCAGGGGTTATTACGTGGAGGTTGATATTAAAGCAGAACCCTCCTGTGGTTTCTGACAAACAGACAAACAAATGACAAACAGAAAGGCCTCTGAATCACTGTGAGTGGGTTACCCAGCGGGGATCTTCACTCTAATATGGACAAAGTTTATATTAACTTTATATTGCAACTTTTTCGCTGTTGGTCATGAACAGGGAATAACAATTTGATCCTGTTTAATTATATGTTCTGCTAAAATAGCACAAGAGTAGACATTATAGTTAATCTAAGAATAAAGGTTTTAACACCACATTCTTTAAACATCCAAACCAATGTCCAAATCTTAACTCTTAACGTAGATGGTCAACTTCTCTATCTTAACTGCTACGTCTGTCTGTTCTGCACATTGTATGCAACACATATGTCAAATGATACATGGACCGGTGTGTATCGCCCTTTAGGCTCAAGTAGCCAATAGAAGAGGTTTACACATTTCAGTGTAGCTGCCTAAATTTTAGAAGAAAAAAAACTCTAAAACATTAAAAGACAAAATGTTCAACATGCAAACAGCATTGGCAGATGTATTTGCATTAATGTGTGTGTGGCCTCAGTCAACCAAGCAGCAATCGGTCATTAAACAGTAAACTGTTTACACTTCAGGCTGCTTATCGGCACAATTTGGTGCAATGAAAGAGAGGGAGAGAGAGTGAGGACATGAAAAGCTGACGCATGCCATGGCAGGCTATCTCTACTGCAGCATTGGAGAGAGAGAGAGAGAGAGAGAGAGAGAGAGAGAGAGAGAGAGAGGAGGGCTCAACCTCCCACAGTAGGTGAGAGAGGAACAGATGAAGGGAGTTTGGGTATCTGGTTGCCTTGCAGGAAGAACGATAAGGATCAGCCACAGCAGGCGAGATTGCAGAGTAGACGATGAGAGGTGTGTGTGTGTGTGTGTGTGTGTGTGTGTGTGTGTGTGTGTGTGTGTGTGTGTGTGAGAGAGAGAGAGAGAGAGAGAAAGAGAGTAGAGGAGGATGGAATAAGAGCAGGACAGATTAGAAAGTTGAGAGGAGTAATATAGACCCTTTAATCAGCTCCTGAAAACCTTAAAATCAAGTTTTTGTGGGGACCTCAAAAATTCAATTTAGCTACACTGTAAAGTAGACAGGCAGATTATGTACGAAAAAAAAATATATATATATATATACATATACATAAATTAATGTAACACTTCCCCTCTAAAGTGGTGGCATTGCCAGAATAACTCGCAATTGAAACACAAGTCTGGTTTCCCGGCAGCTTCTGAAGTCTGATAAAAGTAAACCAGTCCATATGCAAAAATAAAAGTTTTCCAAAAGAGAAACATGAGAAACAGTTCTCAAACTAATTGAAGAAAAAAAAAGGAACATATAAAAAGACTCAACTGCGTTTGGAGATAATTTCAGAAAAGCCTCACAGATTTCAACTTCACTTTCAATAATTGTCATATTGGATGTTTAATTGTAAATTTCACTTCAGAAGGAGAGAACGATGACAACACACACACACCGTGCATTTCACTATCTTTGTGGGGTTCGTCATTGACATAATGCATTCCCTAGCCCCTTACCCTAACTTTAACCATCACAACTAAATGCCTAACCTTAACCCTTACCCTCACCATAACCATAACCTAATTCTAACCCTAATCCTAAAACCAAGTCTTAACCCTCAAACAGCCCTTTAACCTTGTGGGGTCCAGCATTTTGGGCCCACAAAGCTGTCAGGACTCCACAAGTACACTGTATTCCCCATTTTTGGACCCCACGAATATAGTTAAACAAGAACACACACACACACACACACACACACACACATATACACACACACACACACACACACACACTGTCACAGGAACTAAGAGCTCATACACAGGAAGGCATACAGATGCAACACTTTGTCAGGGTTGTGCAGAGAGCAGAAAATGAGGCAACAGGAAGGTTTTGAAAATATGTTGAAGAAAACCAGCTAACAACGAAACATGTCCAGAGGTAGGCAGGTCATCTTAAAAAACGTGAAAACAAAAGACAAAATACACAACACCTGGGCCACGTTCAGCCCCGACAAAACTTAGCAAGACCTTTTTTAAACTGAAACAGGGGTGCGTTGAACACCCTGTAGTGTGCGCAAGCGCTCTGCCTTTTTATTACCACTGGTTTACAGACACGTCTCTGCTGATTGGGTATCACATAAAAACATAACTCAAAAGCCTGCTGCACACCATTCCGAGGAACCATGTTGTTCAACATGGAAACCGTAGCAAAACAGTGACACACCATTTTGAGCTTGAACGTGCCCCAGAGGGAGCGTGCCTATGTTCCCACAGCCCAATGGTCCCACAGCCCTATGTTCCCACAGCCCAATGGTCCCACAGCCCTATGGTCCCACAGCCCTATGTTCCCACAGCCCAATGGTCCCACAGCCCTATGTTCCCACAGCCCAATGGTCCCACAGCCCTATGTTCCCACAGCCCAATGGTCCCACAGCCCTATGTTCCCACAGCCCTATGGTCCCACAGCCTTATGTTCCCACAGCCCAATGGTCCCACAGCCCTATGTTCCCACAGCCCAATGGTCCCACAGCCCTATGTTTCCACAGCCCAATGGTCCCACAGCCCTATGTTCCCTCAGCCCAATGGTCCCACAGCCCTATGTTCCCTCAGCCCAATGGTCCCACAGCCCTATGTTCCCTCAGCCCTGTTTCCACAGCCCAATGGTCCCACAGCCCAATGGTCCCACAGCCCAATGGTCCCACAGCCCTATGTTCCCACAGCCCAGTGGTCCCACAGCCCAATGTTCCCACAGCCCTATGGTCCCACAGCCTTATGTTCCCACAGCCCAATGGTCCCACAGCCCAATGGTCCCACAGCCCTATGGTCCCACAGCCCTATGTTCCCACAGCCCTATGTTCCAACATTTCTAAGATTTTTTTTCCAAAATTAGGCGCTATGTTCCCACATTTCCTTTTTCATAAATTTGTATCAGATTTTATCCCCCTTTCTCGCAATTTGGTAGCCAATTACACCCAACCTATTATCCAGTAGCAATGGACTACAGATGGAATGAAACTCTAACCCTAACCCTAACATAGGGCCTAATTTTAAGAAAAATCTTAGAAATGTGGGAACATAGGGCTGTGGGAACATAGGGCTGTGGGACCATAGGGCTGTGGGAACATTGGGCTGTGGGACCATAGGGCTGTGGGACCATTGGGCTGTGGGAACATAGGGCTGTGGGAACATAGGGCTGTAGGAACATAGGGCTGACCCCGCCCCGGGAAACACTAAAACACACAAGACAGGAAGTAAAACAAGACATGACACAGGAAAAATTATACTACGAAATAAAACAGGAAACTAAACTAAACCAAGGATCATGACACACTTAAAGATACAGACAAGCCCACACATATCTTACCACATGCACAGACACACGCATTAGCAATCATGTCCAATTATCCAAATCACAGCCTTCTCGTACCTTGATGCTCCCTGAGGCACTTTATCTCTTCATTAATGTACATAATGATAAAGCTTCGACCTCAAGTGCTAGGATCAGCCAAACAAGCTGATTTCATGCTATTAAACAATCAAAATGTACTAAAATATATAATATTAAATATTAAGCACTTTTTTGATATAAGATAAAATATAAGATCACTTAACTGGCAGTTCATTGAGACTTATTGAACAACTCCGTGTCAAAAAGTGTTTCTGTTGATTCATCAAAGAGCCATGTTGCGTGAAAAAGTCTTCCTGTTTCTACAAAACCATCAAGATGCCAACTTACGCTCACAAGAGAGAAATTAACAAGCTCACGGTACGCCTGCAGATCACTTTCAGCTGTTCAATCAGCGTCCTTTTTTTTCTTTGAGTTAATTCATCTACTTACACTCAGGCTGTTGTGAGAGCGAACCTCCGTCCCACTCAAAACGTCTCCTTACAAAGTTTAATTACATGCAGACCATCTGGGATTTTTACATAGCCTACATATGCTAATTCAACTTCAATTTGCTTCATTTCCATAAAAACACATCGCCAGACATCACACTGTATGGTAGAATTTAACAAGATACAAGAGTAGTCATTATTACTTTGGTTCTTGATGGGAAACAAGAGGCCGGCTCTTTAATATTGCAGAAAAAGCCAGCATAAATTACATTAAGCTTCAGATATTATTACAATGCATAGATGCCTCTTAAATGTGGATACATTTCATTCTAGTTTTAGTACATGTTTAGTTGCACTGTGGTGATAAAACCTGTCTCCAAGTAGCAATGCTCTGCTCAGCTCCTTGTCATTTTTCAGTACCTTTTTAATCGAGCCCCATCAAATAAGTCAGGATATAAAAAGTTTTTATGAAGCCTGTCTCTATAAGCCATTATAAACACAGTTATAATGTGTTATAATCTGCTTATAATGCTCTATAAGTATACTGAAGCACTTATGAATACTTATAGAGCGTTATAAGCAGATTATAACACATTATAACTGTGTTTATAATGTGTTATAGAGACAGGCTTCATAGAAAGTGTTACCAAAGTTCCTTTTGCTCATTCCTGTTTGCATTTCCACTACAACTTTAAGTAACGGTGAAGATCACATTAGTTAGACTGATAACGGATTCAAAAGCTACAGGTTTGAGAGCATCATAGTGAAAACACCCGACTGTGTCTTTTTTTGTTGATATTTTTGAGTTAAGTGTAATTTTTCTTGTCTTTTGGCTCAGTTTGTTCCATTTAACGCTGCAAACTCTGCAAACGTGTACAGCAGCCTCGGCCACAGTGTGTGTGAATGTGTGTGAATGATGAATGGTTCCTGTAGTATGTAAAAGTGCTTTGAGTAGTCGTTAGACTAGAAAAGCACTATATAAAAACAGACCATTTACATGTGTTTGTGACATACTTAAGCAATAGACATCCTAGATACTTGAGACTGCAGTACAGTTCTCTGCTCTAAGCTGAGCCACTACAACATGTATGGTCACACTTTAACACGCACACACTGCACATACATGAATGTATCTGATGTATAACAAATTAATGTGTGAGTTGGTTATGCTTACTTTTGAATTGAAGATGTTTTTCTTGTTTTGATTTTTGATTACTTTTCCTTTTCTCTCTTTCTTCATTCTTTACATTCTCCCCTCATTTAATTGCTCCTTACTTCTGTCCCTTTTTCATAGACTGTTTTTTATTTTTTATTTTCTATATGCTACCTTAATTATCTAATTATTTTAGGCAACCCAACATGCTAAGCCTCTTGAGGGTTTCCTTTGCATGTCTTTTTTACTTCATTCTTCATTTTTCAGACATGTAACGCTGTTGTTTTTATACATGTGCCAAATAAAATAAAATGAAATCAAAAAAGATTGACCGTCTTTTCTCCATCTCCCTGTCCAGACTTTACAACTACAGCCCCTCCCACCACGGCCATCGTCTCTACACTTCCCGTGACCACGTTTGGAGCGACCACCACGGCGCCCATCACCGTCCCCGGCACCACCCTGTCCCCAGTCTGTGAGGAAGGACACCAGGACTGTGGCGGCGAGACCGAGGCGCCCGACGACTACGACACAGTGACAGGTAAACTCACTTACTGTCTTCCTACCCTCCTCCGTGTCTGTATTGAGGATTTTATTCATGTAGCACTGCCTAAAACTAAGCTGCAATGTGCTTGAAGTAGGGCCACAATGTGCTCGCCATGGCAATATCAACAGGCGCAATATACAGTACACATCGCGAAAGGCAACATATCGCAATAGACACTTAAAAAAAGAAATATCAGTAGAAAACTGCACAGAAAACTTAAGATTAAAATCTGTCATTCTTTTTCTAGTGGTGCCTTTTATGTTCAATTGGTTTAATAAAAGAACGTTAGACATGATTTCCTTTCATTAGTTTTAAATTCAACAAGCCGTTTGTTGTATTTTAACAGAACACTGAAAGCAGCAGAACTGAGTACACTTTAATATCTTAATACCTTCATTTATCGTTAAGAAATATCGTTATCACGATATTCAACAACATTATCGCATATTTTCCTCGTATCGTGCAGCCCTAGCTTGAAGGCAAAACTATAAAAGGTAAAATGTTAAAAGTTGAAACGCATATTTAAAAGAACATATTGCATTAGAATCATTTGTGTAAGTCTGTTTAAACCTACATTGTGTCATTTTTTTGAGTTGATTCTTAGCAAAAACCCCTTTGTTCTTTCACAAATATGTGCTCATTCATGTGTAATTACTTCCACCAACTAATCAAAGTATTCTCGTACGTGTAGAATCTGGCATTCAGAAGAATCTGGCATTCAGAATCATTCAGAATACATACGAGCGACTCGCTCGAATGACGGCAGCCATGTAGCGCCTCCATCTTTAAATTACATTAGCCAAAGAGGGACATACCTCCTCCTTTCGCCCTCTTACACCTAGTGGCACCGTGACGAATGCCAGGGGGAGATTACTCGCCAGGGAAGCGAAAAAGAGAATTAAAACGACAACTCGACAGGCAAAGCAACAAGACCAAAGTTAATATTGGAGTGGCTAGAACAGCTGCGTGTAAACGATGGAGATACTAAGAGATCATTTCGGGTTCGGCCACCGTAGCAGTTAGAACGCACTCGGAATGGGAGGGGCAAGAAAGTAATATTCAGTTGGTTGTCATATACAATTTCACCGCTAGATGGGAGAAATTCTTACACAATGTAGCTTTAAAGAAGTGATAAATGAAGCACTCTTGTGTGCCTTTCTTTGACTTCATCCTGTGGCACTCATCTCTTTCATGTCTATGATATATCTTCCTGATACTGACACAAGGGAAACTCGTCAGACTAACACTATAAAATATTCTCCCTTATCTTCCCTCTCCCTGTTCTGTTTAACTTTCTACATCAAAATCAAGCTGCCATATCCACGTTTAAAATTCTCCTTTATCTTGCCTTTGACTGTCACATGTAATCAAATCCATCCTATGTTCTAAACTGTGAGAACTGTGAAAGTAAAAAAAAATGTTCATATCCAAATATAAATGCTGCACCCTCTGGATTTCTTTGAATATTTTTCTGAATTGCCGTGCAACCCGACATGAAAGCTTTCTGTTGCTTTCTTGTAAACGGAGGTGTGTTGAGTATGTGTTGGCATCTGTGTGGGCGGGACCAACCCGCCTGACCTTTGACCCCCACTCTGACCGTCCCATCTGTTTACAGCAGGAGGCCCCACAGCGGCCGAACCCATCATGGACTTCATACCAGGTGAGACACAATCTGCTACCATGTTTACTCTTCTCTTCTTTCATTGGTTCCTTCTCTGATCTACCCGCTTTTTGTCTTCATCTTTTCTCCTCTTTTCCCTTTGTTATTATCCTGTTTTACATCCTGTTTAACCCTTGTGTTGTCTTCCCGTCCACTACCACGTCCACAATACGTTTTTGTCCCTTTTTTATGCTTTTTGCCGCACTACCACCATTATATTAATCATTAATACCAACTTGTTCCCACCAGTTTTACAATTCTTGGAATTTATGGTCAATAAACCTCATTTATATGAAATTATATTTAGTTTTTAAGTAAAAAAAAAAAAGCAGAAATTATGATTTATTTTGACTAATAGTTAAGATGAGAGGATGATGAGTGGATGATCACGGACTGGTATATGTCAAAGTTTAGTCAGGATACTCTTTTGAAACCATTTAAACCAAAAAAATTAAAATGCTATGAAATTGAATGAAAGACACAAATTTCAATGAAAGCATTGAATTGATCATTCATTTTACTTGCGTTATTTTTGGGCAATTTGGTTTGACGGAAACCCAAATTTCTGATATAGAAACTTTGAAAAACACGAGACAACAGGAGGGTTAACGTCCAGGAGAACCATTTCGTAGACAAATGTACAAACAAATGTGCTAGTTCAGAGTTGCCAGATCAGTGCATTCATTCAGCCGACGCTCCCATCATTCAGTGTCAGCGAGAGTCCTGGCCGCAGTCACAGAGAACAATGAAAGCAGCTTTCATGGGAGCAAATTGCTTTTTCATCGCCCCAGTTCACAAATGAGACTTTAGGCCAGCGCTGCTCAGCCCTGACACACCGCTGGGCTGCAGAGACAAATGTTGATAGATTTGCTCTGAAATGCACCTGCGCTGTTGTTGGTGATGTTCGTTGAAAAAAATAGAAAGTAAGAAAAGTTGCTAGACGACCCTGGCTGCAAATTACATTTGCTGCCGCTAGGGTGCGTCTAGATTTCTAGGCTACCTTTAATCATCTTGTAGCCCCTTCAGATTCATCTTCGACCCCAGCTCGAACCACGACATTATTAAGGAACTGACAGTTGAAACGTGCTCAGGGCATTTAAGGTTCAACCTCACGACATTATGTATTCTGTATGAAACTGACACTATATGGAGGTGGGTACAGTAACAGTAACAGAGAAACTGAGAGACATCTTTTCAAAAGCAACCCGTAAAAAAAATAGCATGACATTTCTGACCAATTGCAGGTGCTTGTATATTAAAGAGCCCCTATTATGGTCATTTCAGCTTCATATTTGTACTCTTTGGGTCTTCTAGAACAGGGTTACATGCTTTGATGTTCAAAAATAGATTATGTTTCTCATACCGCCCGTTGCTGCAGCTCCTCTGTCTCAAACACTCTGTCTGAGCTCTTGACCCGCCTTCCTCAGGCAGCACCTATGGGCAGCACATATGAAGAACTGGGCTGGCATTCTCAATCGGTGACATCACTAATGGAGGAATGTCAAACAGGAATGTGGGCAAGGCGTTTCAGGCAGTGTGGAAAAAGTGCTGTCAGTGGGAGAGAAAGCTCCATTTGGAGTGAAATGTGTTTTTTTGTTCTTTATACAGAAAACTATATAACACACTAAAAGATGGGAAAAAAAAAAAACGACATTGCACCAAATTCAATTTATTTGGAGGAAAAACTGCCAACCAAAGGAGGAGAGAGGCTCGAATAGGCGGAAACGGTAGAAAAGATAGTAGCAGTAACAGAAAGACAAAGAGAGGCAGAGTCAGCGAGAGGAACCAATAGAGATGAGACAGAAAAGGCAAGAAGAGAAAGGGAGAGGTAAAAGAGAGGAATGGAGAGAGAGGATAAAGGCCTCATGGGTTTCAATTAGCCGAGTCCAAGCATCGCGGGAAGACAGCTCGGGGTTGCAAGGGAGGGGGGGCTTACCAGCTCCACGGTCATCTCTGCATCCTATTAGCCTCTCAGAAACAACATGTCCAGCATTCGGGGGTTTCTGCATTCATTTGGATGCTGTGGTGAACCGCTGGCGCAGGCAGGAGGGAGGGAAATGTGGTTTTTTTTCTGTTTTGGGTTTTTTCGAGGGGCCACATCCACATGTTGGTGGCACCACGCCTTCCTCCGTGGAAGGCCCCTCCATTCCTCTCCGTCTCTCCCTCTCTTGATGTCCTGATCCCAAACATCTGCATGTGTTCTCTATCAACGGTGACGTCTTAGTTCCTGCTGCTGTATTCAGTTACAACTGTCTCTCTGTCTTCCTCACCCCGTTCCATCTGCACACGCCTTTTGTTTGGTGCAGTATGTTTTCCACGAGCTATACAATTTATAATGCGTGTACAATACGGCAGGAACAGCTTTCTAATATTGATGTAACAAGACTTTCTTCCTCAGGCTGTCTCCTCGCCCCCTCTAAACTGGAGCCAATTTAGAGGGTGAACACCACACGTGATCCGAGTTTTTTAGCCTGGATTTACAATGTCAGAGAGCACGCCTGTGTGTTTTGTGAAGTCGTTATAAAACAGAGAATTGGGTGCGCCATATCAGCCTTTAGGAACTGAGTCCAGCAGCTAATACTATTAGGAACATTTGGCTTTCTAGGTAGTTTTACAGGAACAGATGAGGGCTGATTAACGGTTCAGAATGCTTCAAACAGACGTACTTTTTGCGTGTTGTCCCACCACGTCTAAAAACAAAAGTGTTGCTGTTCCAAATAGTGGTCATAACCTCGTCCTGACTGCAGAAAGAGGGTTTACGATGTAGTTAGACAATCAGTCAAGCGCTTTGGCCTTTACTGTGACAGCTAGAAATAGGATTACTGGCATAATTGATAAAAGTGCTTAGTGCTTGATTCGATTTAAAGGATATGCATTCCTTTTACTCAACCTTACTCGATGCCTCAGCCCCAAATACATAGTGGCTGCTCTGGCTGTGTCCCAGAGAGCAGGAGAACCTCCACTCGCTGATGTTTATGGTTAAGCATCTCGCTATAACAGAGATCTTCAACAGGTGATCTGGGTTCTCTCGGGGGTCCTCAGAGTTACTTAGTTTAAAAAAAAAATGCAAATGTCTAAATCCAACATGTTATTAGCAGGGTTTTTCCTGAATAGAGGAAAAAAAAATTGTTGCCAGCCCCAAAGGAAAATCGCCAGGGCCAAAATGACAACAATTGATAATAAAAAATAGCAATTCAAATCCTCTCTAACCGTGTTTAAGAGCAATTCACCAAACAACCGTTGAACAAGCAGAACAAAAACTTGAATATGAGCACTAATCTCAGTATTATCTCTGAGTCTGGCTGTGTCAGACTCTCTAGGGGATTTATTTAAATATTCATATTTTTTTAACCAGTTTTGTTAATTGGGGTTTTCTTTACTCAAGCAAAACATACATTTTTGTTTATGAAATTGTCAGAAATAACAGGTAACTGCATAGATTTCTGTCAAACAAGGTAACATAGACTAATTGCCTTTACACGCGGACCGATCATGCTTACTGTTGTGTGTAATCTCCCCCCCAAAAGACCCATTCTGCATCAGGAAAAAACATTGATGATAGGCTTACAGTTAAGGTAGTCACTAAGGTAGCCATCCACGGATACATTTCATCTTAAGGATTCACTGTGTCACATGTATATATATATATATATATATATATATATATATATAATTTCCAATATGGGAATGAAATCCTGAGAGTCTTGCTAGAGTTTGGGGCGCTCCCGTCGTCTCCATCGTTTGGTGTAAGGTCATAAAACTCAGTCCCAGTCAGCCTTTTTCCTAATTTTTAAGCCTTGGTAGTGAAGTTAAATAGTATACTTGTTGATTGAGACGCTGCAAGATTCCTAGTCTTTGCAAAATCTTCTAGACTGTGACTAATGATCTCAGTGACATTATAACAGTTTGTCTTAAGATGTGAGATGGTGTCACACTTTTTCAGAGTCTGCTAGTGTATGGTAGGCATTAGTCTCGCTTTGCCAGACCTTCCTCCACCGCGCCGCGGAGGAGGGTCTGGCTAGTCACAGCATTCTGGGATGGGAGACAAAAACATTGGCATTTCTTTAAACCAATCACAATCGTCTTGGGCGGTGCTAAGCTCCGGACGGAGCCACGGTGTCTCTGCAAAATAGCCTCTGGAAGGAACTTGTTTTGGTGGAACGTGTACGTTCAAAAGTAGTTTTAGTGGTTCAACAGAAAGCTCAGATTGGACAGATAGTCTAGCTAGCTGTCTGGATTTACCCTGCAGAGATCTGAGGAGCAGTTAACCATAGTCCTCACAAATCCACCAGAGGTTAGAATGCCTACACAAAGCGAAAGGACATCCGGCGGAATTTCCCACAGCACTCTAGCAGTCCTGGAAGTGGAACGTCATGGATATAGACTCGTTAGGCATTAATCAGTTAGTCAATTGACAGAACAACAAATATATAAAGTCAGTCTGCTATCATGTAGACCCAACAACACATACATCACAG
The DNA here is from genome assembly GCA_023566125.1 of Zingel zingel. NCBI lineage: Eukaryota > Metazoa > Chordata > Actinopteri > Perciformes > Percidae > Zingel > Zingel zingel. The sequence continues at coordinate 29,242,907 of CM042324.1, forward strand.
TGAGAAACATGTTTTAGTACCCAACAGTGACGACTTTGTTCCATCTGTTGCTAGAAGATCTACGGCCTTGTTCCTCATTCTCCTGACTGTTGAAAGTTCAGCTCGTATAACACAACCATAAAACATCTGTAACCTCCTTTATCAACAAACTCCCCTCCAACTGCTCTCTTCCCTTTGGTTGCAGAGTACGTGTGGTTCGCCTGCAACTTTGACTTCTCGTCATTCTGCGGCTGGACCAGAGAGATGGGGACGGGGGCCGAGTGGCTCATCCAGACCAACAGGGCTCCCAGCATCCACAGAGGCCCCGCCCTCGACCACATGGGTAGGAGTTGTGTGTGTGTGTGTGTGTGTGTGTGTGTGTGTGTGTGTGTGTGTGTGTGTGTGTGTGTGTGTGTGTGTGTGTGTGTGTGTGTGTGAGTGACATATGCTGTGGGAGAGATATCCATGTTACTATGCAGCTGTTGAAAGCCTGTGTGAACCCTTTTTTTGCTAGAAGAATTACAACTAGGGCTGGGTATCGTTAAAAAAAATTCAATACCGGTACCAATACTGTGACTTTGATACCGGTTCCTAAACGATACTTTTTTCGATACCAATTTTATAAAACAAAAAGCACAGCAAATCACAGACATTATTAGATCTTAGTAGAAGCATGCTGCGTGCTGATTGGCTCACTGACGCTGATGATATTTACTCCTTAGGGATTGAAATTGGATATTGAATGACGAGGCATTTTTCGATACTCGATACTTTAGAGAAGGGGTCTTCAACGTTTTTAGGCTAAGGACCCCTTAGCTGAAAAAGAGAAGGAGCAGGGACCCCCCCCCACTACATGTTGGATAAAATTGAGTTGCCTTTACACATACTGTACCTTTTTATGGTGCATACAATCCTATGGTATATTTATACATCATGTTTTACTGGTAAACAAACATGTAGCAGTATATCCTGTATCTACCTTACCTACCTTTTTTTTGGGGGGGGGGGGCATTTTTAAGCCTTTATTTATAGAGCACAGCTGAAGACATGAAAGGGGAGAGAGAGGGGGAATGAAATGCAACAAAGGGCCGCAGGTCGGAGTCGAACCGGTGGCCGCTGCATCAAGGAGTAAACCTCTATATATGGGTAAATTGTCAAATTTAAAAACAAATCACAAATAAGCCGATTTATTATCGCTAATAATATGTTGGACTCATTGGATTTCTTTCTTCTTTTAAATGATTAAGCAACAACTTGGGGCCCCCCTGCAGTAACTATAAGGAACCCATAAGGGTCCCAGACCCCCCTGTTGAAGAGGGCAATTCGTTAGGTGTCTAAAAAGTATTGAACTCGGCACCCAGCCCTAATTACAACGACCGTAAGCTTTAAGTAACACACTACCCTCGGTGCTGCTGGGAAATCACAGCAGTGCCTCTCTTTTCTTTTGTTTTAAATGAGGAAAAGATGCCTACGATGTAATAAGAAATTCCCGCCGGACACAGAACCTTATTCCTGCTCTGAAGGACAGAGTTTGTGAACATGGGAAACTATCACACAGTTGTGTTGTTGTGCTCAGGCTGGAGCCGCTCAGCTGGGTTGAGACAGTTTGGTCCGTCTGAGAGAGGCACATCAAACCATAAGTGACGGGAACCTCTCTACACTAAAGATATGTAGGTGACATGCACTCCAACTGGGCTAGTTCCCTGGTGAATACAGGAAAACAGGGCCAGGAGTAAGTGAGACAAGATTCAAATGGAGGACATCCTCGGTTAATAATTACACATCCCCGCTAAAAAATAGTGCTTTCATAGGAAGTTTCTTTGGTAACATTTTACTTGAAGGTATCTACATAAGAGTGACATGACACTGTCATGACACATGAACCCTAACCATAACCATAACCATAACTTGTCATGACAAAAACCGAATGACACTTACTAAAAGAAGCGTTATGTAATAAACGTTTATGACTTGTTTATAATGTTTATGACACGTTCATGACCGTGTCATGTCACTCTTATGTAGATACCTTCAAGTAAAGTGTACCGTTTTTTTTTTAAACACGATAGTTCTGTGTTATGGTTTTTATGGATGAATAAGTTGACCCTTTGTCTCTGGCACTAATAAGCAAGGACAGCACAAAATATTATGTCTTTATTAACCTTGGTTAGCTCTTCTTTTAAGAGTGTCCTGGTCAAGATAGGCAGCAATTACAAGGAGTCACAGACAAACAAATGACAGATAACACAAATGAAATAGAAATATCATGAAATCAGGAATACGATGTTGCAATATAATCATAAACAGAACCTTAAACAGCCGAGAAACAGAACTCGATTCATAACTGAACGTGCAGCCCTGAATAACACGTTGAGATGCTTTGATCCTGAAAACATTTTAAAAAATGAAAGGAGGGCCTTGAAAAAAACACCTTGAGTGTCTAAAGAATTCTCTCAAGCCTCCGCTCTCTGACCTTCTCTCCATTCCAAGTGATCCAGTGATGGATGTTTCCGTGGAGACAGCAGCAGCTCCAGAATGAATGATCCCACCTTGATTTCTTGACTTAACCAGATCACGAGTAAAAAATGAGCCCTTTGTGATGTCACGTCATACTGTCTGCTGAAGCATGCTCATATTGCATCTTCTGTTTACAGCACTGGAGCGTTGTTGAATGTGATGCCTGTGGGAGTGTGCGAGGCTTGATAATGAACAATTACACCTAGATCTGGGCCATTTATCGTTATTATATATATAGTATCGACATGGATATATGAGGCGAGATATCCTCTTAGATTTTGGATATCGTAATATTACGTAAGTGTTGTCTTTTCCTGTTTTTAAAGGCTGCATTACAGTAAAGTGATGTCATTTTCTGAACTTACCAGACTGTTGTATCTGTTCTGTGTTTTGCCTTTACCCACTTAGTCATTGCACATTATTGGTGATTATTTCTTGAAACTCTCATTGTGTAAATATTTTTGCGTTAACCCTACAATATTGACATATATATATTGAAAAAATGTGATATCGGATTTTCTCCATATGGCCCTGCTCTAATTACACCTATATTATTACGTTAGAGAAACACTTGCAACAGAACAGACAGGTGTTGACATTTATAAATCCACTGAATGCAATACAGTGAGTGCATAATGAGAGTTATGGAAACCTTTGATTGATTGGTCAGTCATATCAACGCCTGTTTTTATTCAAAATGTACAGAAAAACTCTGTTATTGACTGCATTTTTACATTCTTAAGGGTCTTATTTTGAAATCATGGTGAAATAGAGTCATCATATCTGAAGTAGATGTGTTTATATACACGCTGTCAGGAGCCCTTAAACGCAACACACTGAAACCTCTTAGAAGAAAGAAAGTCTGGAGTGCTCTGAAGTTCAAATAAATCATGAAGGTGCTCTTTGGAAAGGGAACACAAAAGAGAAAAAAGGCCCAAGGCACTCTTCTTGCAATTTTTTTTTAAAGCCTTTATTGAAATGGTTATTTCATGTCAAAATCTACGATTCAGAATTTTTTTTCGACATGAAATAGCCATTCAAATAAATGCTTTTAAAATTGAGTTAGTAAGAAGAGTGCCTTGGACCTTTTGTTCTCTCTTTTGAACGCTGCCACCTCTTACCTTGTCTCTTGCCTCCCCCTGCAGGCGGACCGGGGAACTTCATCTACATGCAGCTGGGGGACACAGACGCACCGAGTAAAACAGGCGTAGATGACGACGAAGGTGAAGAGGGGAAGGTGGCGAGTTTGGCCAGCCTGCCAATCACGGCGCCAGACGCCGACCTGTGCATGTCCTTCTGGTACCACATGTTCGGGGAACACGCAGGGGCACTTCACATCAAGCAGAGGAGGGAGGCGGAGGAGGGGAACATCATGTGGACGCTCAGCGGTCACCAGGGCAACCGCTGGAGGGAGGGACGAGTCCTGCTGCCACGCTCCAGTGTCTCATACCAGGTAATACACAGTCAAAAATGATATGAGTGCTGCTACATAAGAAGTTGGAGTCTTGTTTTGTTTTTGTTTTTCACACTCTCTTTATTTTCATGCACTCATAGGTAGTACACTATAACCTTTGTTCAACGGGGTCAGCCCTATGTTCCCACAGTCCTATGTTCCCACAGCCCTATGTTCCCACATTTCTAGGACATTTTCAAAATTAGGTCTTGTGTTCCTACATTTCCCTTCAATTTAAGCACTATCCTCCCATAACATTGTTTAGGGTTAGGGTTAGGGTTAGGTTAGGGTTAAAACGCAACGCCCAGGATGGGCGCTGCGAGGGGCACGGGCACAAGGGGACCACTGGTGTGAATAAAACACTTAAAAACCTCCTTAAAAAAACGAGTTCGGTTATTGGGTTAGGGGGATAAAATCTGATACAAATTTATGAAAAAGGAAATGTGGGAACATGGGGCCTAATTTTGAAAAACATCTTAGAAATGGTGGAACATAGGGCCTAATTTTGAAAAGAAATCTTAGAAATATGGGAACATAGGGCTGTGAGAACATAGGCACACTCCCTGTTCAACAAGTCCCCACCCAACCCACATTAAAGGTTCTCTCTCAGCATCTGTTACACTATAAGAGCTAAAAAACAAGAAAAACTAAAAGCTAATTATATGACAGCATCACATGCACAGAACAATGGTAACTCCAGCAAAGCTATGATACGCATAAATACCTAAATTAATTAAAAGCCCCCCACCCCCACCCCAAGACCTTGTTTGGGATTTTGCAGTCATTTATTTCCATTTTTGTCCTTTTATTTATTTTTGAGGTACTTGTACTTTACGTTCTTGCCACTTTCTACTTCTACTCCGCTACATTTCAGAGAAAAATGTTGCACTTTTTACTCCACTACATTCATTTGTTACAGCTTTAGTTACTAGTTACTTTACACATTAAGATTTCTGCACACACAAACACATGTAGTTTATAAAATCTGATGTTTGATTCTAAAGTAAACTAGCCAACAATATAACGGCTACAAGTCCAGCTGAGATGATCAGACCATTAAACACACAACTGGTTGGATCCTTTACACTTTCTACAATGGGAGGGGAGTTCTGCATTGAGTACTTTTAATACTTCAAGTACATTTTCCTGATGATACTGACATACTTTTATTTAAGTAACTTTTTCAATGCAGGACTTTTACTTGTAACAGAGTATTTTTACAGTGTGGTATTAGTATTTATTAGTAATAGATCTGAATACTTCTTCCACCACTGGTAGCATCTTAGCTCTCATGACTGGTGTTCTAATGAATGCATGTGTGTTGTATGTGTAGGTGGTTGTGGAGGGCGTGGCAGACAGACACAGTGCAGGTCACATAGCTGTGGACGACATCCAGATCATAGATGGACTCGATGCTGAGGACTGCAAGGGTGTGTATTGTGTGATTATAACTCACTTAGTATATTGTTATACTGTCTAGTAATGTGCTGGTTTAAAAAAGTGTTTGGTTTCACAGTTCATGAAGTTGCTCTTCTTTGTTGTGTTTGACTTCCCGCTGTGCTATCATTTCAAGTAATGGCTGTTTTTTTTCCTTCAGATCCTGTAGCCCCTACGTCTCCGCCAACTGAGATCTTCATCCTACGTGAGTAACATCTGACTACTAATCGAGGAATCTCTGTGCGTGCGTGTGTGAGTGTTTGTGTGTCTCCCGCATGTGGCCTACAGCAGTGGGGGCGAGGGTTGCTACATCGCTAGGAGGCTCATTGATTATGGCTCAACCGCTCGAGCATGAAAATGGTCTAACCTACATGCAAATGGTGAAATTAATCGTACACAAACGCATGTTATGCCGACCTTACACCAAACAACTTTTCAAACAATTTCACTGTCTCAGAATAATTTCCAATATCGTAATGAAATCCTGAGAGTCTTGCTAGATTCAGGGCGCTCCCGTCGTCTCCATCATTTGGTGTGAGGTCATAAAGCTCAGTCCCAGTCAGTCGTTTTCCCGTCTTGGCGTTCAGACAAAATCATGTTTGATATTATCCTAAGTCTGAAGTCTTGGTAATTAAGTTAAATCACGTGAACATTGTCAACAACCAATGGGTGCGCTCCCTCCAGCACCAAACGGCTAGAGCCAGTGCTGGTTATGGTTGCTATGGCGCCGCGCTAAGCTAAACGCTAAAGAAGGAAAGTCCAACGGGAGTTTTACCAGCAGATAAACACAGACCTCCAGGTACTGGAGACATTCATCTGGTAGAACAGAAAATCTGCAGACTTTCCCTTAAGTTACCAGCTAACGCTAGCAGTAGCTAGGTAGCTTGGTTAAATCTTTCAAAACAAATCTAGATGTAGTCTTGCAATGTGTGACTCTGCAAGATCCCCAGTCTTTACATATTATGACAGTCTTTAACGTTAGATGTGAGATAGTGTCAGATGTTAGTCTTTTAAAAGTCTGTTCAGAGTCTTCTAGTGGATGGTAGCCATTAGATGAACGCCTAGGCTCTTGGGCTGTCCACAACGTTGTTTTGTTGCCGGCGATTCCACACATTTCTCCGGCCGTTCTGCACGCTGTTTAAGAGCGCCTTCCCCAGCAGGCTGAGCCCCGGCCCCTCCACCCCAGCCACATTGCTACCTGGATGTGTGACCGCTGGACGTAAAAAAGGAGACACGCCGTAGCTCTAGAAAAGCAGAGCTGCACCTGAGTGAACCGTGCTAATAGTTGGATAAAGTTGTGAGGAAACAAATAGGCCTAATAGGAGCCAAGCAATCGGGCCGTCCACACAGGCACTGCAGTAGTTAGGCTGCTGACAAATGTAGTCATTACAGTGTCTATGTGTTGATTTAAGTTGCACAGACTCTTGTTATTACTGGACACGTCTACACAGAATGGTAGAATGGCTATTGAGCAGTCCTAAGCTGTGGTGGGAGCTAAAGAAGGCAGAGTGAACTATTTTAGGACAATATGAGATCGTATTCTGAATGAGTCGCCAGTAATGGCCGGTTGAAAAATCCAAAATCCGGAAGCAGCAGCCAGACCCACATGATGCGTTCGTCCAATCAGCTGCCGGTTTTATTTTTTTGGGCAACAATACAGATTAGCGCCCCCTGCTGTTATGGAGACATATTACGTCTTGTCTCTTTGGTTTGTTCTGAGGAGTCCAACTGACTTTTCTGCCGACGGTCGGCCGTCTGGTTGGTGTGTAACGGCCTTTAAAGGACCACATCAAGTGGATTTCCATGTTTCAGGGAACTACACACACTTAACAACATAGATTTGGTTTCCATGGGTCTCACTACTCATTTGAATTTGCACAGACGTGAAACTTTCTTGAGCTAGACAGTCCATTACAACAAACAGTTGACCTTAACTTGTGTATTTTTCTGTAAAAGTTATACAGTATTTTCTTCAAACAAAGTGACTGTGAGGAGAGTCTGTGTTGAAGCCTGTTCTTTGGTGGTGCGTTCACAGAAGATCTGACGTCCAAGATTTAAAAAACACAACAACAAACAAGTTATAATGTGAGGAAATCAATCCCAGAAGACACAATAAAAGACATGGATGTTGTGAAAGGAAAAAGTTTGGTCATTTCTGGAAAAGTTTAGCCTTTTTCTACTTTATGATCAAGAACATGCAAACCCACCAGCATCAGTGGCGCGGGCAGGATTCTATTTCATAGTACACACATTAAACGCCCACCAGAAATCAGCTGTTCTTTTAACATTTAATGTGTATGAGAGTGTGCTAGCGTACTTGTATCATATACTGACCAGATCGTGAAAATATATTTACTGAAGTGTTTTGTAAGAGAGAAAGAGAGAGAGGTTAATGTACTCAGAGCAGACAGCTGTCACAGAGATATGAATAACATTATTTCTCCGTGTGCCATGTCAACATCATATCCCGAATATGATCAAAAACGGGATAAGCCTCATAACCCGCAATATTCATGTCCATGTTAAAGGTCCAGTGTGTAACGTCTTCACCCATTATTCTCAAAATCTGTGTTGCCCGTTCACAAACTTGTCCTTTTTCATGAATATTTATCACCACCATCAATTCCAAGTATTCCTATTGGCTTGAAATTTTACGTTAGCCGGTAAGGGACATACAGGACATACTGCTCCACCTGTGTGTGTGTGTGTGTGTGTGTGTGTGTGTGTGTGTGTGTGTGTGTGTGTGTGTGTGTGTGTGTGTGTTTGTGTGTGTGTGTGTGTGTGTGTGTGTGTGTGTGTGTGTGTGTGTGTGTAAGGGACATACAGGACATACTGCTCCACCTTTCACGTTTTCTCTGTCACATGATAAACTCACAGCTGCTGCTAATGCTGCTAATGCTGCTAACGGGTATCGTAGCTTCCTGAAGAAGGAAACATGGAGGACCACACGTATTCAAAATCCAAATTTCAGGAACAGGAGTCTTCTTCTTCTTCACCCAGAAAAAGAAAAAGGAGATTGAAAAGAGCAAGAGACGGGCTTTTTGAAGCGTGAAGGCTACCGTAGCTGTAATACGTACTTTGAACTGCGTGGCGCGAGAGAGTTGATTGATATATGATCTCAACGCTAGATGGGAGAAATTCCCACACACTGGACCTTTAACACACATGATTCAAACAACATGCTGTAGCTCCGTCCGTGGGTTTAGATACTCGACGTCCAGCAACCAGTTTATCTACAGATCGAGTCCTAAACATGAAGATTGTGATTAATAGTGGATGGGTTGTTAGTGAAATAAGGTATAATTAATGAGACAATGATTCCTGTGACCAGAGCAGAGAGCAGAACAGAGCTGCTGTCGGCTGCTGCTCCTGTGAGCATTTACGCATTGTTCTCATTAGATGCGTTTCACGTCTCACAGAAAACAAATGGACGCACAGTGCGTACAGGAATACGGCCGCTGGCGCCACTGACCAGTGTGATCCTTTAAGTCTGTAATCAAGTCTTTTGAATGGAACATAACTTGTGTCCGTTTTTTTTTTTTCCTCTTGCAGCGATGGACTCCCTCTCGCAGGAGACCAGCGAGCTCGGGGGCCCGGGCAACATGCTGAAGACCCTGGACCCCATCCTCATCACCATCATCGCCATGTCGGCGCTGGGCGTCTTCCTGGGCGCCATCTGCGGCGTGGTCCTATACTGCGCCTGCTCGCAGGGCAGCATGACGGACAGGAACTTATCTGCCCTGGAAAACTATAACTTTGAGCTGGTGGACGGCGTGAAGCTAAAGAAGGACAAGATGAACGGACAGACTAACTACTCGGAGGCGTGAGGGGGGGGGGGGGCAGAGGGACGGAGCTGCGAATGCTCCGCGTGGACACGTGATGCAGTCAATCAAGTGGGAGGAACACGGGGGCTGAAGCCACCAATGGGACGGCAGGGTGGGCTGAAAGTGAGCCAATGTCATTTTTTTTCTCAGGAGCGGCAGTGGAAGGGACTGACCTGTAGGGGGCACTGTGTATAAAGAATCTGTACAGCAAAAGAACAAAAAAGAAGAAAACTAAGATGATTCTAATAGATTTTTCACCGTGCTTTGTTGATTTCATGTAATCACATGCTGGTGTTGAGACCAATTCAGATGAAAGTATCATTTGTGTACTTATTGAGAGATATGATTTTTTTTTTTTATTCTTTTTTTTTTTTTCAGACGTCATAGTTTCACAGAAAGAACGGAGTATGTGGAATTATTTGCTACTCTGATATCTGGCTCTTTAGCTGGCCGTGTGTGTGTGTGTGTGTGTGTGTGTGTGTGTGTGTGTGTGTGTGTGTGTGTGTGTGTGTGTGTGTGTGTGTGTGTGTGTGTGTGTGTGTGTGCTACGTGTATACATGTGTCACATTCATATACATCTGCATTTCAGGTGTGTGTGTGTCGTTCAGTCTAGTATGTGCATTACACTCATGTTTATCTGTATACATGAAGTGTGTGTGTGTGTGTGTGTGTGTGTGTGTGTGTGTGTGTGTGTGTGTGTGTGTGTGTGTGTGTGTGTGAAGGCGGGTACTATGGTGATCCGTTGTCCACTTCCAACAGTGCCTTTTTTCTTTTTCTTTTTTTTTCCTCCAGTTTTTCTGTTGCCTTGTTTTTCTGCTGGTTGGTTTTTCATCGGCTGGTGTTCCATCCGTCCAGGGTTCCTATACACACACACGTGAGGAAAAGACCGGAAACTTTGCCAGTTTTTTGATTATACAGCTCCAAATTGTCGTGTTGTAGCAGCATACTGTCAAATATCAGGTGTGTCGGTGTGGATCTGAAGATCTGAAGATCTTCTCGCCTCGATGACTGTCGTAAAGACACATTCAAAGGTTTAAATCCAAGTTAGGCAGTTATGGTTGTGGAAAGCTTTTGGAAAAAAAACGATGGAATTTCAGAATGGAAAATGTGTAGGAGCCCTGAATGCCTCATGTTCATGGCACATGACACATCCAACATATTGTACATAGCTTTTAATATATTTGAGCGCCCTTTTTCTATAGAAAAAGACACTAGTGCCGCAGTATCCTTTCTGTGTTGGAATTAAACTTGCCCTAATCTCTAAAATGTACAGAAAAATATTTGTTTTAACAGGCAGAGACGCAAACCTGCTGTATGTGTTTCTTTAACAAATGTGATCTGGCTCGACATTGTGTGATTTTTTTTTTTTTGTTGTTGTCGTCGTCGTTTAGTTTCCGTTTTTGCTCCGGGAACAGGAAGGTTTCTGCAACCATGGAAACAGCTTTGAGATTATGGAGGGATGCCTCAGAAATGCCTCATGGGAAGCGGTGTTTTTGTACAGGGTAAAACGGACAACCTCAGTACCACTGGGACGCTGACAGCTAGTCAAGGATGGATCATTCATGGGATTGAAATATATTTTCATCGCTAGCGGCTAACGTCTGTCGCTGGCACACAGAAAGACTGTTGAGCCTTGGATCTGAAGTGTGTCCAGCTGCCAGAAAGACATCTTTTTATTGAGGCTGACAGGATGTGGCGGACCCTGCTAACTCTTACTACTCTGACTGAAAAACTAAGAACTAATGTTTGCCATGACAATGCTGTGCTCTCTCAGTGTTTTTATCCTGTGTCGTCTATCAGAGAAGGATCAAAATGATGTTTAAAAAAAACCCAGCAGGTGGCTATTAAGCTGTCCAATTCCTGCCCCACAACCATTTCGCTTGAGCTAAAGTGGCCTGGAAATAACACACACACACACACACACACACACACACACACACACACACACATACACAACACACATACACAGTTAAGTCACATTTTCACAACAAAGATGAGCTTACTAGCTAATCAGAGTGGAGACCCAACAGCGATGCCTCTAAAGCAATAGGGCTCATTATTTTTCTTTCAAATCATAAATTTGATTTCAAAAAGTCAATTTATAGTGAAAGCACTGTTTTTTTTCTGTGAGATTCTGCTGCAGTTTAATTTGCATTTAATCCAAATCTTATTTCATTGTGCTGTCAATATTGCAAAGGGGCCTCATGTAACTGTGTAATGTACAGTGATCAGTGCCCTGGCTACTGCAAGAAGTCTATGAGGAGTAGGACATATGATGAAAATCAGTTTATAGTCATTGGTTCTTTTTTCAATCTGGGTATTTTTCAGTAAAAAATGTGTTAAAAAAACTGAAAAACGATGAGCCTTATAAATATTGCCCTAATAATACTGCGTTGTTGTGCTTTAGCTTTTGTAGCTCAATGTGTTGTGATACTGGTCACTTGTTCATAGCACTGTATCGGTGGGAGGATTGAGTCTTGGAAGGCAGTCACTGGTATCAACCTTATCAACCGCCGACAGATGTTCACTCTGTGATGATAAACAGGACAATTCTTACCGAATGTTCCTTCACACTGATAGATTAAAAAGCCATTAGGCAGGTGTGATAGTTTGACATGTTGCCACCGGGAGAGCAATGTTCATCTCAGTGTGGTTCCTGCTGCGCTGCACTGTGGAACTTCAATCTGCCCAGGTTTTAATGTAGCATTATGTGGCATCGTGTGAGCTCAAAATATACAGAGAGACTGTTCATCGTTTCTCAGTTCTTTCCTTCAAGATGGGGCTTTTCAGTCTGTTTAAATGAAATCATTGTGTGGTTGCACTAACAAACATTTCTAGTCAAATGAAGGTGCTCTTGAGATGTTCATTATTAGAACCACAGCGGTCCACAATATCAACCACATACGGTATGATTACAGCGAAAGACACAGACAAGAGTATATCAAAACTATAATGCTTTCAGTCTGAACAGAATGTGTCTCAATAAAGCTCCTTCCCCTTCCAACAAGAAAGGATGCAGCAGCACTCGATATGAAAACAAATGTTGCACTGATATATTCAAAAAGAAGAAAAAAAGAATCTGTGTTTCTGATGTTGATTGATGAGAAGGCAGGAAGGAGAGGACAGTGTTATTGTTGCTTCTTTTTTAACACAGTTTCAGATAACAATGTTAGAATTCTGAAAAGTACAATTCACAGAGATGTTTTTCATTCTGGAAAAAGCTTATATGCGTCTCTTTGAAACGTAACAATTTGATTTGCTTGGTATAATATCACCTTGTTTTTGTACCGTCACTGATGTGCGTGCCATTGTTTTATTTTTCTTTGTATGACAAGAAGAAATGTTTTTTTCTTTCAATACTGCTTCTGTAATTTTTTGCTGTCTCAGATCCAGAAAAAATACTAAGAAAGGACATAAGAAGTAAAAAAAAAAAAGAAAAGAATGGAAAAGCAGTGAGGCCTTAAGTGACTAAAAGCATTGTCTGTACTTTGACTTTCTGGTCAGCACCCAGACTCACCCGTCTCTGTTGTCTCAGACTCTGATCATTGACTATTACATTCCAAAGAATTGGATCAAATAAATGTTTTAAGTAAACGTGACTCTACTGTTTCTTTCCTGAATGGTTTGTTTTAAAGGGTCAGATCGGCTAAATTACAAACCTGGTATCTAGAAATAGTTTGAGTTTAATTCAGGGATGCACCGAATCCAGGATTCAGTTTGGGATTTGGCTGAATATTGGGCTTTTTGACGGGGTTGGGTTTCTGCAGAACTTTCGAATTTTTTCCCAGTGAACTGAACCCTACGCTTGCACTGCGCGCGCTACGCTGGTCGACGTAATGACGGCGCCGTTGATTAAGGGAAGGTGTTTACGTAGGTGGAGCGTTCAATGCAGTAGGCTGTGAGAAAGTGGAAATGGAACTCTGTAACAGAAAAAGTGTTGTTTGGCAGTACTTTCAGTCAAAAGAAGGCCATTCAAGTCCAGCTACATGTTCAATCTGCAATGCTGATTAGTCTGGTGGTGGCGAGGACTCTAAACAATACACGACATCACCGCTGTTACAACATCTGGTCTGAAACATCCGAAAGAATACGAGTTGTGCATGAAGGAATCTACAGACGGCAGCCAAAAAGCAGCAACTTCAGGTACGGCAAAGGAAGGACAGTCACACTGAGGATGGGAGGAGGATTCGGTATTCAGTTTCAGATTCAGCAGAATCTCAACCAGTGGATTCGGTATTCGGCCAAACTCCAAAAATCTGGATTTGGTGCCTCCCTAGTTTAATTTGCCAGGGGTTTATTGGATCTATGTTTGTTGAAGATATGGTCTTATTGAAATGAGGACATTTTATCTATAAATAGATGTTTCTGTCAATTATTTTAAGCTTTAAATGATCATGGCAAATGGAATTCCATTTATCTCCATTGTTTTGGGGACACGGTTATCTCAAAGCCCGGGCTAATAAAACCAGCCTTGTATAAAGTACTTGAAAGCAATACTTGAGTAAAAGTACAAGTATCTTACCAGAAAATGACTTTGTTAGAAGTTAAAGTCTCCTTTTAGAATATGACTTGAGTTAAAGTCTTAAAGTATCTGATATTTACTGTACTCAAGTATCAAAAGTAATTTTCTGATATTAAATGTACTTTTTATCAGAAGTTAAAAAAAAAACTTTGATTATGCACTTTATTGTAGCTTATTTATAGTAAAGCATCATATTCCGGGTTTCCACATCTTAAACATCAAATTCAATGTCTGACATTAAAAAAAGAAATAAAAAAACAAACAGAATTCAAATTTTCTTTTAAGGAAGAATCTTTTAAATCCGACGTACAGAAACATGTCTTGCAGTAACGAGTAACGAAGACGCTGAGGGGGAATGTAGTGGAGTAAAAGTGAAAGTTTTCAGAAATATAAATAACAAAGTACAGATACGTGTACTATGTATTTGTACTTTGTTACATTACAACACTGAATAAAACCAAACATATCTGCATGGCTGGCTAATTAAGCTCGCCGTTAGTTCATGCAGGACATGGAAGTCATACGCCCGCTGATTGAATTATCATTCCTATCAGACACACACCAACCACAGCCAGTCTCACATCACAACGGTCCTTTTAAATGTGACCCCCTCCTCACTGATCCCTGCTACACTGACGCTGCCTCACTCACTGCTGCTGCCGCTGGCAATGCTTTACCTCCACCTAGTTCAGAGTCCTAACTCAAAGGACTCTGAACTCAAAGTTTGAAATGGTTTTCAATGTCTTTCTTTTGGCTCATTCTTTTTTTTTACCCAGGGGGGGTTTCTGCATGGCGCTCCCTGTCTCAGCTTAGCATGCTGCTTGGCTGGTCCAGGGAGCATTATCAAGAGCGGAGCCATCAGCGCCAAGCATACATGTTTTCAATCAGGAGAGACTTCGTTGCAATTATGCAAAGGTTTATTTGTACATATGCATAATATGAAATGTACAGAGTCTTTGGAGATTAGACTCCATCGTTCTAAATATCATTTTAAAGGGGTAGAGAAGCCAAGGCATATCCCCCCGATGGAGTCTAGACACTGGTGGTGGTGGTGGTGGTGGTGGTGAAGGAGCCCGAAAACCGGACCGAAGGAGCCGATGGGAGCGGTCTGCTGGAGGAGGACCCAGGGTGCCGTGGGTGACGATGACTGGAGGAGGAAGGGGAGGAGGAGGGTTGCACACTTTGCCTGAAATAACAACTGACAGCAGCAGAGAGAAGAACAGAATTAAAGCAGGGATGCCATGCTGTGATTGGCTTGTGGAATTCATGGCCAATTCTGGTTGGTTTAACTGAAAAGTGAACACCTCGAAACAGCTGATCAGTTTTAGGAAGAGAGAGGTGGATGAAGTTTAGAAGTCTTCCTGAAAGAATTTACGCTGAGTTTCATTTCCCTTTGTGACAATCAATGGTTAAATCTATGATGAGAGAGTTCCTGACTGAACCAATAGGGTATCGGGCGCTTTCACACCTGCCTTGTTAATTTCGGTTTAATCAAACTAGAGTTGGTTTGCCCCGCTGGTGCGGTTGGTTTGGGCAGGTGAGAACGCGGCAATCGAACTCTGGTGTGCACCAAAAGCGGACCAAACAAGCGTACCGAGACCTGCTTGAAGATGTGGTCTCGGTACGCTTTCAATCCAACTCTGGAGCGGTACGTTTGTGGTGAGAACGTGATCCGTACTCGAATCGCACCAACTATATATACTCCTCAAGTCTGAGCTAATGTCTCCTGTAGTCAGGTGTGTTCGGCAGTCTGAGCTAGTGTCTCCTGTAGTCAGGTGTGTTCGGCAGTCTGAGCTAGTGTCTCCTGTAGTCAGGTGTGTTCGGCAGTCTGAGCTAATGTCTCCTGTAGTCAGGTGTGTTCGGCAGTCTGAGCTAGTGTCTCCTGTAGTCAGGTGTGTTCAGCAGTCTGAGCTAATGTCTCCTGTAGTCAGGTGTGTTCAGCAGTCTGAGCTAATGTCTCCTGTAGTCAGGTGTGTTCAGCAGTCTGAGCTAGTGTCTCCTGTAGTCAGGTGTGTTCAGCAGTCTGAGCTAGTGTCTCCTGTAGTCAGGTGTGTTCAGCAGTCTGAGCTAGTGTCTCCTGTAGTCAGGTGTGTTCAGCAGTCTGAGCTGATGTCTCCTGTAGTCAGGTGTGTTCAGCAGTCTGAGCTAGTGTCTCCTGTAGTCAGGTGTGTTCAGCAACCTGTGATGCAGCAGAGCAGCAAACTGCAGCAGCTTCAATGTTTCTCTGAGACGGACACCGGCCGAGCAGAGCAAAGTCTTGGTAACCAGAGCAGACGTAGTAACGTCTCTCGAGACACAATGTCTAATCATTTTAATGAAATGAGCTAGTTTGACCATGGAGATGCAAGAACTATGCACTAATCCAGAACACAGGACCTTCTTCCTATATTTACTTTCTTGCTCCCGCCCCCAGACACATCCGACCAATAAGAGAAGTGGACGTCCTTGCGCGATTTGTAATGACGCATTTTGGTACGCTTGGATTTTTCCAGGTGTGAAACCAAACCAAACGAACTACAGGTGTGAAAACGGCCTTCATCTGCTGAGGAAGATGGCATGATACAGTTGACAGCTCCAATTGGACCTCATAGTGATCGTGGTTTTGCCAACAGTTTTCTGCAAATATTTAAATCTTAATAGTTTTGCGTTCCAAAATCGTTCTTGCAGTGTTTTAGTCAAGGCCACCTAAACCGAGACCAAGTCATCACCAAGACCAGAGTGTATCGAGACCGAGACAAGACCAAGACCAGACCAGTGCGAGTCCAACACTGCATGACTCGATAAAATGTGGAAAATGCTAACCACGGCGGGGGGGGGGGGGGGGGCATAGACCATCTGCTTAGAAATATAGGAAATATTGGATAGGATAGAACAACACAGTGTTATTCTGCTAAATAAAACATCACGTTCATTAATAATTTCACTTATTTTCATTCTAAACAAATTGTATATCTGAATCACTGGGGGGGGTGGCAATCATATTTCAGGGTGGGGCCGGTGCCACCCCATGCCCCCCTCATGATAAATGCCTTGGTCAAATTATCAAAAGGCAAATGTGGTCTTGACCGGTCTTGAAATAAAAAATCCGAGTTCTCTTTATCTGAGACCGAGACAAGATCGAGTAAAACTGTAGCCGACACCTTCAAAAAGTGGTCTCCAGACCAAGACCGGACTCAAGTAGGCCTACTACAACGCTGCTTTCTGGAGCTGCTTTCACCACTATGAACAATTTTACTTTTCAGCTCCTCTGTTGCCTTTGTGCACTGCATTGTGGGTCTAAAGAGTAGGGTGCATTCCTGGAAAGTGCAAGCATCACTGTCTGCATGCTGTCTCATGTCTGACCACAGAGCGGCAGCGTTGCCTTTTCAAACATTTCTGTGCAACAGCAGCATGTTTCACACACTCAAACTAAACGCATTACATTCATAAAACGGTCTTTTATCATAAGCTACATTAAACTGCAGCATTCAGCTCGGCTCAGTCTGATGTGAACTTCGGTTCACATCTGTGGTTTCATTTTGATGTGAGGCTTCCTGCCCAAACTGGTGCCACTATACCACTTCCCATATGCTGCTGGTTTCAGTGTCTCCAGTTGGGCTGTCTCATTTATGTGCTGCAAAGATTTTCAGTGCAGTTATCCTGACTTACTGAGTTATATACTACAGTCTGTCTAGCCATGAAGAAGAAGTTTATCAATCTGGCTCCCCACCGTTGTAGTTTATGAAGCAATACTCAAGGAAAGAAAATCTATTATTACTGTACATTTGCTATTGATCATATAGAACACAAAGTGCAACCACAGTGGCATGCCTAAATTGTAAATATACATTAATCATAATGAACAGTAACATACATTTCACCTCTGCTGCCCTCTGATTCTGCACACAGCCAACAACATGTTATATCAGGGATCCATTTCACTATGGTGTGCTGTGTTCAATTGTATGTGACAATAAACGTAAAGTTTAAGTTGATTCTTTTTTCAAGTTGTATTGTCAGTTTAAAAATTTGAGAAACACTATAATTAATGGCATTAATGGCACTATAATTAATGACAATATTATCAACTGGGCACAGTTGGCTGTGTTGTTGGTTTATGGTAATTTGATTAAGTTTGATTAAAATTTGTTTGGGGATTATACCACTAAAGCACACTATGAAATTCAAATTATAAGGGCCTTATGGTCTACTTGCTAACTACATATTTTGAAAAATATTCATATTCAACACAACTAAAAGAAACGGGTCGCCAATAGAAGCCTACAGCTCTTTTTTGTACCTTATCGGACTGACTGGCATAAGATACAATGAGAGATGAATTAGTTGGCATATGACCTAGAAGCAGGAAACCATGATGTGTCTGTGTCCACAGTCTGGTTAAGGATATCTAATTTAATTTAATTTGTATTGATCCCCAGTGTTAGAAATCACTACACACACATGCTCAGGACCTATTCATGCACAAATGGAGAGATGTCAGAGTGAGTGGGCTGACAGTGCAGGACCAGCACAGTTGGAGGGGTTTGGTGCCTTGCTCAAGAGCACATTGGCAGTGCCCAGGAGGTGAGCTGGCATCTCTCCAGCTACCAGTCCACACTCTGCACTTTGGTCTGTACGGGTACTTGCACCAGCAACCTTCCGGTTCCCAACCCAACTCCCTACGGACTGAGCTACTGCCACCCCAAAATGTGAAAGTAGGGCGTTGTCACACTTGGTCCATTCCAGCCCTCCAAAAAGACCTTTTAAGGCTCTGACACACCAACCCGACGGCCGAACGTCGGCAGAAAAGGCAGTCGGACTGATCAGACGGCTCCCGTCTCCGAAAAAAGTGCCTCGGAACACACCGAAGCAATGCCGACTTGAGTGTACTTTCTGTGCGTGCGCAAGACATAATACGTCTCCAAACAGCAGATGGTGCTAATCTGTATTGTCGCCCAAAAAAATCAGTCATTGTTTTCATCAGAGAGTGTTGATAGTAGTCAAGAAGATACTGCCGTTGTCAGCTGGGCTTCTTCTTGTGGAAGAAGAAAGATGTCGCAGGAGAAAAATAAGGAGAAACCGCACTAAGTGGGTGAAGCCATGGATCTCACAGCGACAGGCTCAAGGAGCTTGCGCTGATTTGCTAGTCAAGGGCTAAGCACTCCACCAATCAGATTGGTCATTGAGTCCTACTGCCCACTGGCCGATTCAACAAGTGAAATCGGCCAACATGAAGGCTGACGGCTCCTCCGACTGACGACGGCACAGAACACACCGAACAGACTTGAGTCACCGACCTCGCCAGACTGTCCGACTGCTGATTATCGGGTTGGTGTGTCAGCGCCTTAAGTCAGCATTTTTTGCGCAAGTGTACTCCAAAGGGACTCCTCTAAAACAAACCGTACTCAGAACTCCTCAGGAGATGGTCCTAGTACGGTTCCCTTTAAGACTGGGTTGCAGTTCTCTTCACCTGTGCAATGTGAACACGACACCTTTCAGGTTCCTTTAGCCTTTTATGTATTTTAGCTTTGAGGCCCTGTCAGAGCAGAAGTGGACCACAAAGAGAACTGAGTCTTCTTTCAAGTAAACTGACACCGTGAACACAAAAAGAACTGAGTCTCTTTTCTGTTGGTCCACTTTTTGGTCCTCTTTGAGAGGACTGAGTTTGGTTCATTGTGCCTGAGCATTTCCCTCTGATGTGCCCTTTAGCAAAGCAATGATCGTCAGAGGTCTGTGGTTGTGTTTGGTCTTTCCCAGCTAGGAATGGATGTGGAACTGATACTGTACCCAGAAAGCTCTCTCTGAGCAGATTATAGAGGTATGTGGCAGGATGTTTGTGCGGTGATGTAAAGGAATTGAGATGGTGACTTCATTTAGCCAGTTGGCAGCATCAGCTGTTACATGCTCATCACACATTGTACAGACATTATAGAGGCTAAATGTGGGAAAGCTGGTCATCGGCTCTTTGTTCCTTCACTGCTTCACTTAAAGTCAAGTGTCTTTTTCAACAAATGTGTTTCTGGCAGTGGTGGAAGAAGTGTTCAGATCCTTTTTCTTAATTATATTTTGGGCATGTTAGGCCTTTATTTATAGGACAACTGAAGACATGAAAGGGTAGAGAGAAGGGGGATGACATGCAGCAAAGGGCCGCAGGTCAGAGTCGAACCCTGTAGCCACTGCGTCGAGGAGTTAACCTCTGTATATGGGCGCGCGCTCTACCTGGGGAGCTACGCAGGCGCCCAGCTCCTTTTTCTAAGTAAAAGTACCAATACCACAGTAAAAATACTCTATTACAAGTAAACAAGTCCTGCATTGAAAATGTTACTTAAGTAAAAGTAGGTAAGTATTATCAGGAACATTTATTTAAAGTATTCAAAGTAAAAATAGTCAATGCAGAAAAATCCTCCCATTGTAGAAAGTGTAAAGGATCCAACCAGTTGTGTGTTTAATGGTCTAATCATCTTTATAAACTGCATGTGTTTTGTGTGCAGGAATCTTAATGTGTAAAGTAACTAGTAACTAAAGCTGTAACAGATGAATGTAGTGGAGTAAAAAGTACAATATTTCTCTCTGAAGTGTAGTGGAGTAGAAGTCGAAAGTGGCATGATGAAGAAAAGTACAAGTACCTCAACATTTGTACTTAAGTACAGTACTTGAGTAAATTTACTTAGTTACATTCCACCACTGGTTTCAAGTTTGAACTGAGGTTTACAAAACTATGTTGGTTAATGTTACTATACCAAGGTTCTTTATTGGTTATTTCCTATGTAGCTTTATGGTTCTTCTTTTGGTTTTCCATCAAATTGCATTAAGTTAACATTTAAATGCAACATGGCCTTCCTGTCCAGTGACAACCATTTATCTCCAACTTTAGACGTACAATATGTAACTTTTTGCTACTAGGGGTCTCATAACCAAAACAATGGATTGTAAACACAGACGTATGATGACGTTGGGAAGTTGCGTGGAATTATGGGAGTTGTAGTTTTTATTGTTAAACACATCGCTGGTTAGAAAGCATCTGTTCACGGGCGAGTGCACCCATTCAAGTTTATTCACGTTGCGTTTAGTAACGTTTATTCATGTCATTCTAAGAAAATAACTGCATTGTCCCCAACATAATTACGTTTTTATTGATTTGATCTGTATTGGTAGCTAGCTGACCAGTTAGCTAGTGAGCCAGCAAGCTAACATTAGCCAGCAGTGCAGCAGCAGAACATCTCCAAGCTGCCCAGAACGATCTCCCCCTTCACGTTTCTGTAATCTTAACTATTCGTTTTGGTGCTTAACCCGCCTTTTGTCTGGTTAATTTAGCTAACTGTAAAGACAGCTAAACGCAAAGGGCGGAGAAATTCGGCAGGGAGGAGATTTTTGGCGGAGGAGTGAGGCAGACAGACCGGGTGTGCTAGCTAGCTGGCTAAATTAGCATTAGATTAGTCTATCTATACAGCTAACGTTAACGTTACTGGTGAACTTATTCGTGGGTTAGCACGGCGCTGCTTTTATCCGTGGTCAAAACAAGTATAATAAAAATAACTATGAGCATGTTGAACGATGTTGTAACCCTATAATGTTATCCACCAAGCATTAGCATTAACGTTAGCTACTTGTCAACCAACACATTGTAGTAACGTTAAGCTTGGTCAATATTGATATGATAAGGTTTCTGTTGTATAACTGTGTTGCAAAGTGGCATGTAATTAATCACAAAATGATGCCTTGCCGCAGAAAAAACAGTATTACGGTTACAAGTAGGGATGTCCAGATCTGATCACGTGATCGGAAATCGGGCCCGATCACGTGGTTTCAGACTCGATCGGAATCGGACGTTACCTCCCAATCAGGACTCGGATATATATGTATATATATTCTCATTATATTTTAACACATCTATAGTTGTGCAGTGGCACAGAGTTAGACCCTTTTGACTCCACACAGAAACAGCAACGCGTGCGGCATGACATCACTTTGTTGCAGAGACGCTATTGGTTAAATGCCGGCAAAGTAGAACACGGAAGCAGCTTGAAGCGGAAAGCGCGAGTATGTCTACGGACAGTAAGAGTTAGGAGTGCAGTTCCTAAAAGCACATTACTGGCTTTGCAAACACTGTGGCACTTTGATTTTTTTATTTGTTGACATGCCTGCCGGGTATTTTAAGTTGAGGTGCTATTTGTTTTTATATTAGACTTTTTTTATATTTACTGTCGCACTAAAGTCCAAAAGTGAAGAATTTATGTTATTACTTGATTGTTCAAGCTACCTCACAGAAGTGCTCTGTTTGTTAACAGAGCTGTTGAATGTTAAAATAAGGTGAATTCAATAAAAAATAAATTCTTTCCACACCTCGACGGCGCAGCACTGCAACAATATACGACATAAAGAACATCCTAGATCTGTTTTTTCGTATCGGATCGGGACTCGGTATCGGTAGATACTCAAAATCAAATGACTCAGACTCGGACTCAAGGGCAAAAAAGCTGATCGGGACATCCCTACTTACAAGTATTTTCTACTGTGACATTGTATGATTTACAATTACTCCTGAACATATCATCTGGGTGCCGTGTTTTGACGGAAGTTACGAGTAACTAGAAGGTGAAAGGTTATATGACGACTAAATGAAACGTAAAGTGTCTGAAAATAAAATAACAGATTTCTCTGAGTTTGCCATTTGGTGGAAACATTTGGGATAGTGTAAGAACACAACTCAAAAAAATATATAACATAGGTATGGTCGTTTTTAGACATTTGCAGAAATGTTACATATTGTACCTTTAATGACATACCTTTGAATGTTGGGGACAAAACTGAAGGATGATGTTGGATTTTCCTCCTTTTTCAGCAAAATAAAGTCTTTAAAAAGCCTATTGGATCAGCTGGAAATGCATCGTGACTAAGATGTAAACAGGGCTGTTTTTCTGACACCATGAAAAGTTGAACTTTTTGGAGATACGTGGTTCTCACAGGACAGCGACGCTGCTACAAACATATGATGATCTTATAGAATATGATGGGTTGCTGTAGATTAAACTAGCCAACAGTAAGCTATATAAAGGAGTTAACATTAACACAGCTTTAAACATATACAGCAGGACAAGACAACATACACATTAATGCAGCAGGAAGATGAATCCAGAAACATGACCTACTGTATATTAACCATTTATACCATGGTCTGGGTGAATACTTGATTCTGATTGGCTGCAGGGTGTCCATAAAAAAGTGATGTAGGACATATACATACGTCCATTAATACCTGACAATGGACAGCTAGTCGGGCATTAACCCTTACTTATATGAGTGTGTGTGCGTGCGTGTGAATGGGGAGGTGAGGAAGGGTTCACTGTTCTCCTGTGCGTGCGTGCGTGTGTGTGTGTGTGTGTGTGTGTGTGTGTGTGTGTGTGTGTGTGTGTGTGTGTGTGTGTGTGTGTGTGTAGGCTATTCTTTCGGCCTCTACGTGCTGCTGCTCTTCCTGTGTAGGCGGGGTCTAATAAGAATGCTCGTTGAACTGAGGCATACGAAAACGACCCAGCAGCACTGCAGCAGGGCAGACAGCACCGGAGCCGCGACTGTAACGTGTTCGGGTGAACCAGGGACACCTCACTCCTTATGTAGCTAATTGTGAATATATATAGCTTACCCATAATAATACATTTTGGATTTAGTAAAGTACCCGTTCACGTGTCGTTAGGGGGTAGCTAAGTTACGTACTCAGCGGAGCGGTGCGGGTTATTAGCTAAAACAAAGCAGACCCTTATAACAGTTTTAGCTAGTCCTCGCCTCAGTAACGTTAACCGTTTATATTTGGTTTAAAGAGGACACTTTTCTTTCGGGCTGATGTTACTCTAACTCAACGGAAACGCCCGTATAGTAAAAACACAAGGTAAGTGTTGTTATTTTAACCTACATTTCAGTCAGTCGACTGAAAACACACTGTAAACGACAAAAGGGGAGACGCGAGGAATGCCTGTCTTCAGGGGCAAAGTTTGGGTGTGGATTAACGATAACTAAGTTAGGTTAGCTTGCTAACGTTAGCAGTCGAAAGACAGTTTTTTTTCTCCATTAATTTCCTTTATACCGTACGACTTTTCAACAGCATGACATTGTAAAACGTTGGCATATTTCAACCTAACGTTAACGTTATACCCCAAGTCTTAATTTTGGCTTTGTAAAGAAAGTAGGCCATTGCTTTGTATAAGCAAAGAGGGGCAGTATGGGTGGTTTAAAGTGGGAGAAGATTGTGTGATTTATCAGTTCTGGATAGCTATTAACACCATTATTACCTCATTCTAAAGTCAAAACTAACCCAGATGCTTTTACAGATGTTTAAACTTACAAATGTATTCAACATGTCTAAAAACTTGGAATATTTCTGTTGCTCTGTTATCATTTTGTTGTGACTTTTCTGCCCTAAAATTATGTGGTTGATTACATTGGCATTGTTTTATTGCTACAGTGGGTTATATTTAGTTAAACTCTAAAGATTTCTAGACAGTTTTGTGGTTTATCTTTTACATCTACTCCTCTTAAGTGCTTAAGTTTTGTACAGACATTTTTGTATTGTCCTCAAAGGATTTTTCTATGGGTCTTTCTCTTACAGCAATGTGGAACTTTTACATTGAAAAGACAGCTCAAAAAATTAGTTCTTGGTGTAGTTGTCTGTCTGGAAAAAATGACTAATTCCATCAAAGTCATCTATCAGGATTTTTCCTCATGAAAATGGCTCTGAAATACAATCCTATTTCAGAGCCACCTGGTCACTTAAAGCACCTGGGTCCATTTGTCCAACCATCAGGCTTTTCTCTATTTGTCAAAACAAAACAACCTTTGCAGATGTCTTTAACATTTGTGTTTGGACATGTACAAAAGGAGCATTTCATTTACATCTGAGTTACTTTTAAAGTTTCATAATTTTAGGCAAAACATACATGAAGTAGGACATCTAAACCAAATCCCTTTTGTAAGCCCAACTCGCAAACATTTAAATGAAGTTAGACTCGTAAAGAATATCAGCTGGACCCTAGTCTGGTCAAACATGATGCATTATGGGCTGTATAAACTGTGGTCGAGGATACAGTGAGACCAAGGCGTCTTATAGAAGACCAGATTGGTTAACCAGAATCTGGAGTCTCTTGTTCAGCCTTGCCCACGGCTCTGATTCAGAACTGTTGACTGTGCAGAATGTAAACTGGACAAGATTGGGCTTGCCTGCTTCTTTCATTTCCTGTAAAGGAATTGCAGCCTGTGGGGGTGTTTTTTCTTCTTCTTCTTTCCATTGTTAATCTCAGAGAGAAACTTGATTTTGTTGAAATAGTAATCTGTGTTCACCAAGGCCTAATTTAGTGACAAGGGGAGTTAAAGGCTTTGGGTTAATTATCCTGCCTTTGCTTCTAGACAGCATCTTAATGACATAGCAGCAGCACTGTATCGAGGCGAGAAAAGATGTGACAATTCTGACATGCATAAACACGTTAAACATACGTTTTAACGTCTAAAAGCCATATAGAAAATCAAATTCTCATATACGTTATGAGTGAAAGACCTGGGTGCACATACTTGGTGGATGTTTAAGGGTCCTCCGTCAACAAAATGTTTAAGTTTTTCAATAAAACTCGTGCAATGTCACATATTTATTTTTTACCATTATTATTCTCATATCTGTGTGTAAAACGATGGAAAAGCTAGAGCAGATAATAAATACATAACACTCAAAAATCTTCAAGACAGAACCTGCTGAAGAAGTCCACTGGAGACAGAACTACAATCATTAGATCTGAGAAGTCATTTAGTCGCATTCATTCGGCTTAGGTGGTACCCAAAACGGGCTCTGGTGCTGCCCACAAAGTACTGCTTGCTGGCGAAGTGCTAATTTGAAAACGTTCCCGACATCTAGACCCTTTACAAACGGATAACCCCGTCATTGGAACCAAAATATGTCTGAGTTTATTTGCAAAACTGATGTCAGTGACCTAGCATGCCGCTACTCCCCGCAGTAAGGTGCTTGAAACGCCCACTATCAACACACAGGACCAGTTGACCAATCACAGTCCTTGCGGTCTGCGTCGCCTCGATGCAAAGTTACACATTTTTGGAGGAGCACGTCGAGCTACGGCGGAGGGGGTACGTCGTCGATTCGAAGCAGAAGCATAAATAAGCCTTAATGGTACCAAAAACCCTGGTTGTGCACTCTTAACAATCTTCGACAGGGAAAAGAGAAGTCATTTTTGATATGATGATACCCGAACGGACAAATGGGTTGATATATTTACTCGCCTCGTGGTGTTTTGCTTGCCCCGGGCCATCGGACAACCCTTACTGTTAAACCCTGCTTAGTCTTTAATGTGTGTTTTACTTTCCATGTTTATCTCAGGGAGAAGCTTGATTTGTTGAACTAGTAATCTGTGTTCACCAAGGCCTAATTTAGAGACGAGAGGAGTTAAGCGCTTTGGGTTAATTATCCTGCCTTTGCTTCTAGACAGCATCTTAATGACATAGCAACAGCACTGTATCGAGGCGAGGAAAAACCCGAATGTCTTTGATCGTGACATGGATGCAAATTACACACACCAGTCCTGGTAATTGTAGACCTGAGGAGAGACGAGTCTGTAGACTGGAGCGGCCCCCAGCAGCTCACTGAGTCACTTCCCTTAGTTCCATGGTTGTGATGTTTAAACAGAGTGAGCAGTGCTCGACTAGCATCTAGGAGTGTCCGCGGCAGTTTGAAGGGTCATTCAGCATGACTCAACTCCAGGCCTTTACCCCCGACTCCTCAGAAATGAGTCACGGATGATCTGGCCTGCCAGTGACGGCCAGACGAATCATGCAGGAAGGGGATGTTTGTAGATACATGATCATGATTCAAACCTTATCCCTCCATGACATGTTGAAAGTTCTCACAGCAAAGACATGAAGAGTTTTTTCAAACCGCTTGTGAAGATGCGGCAAGAAAAGTGACCTATTTTTTAGGTTGTACAAAAAAAGCACAATATTAGGAACGAAGGATCAATTTTGATCAGTGTACAAGAAACCCGTCACAAAGGAGAAGACGAGTAACTACCGCTGAAACAATTGGTCGGTTAATTGATTAGTAGAGTGATAGCAAATGAATCGTCAGTGTTCAATTTTCAAGAAAAAATGATCTATTTTCAGTCTTTAAAAATGGGGGAATCTGCTGCTCCGCGAGACTAATGGATCAGAATAAATGTCAGCAGCAGCAGTTACACTGATAAAAGAAGCTGTTAACAGTAACCGTTTTAAAACACCAAAGGGGAACAACCTCTCCAACTTAAAAGGCCTTTGCAAATAACTTCATTCAAAAGGTGTTGGAAATGGAATCCAGCCGCTTTTTTTACATACTGACTGAGGGAGGAAACGAGATTTTAAAACCTGCCCGTAGGGATTTCAACATGTTGTTTTTATAGGGTCAAACATGTCATCACACTCCCGCTACGTTACACTCTGGGTTCAGGGTGGATAGAAGTGGAAAAAGCGCTCCATATTTCAGTGACGTAGTTTCCCCCCCCCCCCCCCCCACCAAGTAGTATGGAGCCAGTTAAGATGGAATGTGTTATCTCATCTCTCTGAGGAGGCCTGGGACATCGGGATCTCCTCCACATGGCAGACAAAAAAACCCCCCATAATATAGCCTACTGCAGACTGAATTAACTCTTTCATAACCTACATTTCTATGAGAATTTGGCTGATTTTCTGTATAGCTTTTAGATGTTAAAACGTACGTTTAACGTTTTATGCAAGTCAAAATTGAAATCTTGCTTTACTCTTTATTTAACATTCTACTTTTTTTCTCTCCCACAGAATAGTTATTTTACTTTACACTTTTTGAAGCCTTTAGAAGCTTCTCCTTATTTTCTTTTTTGGAATGCCGGTAATGTAAGAGTCTGGGATGTTATGATTAATCACCTTGCTGATTAATCATTGTATTAAGATTGTATTGGCAGACAAAATGCAAACTGTATTTTGGATCCCCTTGACTACCTTAAACTGTTCCATTAGGTTCAATTGAAAAATAGAAATTGGTTCTTCCTTACATCCTTGACTGATACTGATAATAATTAAGACACCGGCCAAACGCATGCATTCTTGTAGGAGGACAACAAACATGTTCAGTAATCCATTTTTATAGTCTGCTGGATGTCAGATGGTCAACATGTGTCCTTTTCTGATGCTTTGTCTCAGGAAACAGACTTTGCCTGGGACCATCTAGTTTGACAGCACTTTTAAAGTTCAGTATCAAGCGTCACGGCAGATGTTGGCTGCAGAGAGGAGGTAATCATGCGTGTAGTTTGGGTTCCCTTCCAACGTGCTGTGTTTGCAGCCCGAAGCCAGGTGTTCTTCCTGATCCTTCAGCAGCCTGTTGGGGAGAATAGCGGCTGCCTGGGAGTGGTTTAATCAAGGAAATGGATGCGGAGTCATGCTGAGTTGTTTGGGCAGCTAATGGACTGGGAGGGGACTGTGACTTTCTACAGCAGGTGGAGGCTGCTTGGCTGACCGGCTGGCAAACAGAGCTGGGTGAGGGGGGGGGGTGGGGGAGGAGGAGATGGGCAGCCCACTCAGTTTGTGGACCACCAGATGACCCACCCAGCGGGAACAATGCTGACCTGTGTTGAATGCTGCGTTTGACTTTACATGTTACTCACAGACGTTCTTGACATTTTAGTGCAGCATTCATATTTTGGTTACACCAGGATGCATTATGTGACACGCACAAAATTGTGTTCATATAGCTGTCACATCCCTGAAAGTAGATATGGAAGTTGTCGGGTTTATATTGTGAGTTGAGATTGGGCCTGCACGATATCAGGAAACTATGCAATATGCCATAATGTTGTTGAATATTGCAATAAAGATATGTGCGATAAATAAAACCATATTTAAGTGTACTCAGTTCGGCATTTCTGCTGCCTTCAGTTTTCTGCTGAAATACAACAAACTGCTTGTTGAATTTAAGACAAATGAAGGGAAATCATTTCCATCATTCTTTTTTTGAACCAATTGAACATTGAAGTGAATATAAAAGGCAGCACTAAAAAATAATGAGTTACTGATATTTCCTTTTCAACTAACACAAAAAATCTCTGAGTGTCTTTCACGATTTGTAGCAGCCTTTCGCGATGTGTTTATTGCGCCAGTTGATATTGCCGTGAAGATAATAAACCGATATATTGTGCAGCCCTAGTTGTGCTATGCATACATAGTTTGGACACTGTCCAGTAAAAAGATATAAACACTGTAAGAAGTGTTAGAGGAGGGGAAAAAAGCACAGCTATAGGAAGGGTGTATAAAGCCTGTCTCATTTCACTAAATCTCTTAGAGGTAATGTTAAAGTACCAGCTGGAACAGTAGTGTGAGGTGGTCTTAATCAGGCACAGTCTAGCCTATGTCTGTGATGCATTTCAGTATTGCAAGTTCACATTGTTATGTGGAAGTTGGATCAATGTGCTCTTCTCTTTTTATGAGAGAGAAAAAAGTGAGCCAACCGTAAGTGATTCACAGTGTGGTTAACCTCTACTCGCATGAAACCAGGAACCACTGAGAAACTAGATGGCATTGCAGTAGCTTTTGCAATACTTCCAGTTGTGCATGTACACAGAGGAGCCGTGGGCATCAGCTGTTTGTGTTTTAGTCCTGCTTGCTTATTTTTTTTTTCATTTTTAGAATTGGCACTCATTAATTTAGCTATTTTCTTGTTATCTGTACCAACACTACGTTGCATAAAATGTGCACTCACGAAAGGGGCGCATTGTGCAACATGTTTGTTTACTGACTGGGCTAATTTTTTACCCATTTCAACACAAAATCCTCCGTCAGACAACTTGAAATAATCCCATTTGTTCTCTGTAGGGCTGCAGAGATTAA
The DNA here is from genome assembly GCA_023566125.1 of Zingel zingel. Classification (NCBI taxonomy): domain Eukaryota; kingdom Metazoa; phylum Chordata; class Actinopteri; order Perciformes; family Percidae; genus Zingel; species Zingel zingel. The sequence goes on from CM042324.1 coordinate 29,272,494, forward strand.
TCGATTAGATGTCAACTTTAAAATTAAAGCTATAGTGAGTAGTTTCTGTCTCCCCCATGAGGAATTCTAAGTAATGACAACAGAACTGTCGGCGCGTCCACATGATACAAGCCTTCTGTGACCGCACCCCCTCTCCCCCCCCCTCCATGCAGCTGCTAGTAGCCAAGGAGGACACGGAGGATTAAAAAAACATGATGGACTCTTCAGAAGAGGTCATTATCTTCACTCGAGTTTCTGCACGTAAAGTCACCGGACGCCACAATCTTCTGAACATAGTCACACTGAGAAATCCAGAGAGAGTTGTGTGGAGCTGATAGTCTTAATTAGCTTTGTAGAAACTCATCTGGCAATGGCTTGAATGTAACTGACGTTCATTAATATCTAAAAGTTATGCACTAAAGCTTTGATCGCCAACTATTTTGATAATTGATTAATCTGTTTGAGTCATTTGTTTAAAAAAAAAAAGCTGACTTCTCTGATGTCCGAACAACAACCCGGGATCATTTCAAAGGCATTTGAAATGATGCCTTTGACGCACATTGTGCGTCAGCCCTATTTCTGATACCGTGGCGGCAGAAATTTTGCCGTGGCGGGCCGCCACTACAAAATCAACACAGAGGAAACACTGAGCTATCTCCCACTAATCGATTAATTGAGAAAATGATCGACCATGACAATAAACGTTAGTTGTTAAATGTTGTCACATTTGAAATATTCTTAGGGTTTCAACTCAAGTCATTTCTCATTCATGTTTTTATGTATGTTTCATGTTTGTCGTCATAGAGTTCTGTAAACAAAACCTGACCAAAGTCAAAATGTTTGATTCGACAGCACATGCGCCATAAACTCAACTAGCCTATACAGAGGGACTTCATTAGGCCTACTTGTTGAACCGTGGTCTTCCCCAGTCTAACCATGGACTTTGGATTACTAGATTACTAAACATTCACAGATGTGCCTTGCTCCACCTTCAGACCACACCAAAGCCATATGAGCTGCAGCAAGTCCCAGATGTGTCCGGGAGGCAGATCATCTGCACAGTAACCTATCCTCTTTTAATCAGACAATACAACTCTTTCACTTGAACAACATCCACGTATTACTTAGGCCTACATATCAGACACTAGGGTTGCACAATATTAGGGCTGCAGCTATGGATTCTTTTTGTAATCGATTTAATCTAGCACTTAATCGATCGATTAATCGGATATTTTTAATTTTTTTTTTTTTACGTTTTTAAACAACCAAAACTAGACCTATATGTAAATATTAGTTATACTTAACCTATTTTCATTTATATATTTGATTATAATGTCACACGAGAGAGAGAGAGATTTTCTGATGGAATAGTCAGCTCAGATCGTGGTCACCACTACGTATTTTCTTGTCTTTGATTTTGGTAGTTGTTGTGTTTGATGTAGTGTCATCGTCCATACGACTCAGTGATTGACTTTTGTCGGTCCTCTTCGTGGAATGGATGATTAAGTTAGACTCAATGTTTTCTGTTGAGATGCTAAAGCACTGACGTCGTGCTATTATTGTGGTAAGCTAGTTTGATTTTGCAGTAGACACACTGTACAGAGTTTTAGTTTTAATTACGTTTGAACTGATTCCAAACTTTGGACCCTTCCTGTGGTTTCCTCCAGCCGGTCTCTTCTCTCAGCCCCTCACTATTTACCTCTGGCATGTGTCTCCAGCAGCAGACTGAGCCGTCTGGTGTGCGACAGTAGCAGAAACACCGTCCGTCAGCGATACAACGTTAGTAACATTGATTTAACCAAGCTTCGAGGCAAGTCCTTTTGCATCGAGGATTTTTTGTAATCGAATTATTCGAGTTATTCGAGGAATCGTTTCAGCCCTACACAATATATTGTTTTTTTATCGCCATCGCGATATCCACTGCCGCAACAAAAACATCGCAAAAGGCTGCGACGTAACGTGAAGTCGCTCCAAGATTTTTTTTTTGTTTAGTTGAAAGAGAATATCTGTAGAACACTGCACTTTATAATGTAACTAACATTTTATATTCAATTCAATGTTCAATTTGTTCAATAAAAGAATGCTGGAAATGATTTCCTTTCATTAGTTTTAAATTCAACAAGCAGTTTGTTGTATTTCAGCAGAACACTGAAAGCAGCAGAACTGAGTACACTTTAATATCTGTTTATTTATCGCACGTAATATCGTTATGGCGATATTCAACAACATTATCGCATATTGCATTTTTTCCTCATATCCTGCAGCCCTGTTAGCCACCCGGTCCACCATTTGTTGTTGTTTTTTCTTCAATTTTGTGGCTGTAATAACTGACATAAACCTCTAATAAAGCTATTAGTGCAGACAGTATTTCCCGATATCAGTGAGTGGCATTATCAAGAGGAAGTCTCCTTTCCTGGACTACGCGTAGAGCGTTTCCCTAGTCAGTGAACAGGGGAAGGGGTGAACAAAGAAGCAGTGGTGACACATGTCTGCAGAGTCTGATTCAAAGTCCTCATGTTAAACTCCTTGGGAAAATTCCAGCTCTGTTTTTAGTGAAGGAATATTCCGTTTTCTTCAGACATGACCTGGCTACACACCCTGGGTGACGGGGGTGGCACGAGGCCGAGGAGCTTTCCCCCATCGATGTAAACGGGGTGGACAAATTATGAGAAAGACCTCTCGGGTAAACGCAACGCTAGGATTTCCCCTTAGGAAATTGGTAACAACATCCACTCCCATGCTGTCCATCAGAGAAGGTGTTCTCTCAGCGCCGTCTCTCCTTCACCACAGGAAGAGGAATGCCACTGTCAAGTAGGCGGAGATGTCAAACAGGGAGTCGATTATTTGCAATACAACTACATGCGTGAGCAAAGGAATGCTTTCTGTGGCTCTGGTCCCTGAGGGCCACTTTCAGACTGCAGATTGAATCAAACGCCTCTGACCTGTCAGGCTGATGGCAGGCAGTGGACTATAACATGGAGGCGCTGCGGGGGATCGAGTTTCAGTCAGCTCTTCTCAGCAGCTGTTGGGGGAAATTCTTTTAAAAAAAAAAAAACATTTTACATCACTTGGTTCAACAGGTACAGCTGTGTACATTTCATCCGCGCTCGTTGTCATTTTTGTGGCAATTTTTCTCTCGGCTGTCCGACTGCGGTACAGGAAGATGATGTTCCCGCTCTCTTAATACAGACTGCAAAGCTCTGATTGGCGTGGTTGGTTTTTACCGAACCGTCCCAGAGCACAACAGAAGACTGATTTGAGTTGCTGAAGAAATTGGAAACAGAAGGTCACCCTTGCACCCAGCAGATGTTGTCTAGTGTTCTCAACCCGGGGGGTCGCAAGATCATTTCTGGGGGTCGCCAGGTGGTTGGAGGGGGAAAAAGAAATTATGAAATAACTTATTCTAGACCGGGGAATGTTTTTTTACATTACTGTATGAGTTTGGTAAATTGAATGTGTTCTATTCAGAGCTTCATTTGTAAATTGGGAGGTCCTGGGACACAGAACGAGGTCTGAAGGCAGATCGGGGGGAGAGAAAAGGTCACAAACGCAGCAAAAATCCACAGAGCCTGGAGCACATTGGACAAGGCTGTGTGCTAGCTGCTAAAAGTAAACTGTCATTAAAGCAAAGCATTATTTGTTTACATGTATTAATCAGAGCATTCACAAAAATCACTCAAAATCAGCAGGCGTGTAGAAACCGCTGTTGACACCGGTTTACAGCTTTTTTTTCTTGTTGTGGAGGGGTCGTGAACACCACCCTCATTATTCTGGTCTAGTGTGTAGTTTCTGATTTGAAATGTCTTCACCTTTTCAAGCCAACCAGAGCCATCTTGATTATATCAAACCTTTTTTATTACGTTAAATTTCACGGCCTTCTATATCGAAACGTACAAAACGGGAAGCGATCTTTAGCTTGAACTGGTTGATGACAAGAATTAGAAACGATTAGCAATTAGTCTGGTAATTATTTTCTCAATAACTTTTTCTATAAAATGTGAGAAAATGGCCATCATAATCTCCTACTAGTTTTATCCAAACATCAGTCCAAAGATATTCAGTTCATTGTCGTGTATGACCTAGAAAAGCAGCAAATGCTCACATTTGCATAGCTGAAACTAGACAATCTTAAAAAATGACTGAAACTCGTAATACCTCAGTACAATTGTTTCCTATCATTTTTTTCCCGTCGATCGACTGATCAATTAACCGACTAATTGTTTCAGATGAATGTCCGTCTGTGATTGGTTGCTTGTGGAGTTTAATTTGTTTTACAGTTACACTTTGCAATTCGATCAGACAGACAGTATGGGTATTTTTAAGTAACGTTTTACCTACTGCAGCCTTAAACCAATGTATCCATAAAGTCAGAGGAGTATGTAAGCTCTTACTCAGACCCGGCTTTGTGTTATTGCAGTCCCACACGTCCATATTTGACAATTTGCAGGCAAACCACAGTCACCGTTACTGTGCTTGTATAGAAAATATCTGAGCAGCTCTTGCTATTAATAACAGAGGTAGAATTATAACTGAAATTGTGACGCTAACCTTCAGCATCACGAACACAAAGCATGTGTCGTCTCTGTCTTCTCCAGCCTGACCATACAAAGTCATGACTTGACACTGTGTGCTCCTGTTACTCTAAATATTAGGCTCTCAGGTCTGTCATCACGACTCCTCACAGACCGTAGTGTGTGCTTGGCGAGAGAGACAAAGGTAGGGGTTGAAAAAGGATGAGTAGAGTAAGACTTTGTAAAAGTAGCTGCTCTCTGTCAGTATTCCCGCTCACTGCGGGCAAGGAAGTAACATGGCCTCACATGTAGAGCCCGACCGATAAAGGATTTTTAAGGCCGATATCGATACAAATATTTGGTGATTTAAGAAGCCAATATATCGGCCGATTCTTTTTTTTTTTTTTTTTTTTTTTTTTTTTAAAGAATCCAGAAACGCCTAACAAAACATAAACAGATTTCCCTAACATTAGTTATTTATCAAAATATATTATAAGTTCTGATAAATAAAATAACAAACTTAAGATCTGAAACTTAAAGTCCTTTGAACAAAAACACAAGAACTACAACAAAAATCAAAGAGTGCAGCTAACATGGAGGTTGTAGAGCGTCCTCTGGTGGACAGACTATGCAACGCCAACACTCAGAACATGGTTGAAGGGGGTTTCGTCCGTTTTTATTTTATTTTTTAAATATTCATTTATCAGCCATTATAAATGCCGATACTGATAGTTTGGAAAATGCCTAATATCGGCCGATAATATCGGCCCGCCGATATATCGGTCGGGCTCTACTCACATGTGTAGTCCACATAATCCTCATTGATGTGTGGGACAGGTAAAGTACAGTAGCTTCAACTGTGGGCTTCAGTTTGGATTACAAAAAAAGGAACACTAATGAGATCCAGCTGGTAGATGGTGCTGTACTTTTCTGTTCAGGTGTTCAATCATCGTTCAGTCTTGCTTTTAGGGCTGCAACTAACGATTATTTTCATTGTCGATTATTCTGTCTAATTTTCTCGATTAATTGATTAGTTCTTGGCGTATAAAATGTCAGACATCCTCAAATGTCTTGTTTTGTCCACAGCTCAAAGATGTTCAGTTTACTGTCCCAGAGGAGAGAAGAAACTAGAACACATTCACCTTTTAACAAGCTGTAACCAAAAGTTTTACTCCAAAAAATGACTCCTACCTGCTGAATCCATTATCAAAATAGTTGGCGGTTGGGGCGCCTGGGTAGCTCACCTGGTAGAGCGTGCGTCTTGTGTATAGAGACTCAGTCCTTGCTGCAGCGGCCCCCGGTTCAATTCCAATCTGCGGCCCTTTGCTGCATGTCATTTCCCCCCCTCCTCCCCCTCTCCCCTTTTCAGGCCTAAACTGTCCTATCCAATAAATGCCTAAAATACCAAAATAATCTTTTAAAAGGGGGGGAATTGTTGTAAATAATAGTAGACAACTAATCAATTTAGTTGTTGAAGCTCTACTTGCTTTGAAGAAAAAGTGGTCACTTTGTGGAGACAGTAGGCCATTGATTGACCAACCCAGGCAGTCTTTTGCTAGATACAATACATGAAGGGGACTATTGATTGGAAATGCTACACTGTGGTAAACGTATATTTATTAGATGCTTTTTTGACCTCCTCTCTCCCTAATTAATTCACCCCATACCAGCTGGCCTTCTATCATGTTTCACAGTTATGAGGAGCAGTTGCACTCGTGTATGGATCAGGTTTATCAGTCCGCCTCTGCCCAAAGTTGCTGTCGGCTCTTATCAGCTGTGACGTTAGCTTTGTGGAAGCAGCGCTGACTTTTATGTCCGGCCATTTCTAATGAACCAGTCAAGTCAGTAGTCATACAATAGTTCAGCTATCACTCTCTTTACTGCTTTGAAGCTGAACAGGCAGTGAGACTCTTCGTGAAAGCCGCTGGTCTTATTAGTTGAGTCAGTTGAATTATCTCGTACGTATTTGTCTGATGAGAGCTGTGGCAGTAACAAAAGAGTAGATGTACATTTTCAAAAAGACAGATGGGTTGAGAAGGATTTTTATTTCGTTTAGGGTAGACGTTGAAGCACGCATGTTTCCAAAGCTAACATGCCCTAAGATCATTACCAGAAATGCCAGTGCCTCCCTAATGCCATTATGTGGCACACACAGGCATCGGAGACCCTGAATGCCTCCCAATCTGTCAGCTCTCTGTAATTTGCAGCCCTGTGCAGAATGAGCCCCAGAGTGGTAAACAAAGCTGTACTTAAGGAATGTTGGGGAGGAGCCCCAATAGTGTAGAAAGTCTTTGCACTTGGTGTTGACTTGGATTCATTTAAGCATCTTGCTTGGGTATGTTGAACGTTTTTGTCCGTTTTTGCTTTTCTTCTTTGTGTTAGTTCGTAAGTATATTTAAAAGAGACGGTGACCTGTTGATGAACAGAAAATCGTTTCCATGTGTTGCCCCTGGCCAGATGTTAAAAGGCACTCTAAAACGCCAAATAAAAATCACATTTGGCTCTGCTGTTTGTCAGATGTCAGACGTTTTGCATCCGCCACTATTCTCCAAATCTTTCAGTGTGACTTTATTTTTATCTGACATGTTTATCTTTCACCGTTCCCCACAGCAGTACGATAACTATCACAAAAGCACTTAAGGGGAAACTCACATTTAAGTTGGTCATTAGGCATCCTTTTCACAGGATGTGGTTGTTTTTTGCAGATGCCTGTGCGCTCTTACCCACAGCACTGCAGCAAACACATACACCTTTTCACTGGGCTTCTGCTGAAGAATGTACAGCCACCAGTTTTACCTCTACATCACTCATAGTTAACTGTAAAGAGTAGTTTTCTTGTTGTGTAGTGTAAATAGAAATCTCCCCTTTTGTTGACCGACACTGGCAGTTTGTGAATAAGCAGGACTAGACTATTTTGGGACACAGCTGTTGACTTAGCTACAACCCTGCTTGATTTTCTTAGTGGGGCAAGTACACAGTGAGTGAGTTTGAGGAATGGGCAGACAGTCAAGGAAGTGTGTCACCAGAGTTGTGGGGAATGGCAGAGATTCAGGAAGAGGCATAAAATATCCTGACCAAATATGGGAAAACGCACACGCGTGAACACACCTAGCTCTTTTCTGCCTTTAGCAGAAAGGCCTTCTTTTTTTTTTCTGCACAGAACTGAAAAAATGTTGACCCACCACCAAAGCTATAAAGCACAACACTGACCGCCCACTTTTTGAATAGCTCCGGTTCCGGGCGTGATTTTCCCTTATTCAACATTTCATTAAATGCTTATATAAAGAGTTTTAAGCCTGGAACCAAGCCAACTAGCTACGAGATGAGTTGTGACCATCAACATTGGATTTGGCGCAAACGAACATTCTGAAAACCCCAGAAGTACAGGACTGTGTACAGAAACAACCACAGACTTCAGTGATCGCAGCTCACTAGCAGTTTGCTGGTTTGCAGCTGCGGTAAACCTTTCCATGGTAACAGCGATCTCCACCAATCAGAGACGTTCCTGGTATGTTTAGGCTTGTGGGTAGTGTAGTACTTCTCCATGACATCACAAATGTTTTTCTTATAACACCAGGGTGATTTCATACGGACTTGTGGCTCCTACAGGAGCTGAAACCTTCGTTTCACAATATCGTGGCTCGTGGTCAGTCCGCCTCGGATGGTTTAGACATTACGGCCGATGATCAAAATCCTTATGGAGAAATGAATGGGATTTTCAACTCCGATACCACACTGTTGAGCTCTGTTTCCAACTCGCTTTCAAACAAACAACCTTAAACCGCCTTTGTTCAGTTCTGTTGTTGGCGCTGTGGCTGGTTGGTTAATGCTCAGCAGCTTAGTGTGGTAGAGAGAGACATCCTAGGACTTCTCAATGAACCACAGGTATTCCTCTCCATTTGCATTCTGTGGCAGTTTTCGATGTCTGTCCTCTTGGTAGGCTGTTAAAGCTTTAGAGCCGTTACACGTCTGCTGTTAGACACATTATGAATCACTCTGGGTGAGACTGAACACCTCACTTTATTTACGATTATTTTTTGGGGTATTTTTAGGCCTTTTATTTTCACAGGACAGATGAAGACATGAAAGGGGAGAATGACATGCAGCAAAGGGCCGCAGGTCGGAGTCGAACCCGCTGAACGCCTCACCTTTTACGCAACATTTTATGTCTCCTCAAGCGTCTCTCTGACTTCCTCCGTCCTGTCTCTCTCCCTCTCTCGTCACGTCTTATCTGAGATGCCCTGCCGAGATAACAGCGACCTTTACACCAACATAACAGGCCTAGAACCGCATCAACGTGTCCAAACCACACTCTCTATGTAGTAGGGTGGTTTCATCAAAGTGAAGTGCTGATGAACTGCCAGATGAGTGTGGGCAAATCCTCTCTCCATATTTGGAAAAGGCCAAATGAGAGGCGCTCCTCCCCTCTGCTGCCTCCAGCCCTGTACAAAACGGATGGCATGATAGGTGTAAGGAAGACAACATCACAGAGGATGTTGTTAACCTCAATGTATTCTTTAAGTGTTTACTAACGGTCATGGAGGCACATGTAAAATGTCCTCTGTACAGCTGTACCCCAAAGGGAAATGTGCAGTTTGTTGTCTTCTGTGGTCACCAGGGTGGGAAATTAACTTTTTTTGATGCCCAATTTTACCAGCCACTTATATATTTTTTACCAGCCACTTTTTCTGGAATTCAGATTTATAAAAAGTGCACTAGCGTATTTTCAATTGCTTCAATACATTATTTTTTATTATTAATACAGATTTGATTAATATAGGCAAATAAAAAGTGATGTGAAAAAAAGCCTGCGAGACCATGGTGAAATTGTGTTTGGTCATATTCTATAGTAATTGTAGGCCTACATGTTTAATGAACAAAAAAAATATTGACTCAGATCTCTCAGTAGCTTTAATCAGTCCCTCCAGGATTTTGCTGCCTTTTTTAGAGATTGTTGCGGGCCAAAATGCCTGATTTTGTGGGAGCTTTTGTAAAAAAAAATGTGATAAAAGTTGCGATGTTTGTATTTTTGTTGCAATGAAGTTGCGGGAGACCGTGAAAGTTTCTTTTTTTTGTATAGTTCTTTAAAAATAAAAAGGAAACTTGTTTCGGGGAGAATAAAACTATCCTGGGCTGAGTTTTCCTAGTAACCTTACCAAAAAGGCTCCGGATGCTGCAAATGTTGGTAGAATATGAAAATGGCTGGTGGATTTAAGACAAACAATTATTTATTGAATGAATCAAATTTGAGCAGGTCTGTCAGTGGCTTGTTGATCTTTACATTGTTGGTTCATTTCCTATCCTGGCCTGGGACACACATTCATACGGTTTGATAAAGGACTTATTGGACTTTAACTTATCATTGCACTCACAATAACGAGCATAGCTGTCCTCTATTTAGGTCATCGTGTCGTCTCATCTCCGGTTTTTCCTGCATCCACCGTGTGGGTGTGGGTGGGTGTGGAACTGAGCAGCAAAGAGCCGACAGGATTAAAACCGCAGCAGCTTTCAGTGACTGAAAAAGCGTTTGAGCGTACATTGATGTTTAATACAGGTTGGCAGGACGATCTGAAATGCTTTGCGTGGTCTTTCGCTGTACGTTTTGTCAATGCGCCACTTGTTCGAAAACTACTGGACAAAAGTCTGGAGTTGACGGAAATATGCGTGGTCAAAGCCCCGGCTGTGAATGGTTTAATTTCCTATAAGTTCTTCACAAGAAAGTCCTCCGTTATTTTGGTATTTGAATGTTTTTATTATGAAGCAGCAAAATCCGTAAATGTTGGGCATTCATTAGTAATGTAACGCGACTCCTATAAGCATTGTTTCTTAGCAACGGCATTCTTTGACAGAAGCTGTCCAATCCGTTACAAGGAATGTTTTACAATCCACCTGCCACGGTGACTGGTATTCAAGGCAAAGTCACCTGCCACTTAGAAAAAGTGCCCGCCATTGGCTGGTGGCGGGTGCTAATATCCCACCCTGGTGGTCACACTTGTCACGCATGTCTCTCATGTTTTAAAGATAGCTCTCTGTCAAATTAAAAAGTGACTGTTACATACACACACACACACACACACACACACACACACACCACCGTTTTTGTCTGTTAGCGGTGACAAACACTCGCGACAAAGAAGTCTGATGTTGATCTTTTTCTTTTCTTTCATGTTGGTTTCAACTTCCCTCACTGAGTTTCTGTTTATTCTCTTTCCAGATGGATCTGCGGCTACTTTTAATAGCCACGTTGTCATCGGTCCTCTGTGGCAGCTGGGCACAGCAAGGTAAGAGCAAACGAACGTTACAGATATGAGGGCTGGGTATCGCCACCGGTTTTCCGATTCACAAGGTCCCGATTCGATTCCATTTCCGATTCAATGTCGATTTTTGGATGTTTTGGTTACAAAATCAATTTAGCTTGGATATGAAAGGGATTCTACAATTGTACAAGCTTCCCTCTAACCTGCTGCATTATTAAAAGTATTAATGTTTACATTGAGAACTGACCCCAGCACAGTTAAATTGATGTATTCTTTTATTTAACATGAACACACAATAAAGTGCAGCTCTACAGTCAGTGGGTATGAAGTCACATTTCATTCAGATATCTGAAGGTGACAGAGGGACCCCTCTGAAAACGGCCATGCCAGTTTTTCCCTCGTCAGAATGTAGCCTAACTTTGGAGCATTATTTAACCCTTTCCGGACAAGCTAGCGTGACATTTTTATGAGATTTTATGAATCGATATTGGATCATTCAAATGAAAATCGGTTTCAATCGGAAAATCGGTTCTTTTTACACCCAGCCCTAATGGATTTGTTAAAGTGTGGCTCTGTTTTTGCTTATCTTAACTGTTGAGCTAAGCCCTAGCATGTTTTTCAGCTGTGTTAACAGGCACCCTAGTGCAACAGTCCCCTTATGCTATTCATTGTTCCACTTATGTGTATGTTGATGATATGGTTTGACCTGACATGCTCTGTACATTGGGCCAAACATGGACCTCTCTTAGTTTCTTAAGCACAATGCAATAAAGCGGTGCTTTTATCAACTTAACTACTCCCATTTTGCCATTCTTCATTTATGGTTTTATGACTCTGTGGGTCCTGTTGCCTGCTGGGAGGCTTTTTTTCTTTTTTATATAAGGTGAAGTCATCGCTTGGTGAGCTGCCTAGAGCGTCTCTCAGCATGACTCAGTTTTCTGAAATGGGAAGGGGTTGTGTTTTTGCAGCCACAAACCCAAGCTGGTTTGAGTTAGTGAGCTAATGCTCAACTGTGTTTCCTCATCTCAGCTAAAAGCAACCCTGTCTCTTTCAGAGGGAAGTATATGCATCAAGGCGAACGCACAGTCATGTGGGGAATGCATCCAAGTGGCCGAGACGTGTGGCTGGTGTGCAGATGAAGTGAGTTGAATCGCTAACACTGCCACCCAAGTGTTTTATCATATGAATGAAAAGTTGTCTTGAATATCCCTAAACTGTTTTGTGGCAGCGTTGCTTAATGGTTGAATTGCACAAAAAACGGCTAACAGACCCAGCTGGTTGTCATCATTTTGTGAACGCCAACATTTCGAAAGGACAAATGAATACATCTATAAAGTGTACGTGCACTATAAGTACATGCACAAACAAATGCGCAGTAGTACTTGAGAGTTAAGAGATTGGCGAGACTTGCTCTCTCTTGCCTTTCGACCAAAGTCAAGTAAACCACAACTTCTCCATTATTGTAAAGATGAGTGCTGCTGCTTCTTGTCTCACAGTGGAAACTTTGGCTGATAAACCCTTTAATTAGAGGTGTTCTGTACCCAAGGCAAGTATTCTTGCTGTGGCTGCGTCATCAGACCGAAGTACAGGAAAATACGCATTTACAGGAGCGTGAGGTTAATATCAAATGTATGGTCACTCCTTGACAGATTGTATATTTCTCATAGTGGTAGGACAAACAAATGTTATAGAACTAGGATATATGTCACGCTGTGCAACACATGTTTGAGAGGTATTTTTATTGCTACATGAAAAAAAAATAGTGAACAGCATGTTTTGCAACTTCTTCGGGTTCACTCTGCAAGACTCGGAACTTGAGGAGCATGAGGTTAACGTGAATAGTTGGAACTGGACCGTAAACTTGTGTCGTTTATCCTGTGATAGAGTATGAGACCCTGCTCTGTTATAACTTCAAATTAATAGGTGTGAGAAACGGACAAATCACCCAGAAACAAGTCTTTGTAATGCAATTCAGTGACACACATGCTACTTGACATTTGTTGGTGAGTAAAATATGCAGTGAATGCCTCAACCTCTTTTGTTGTTATATCCCCACCAGGACCAGGAATATTGCGATTATCTGAAGCTTCAGTAGTCATCCCCAAATATCATTAACCAATGAATTATATGAACCCATGATCACTTATTTGTGAAACTCAGTTTCAGTACTTCCTCTGAAACTTCTCACCAAGGTGAGTCTCTTAGTGAACAACCTCTCTCTGGGTTGGGTATTTATGTCAATTTGGCATTTGTCAAGACAGATCTGCATTCCTGTTAAATCTTGCCCGTCTTCCTCTGAGCTGAAATCATAACATGACAGCAATTTTGGAGTGCAGTTGTGTTTGGTTGCTGAAGGTGAAACATCTGCAGCCCTGAACTACATTTGGTTTAATCCTCATAGTCCGAGCCAGGCATTTGATGTTCAAAATCAACCCCAAAATTACAAAGGAATCGCATCACTTAAGAGCTCCATAAACTAGTACCATGTGCCTTCACAGTCTGATAAAAAAAATATGAATTGTGCGTACGTACAGAATGTTATGTCCTGTGTGATTTAGGATGACAAAACTATTCATTTCTGTCTGTATATAATCTACTTTGTTCATCATTTCCTGTCTTCACCCCGCAACCAAACTATTCTCCAGAACAATAGTTGTCTTGTATTTCTGTGATTTTTAATCTCTCGAAGAAATTGTATCTGCTGTGTTCGGCAAAATGCAGGGGAGAAAACAAGGCGTCTGTGGGTCATGTGGTTTTGAAAGAATTGGGTCAAAGCACTATTTTTGTTTTGACCGAGTCCATTGTCTCAAGTTCTCCTCGGCTATGCTTTGTGGGATAGCGTGTGCATCTAATCTATATTCTTGGCCAGGCTTCCAGGCATCTGTTTCTCCACGTCTCCTGCTGCCGAACACCAATGGCCTGAAAAAACCGACCGATTAATTCCACAGGCCTCATAGGTTGACAATAGTTTTGATTTCCTGTCAGAGATCCAGAAAATTGTATTTGCAGCATTCATATCCCCAAATTTGAACCAAAAGCAGAACAAACTGTTACTTCTGGCATCTAGATAAGTTTCTTTTGACTAGAGATGCACAAATATTTATTTTCTATATTTTCTTTAATAGAACATTTTGCACAGAACATAGAAAAATGTTTTAACAGATAATGGATCACTATAAAATAGAACTATATAAATTACTTCTGGTGTGGGAAATTCACAGACATCTAAAGGTCAATGTTAGAACCATTTCCTTCTTTTCATGTCCAATATCTAACTAAAAAAATGTGATTTTGGTTTTTGGTGTGGTCCCTCCACGCCCTACTCTTTCCTTGCAGGTGTTGCATATTGCAAACTTGTTATCTTCTGCACACACGCTGACGAATTCCCAAACAGCTGACATGTTGCAGGTTAATTCACCAAGTTCCTACATGTGGGAGAATAGCGCCGACACGCGCTTCACACCGCGAGCGGAAAAGTTGAGAGAACGGGAAAAAGAGACCGTGCTGTTGCGTCCGTGTGTGCGTCCATCCTTGAGAACTGTAACTGGTATAACTTATGTTGTCAGTTAATTGGAGCGTTGACCAGCATGATATCGGCATATGTCGGACTCACCTGCCGATCGCCGGTCGTGGCCGAGCATGTGAAAACCGGCCAATTCCGGTCACCGGCCGGTCTATCGGTGCATCTCTACTTTTGACACTATCTTTGAATATTAAAAGTGACATTCCTGTTCCTGTAACATGTATGTCCATATGTAGTTGTGTGTGACTGTGTTAGTTATCAACATGTTTCTTAATGCCAGTCCCATCAAGACAAATTCCTGTACATTTATGGGACCTTTCCAGATGTTTCTTCACATACAGCCCTTGTGAAAATGACCATATATTTTTGTTTGGGGAATGTGTATTCTAGGTGAAAAATGTATTTTGTGATCGGACCATGACGCTGCTGTTACCTGCATGCATTGACCAATATCTTTCTATGACTGACTGACAAGATCACGATGCTTAGAAGAACATCTTGTCATCTGTTATGTCACAGATTAGATCTCCCCTTAGAATGTCCTTAGGCCCAGGGAACAATATTTAGGAAATGAGTTAGGGATGTAGTACAGATTTAAAAATAATCCTCACAAAAACCTCTCGTGCTATTTCACAGAACTTCCTCACTGTGGGCGAGTCCAAGTCGGCCCGCTGTGATGATCTGGAGTCCCTGAAGAAGAGGAATTGTGCAGTGACCAAAATTGAGAACCCGCGCGGCAGCATCAATATCGACAAGAACAACCCCGTCACCAACCGCAAGAAGGACGGGTCTGAGAAACTCAAGCCTGAGCAGATCACTCAGATCCAGCCCCAGAAACTCACCCTGACACTCAGATCTGGTAAATATTCCAACTTGTGTCAGATTTTTGAATGTGTTGCTAGCAGGGGCATCACCATTTCGCCTTCTCTGTGAGTGAGTTATGGAAACAAACAACGTAGGTAAAGCATGTGGGCTCCGACGGGACTTCATGATGTGTTCATGTGCGTCTCGGTAAACTAATGGTGCATTTAAATGCACTTTGGTAATTTTGAAAAACTCAAAACTGTTGTTGTAAAATACCTTTCTGCCATCTAATGGCTCTTGTTGTGGCATTGCCGTCACTGCTGCAAACCAAATGTTTGAATCGAATCGAGCCGTGTCCTTAAAATGAATCAAAAGTCAAATCGTGACACCCCTAGTTGTTAAGAACAAAGGGGTTTATGGAGTTTACCAGTCTGTGGTGTTAGGGCAAACTAATGGCCAACCAGCTCTGGATCAAAGATGAAGTCATTATTTTGTGTGAAATGTGTTTTTAGAAAAGATGAAATGTATAGTATAGACCAAAATAAGGATTTCTTGTTGTAGCAGAAGACCTTTACGGCAAAATCTACTTTTAGAATCTCCTTCATGCCTGCTCCTTCAAAGAGAGAGATATAACAGTTGTGTTTTTAATGTAATGTTTTTGGTCACATTTTTTCCCTTCAGGTGAGCCCCAGACTTTTGAGCTGAAATTCAAGCGTGCGGAGGACTACCCCATCGACCTGTATTACCTTATGGACCTCTCCTTCTCCATGAAAGATGATTTGGAAAATGTCAAGAACCTTGGCACTGACCTCATGAGGGAAATGCAGGAGATTACCTCCGATTTCAGGATCGGTAAGGGAAACTCTATCAATCAACAGAAAAGCTATCGTGATACAAATATCTTTACAATCCTGAGTCAAACACATTCTCCTCTTTAGGTTTTGGCTCCTTTGTGGAGAAGACGGTTATGCCTTACATCAGCACCACGCCAGCTAGGCTCATCAATCCCTGCACAGGGAACCAGAACTGCACCAGTCCCTTCAGTTATAAGAACGTCCTGAAGCTGACAGACAAGGGGGACGAGTTCAACCGCTTGGTCAGTCAGCAGCAGATCTCAGGGAACCTGGACTCTCCGGAGGGCGGCTTCGATGCCATCATGCAGGTGGCTGTCTGTGAGGTACGAAGGGTTGAGGGTCTTTAGGAGGGCTGGGACGATATGCTTTTGACTCGATTCTTTGGCGATACATGGGTGCCGATTGGATTTGTATTGAGATTCTAGAAGTATTGGGATTTGATAGCATTGAGTATTGGATTTTCTATTCCTTTTTTAACGAAAACAAAAGTTGAAAAATACACTTCTAGAGACAATATGTCACCAGACATTTCTAAAAACTGATTGTTTTCCAAGAACAACGCACATCACGTCAGCCAGTCTGACATTTATTTCCTTTGTAAAGAAGAACATAACATGGAATTTCTGCATTTCCTGCTTCCGGTCTGTTTTGCTGGAAACAGATATGCTGTAGTCGCTGTCGGAGGTACGGTATAAACAGAAAATATTTAGGTGAATTATTGGTAAAAATAAATAAAAGATTGAGTCTAGGGAAAATAATCAATTTTAAAAATTGTTGCAAAAAATAATCACGATACATACGATTTTCGAATCCCCCCCCCCCCCCCCCCCCCTAGTTTTTCGTGGCTTTTTCTGCCATTGCACTGTATCTAGACAAGAGTGTCTTGTAAATGTGTCAAATATTCACGAGAAGGCTCTGTTGGTCTCGGTCTCCCCAGAACCAAATCGGCTGGAGGAACGTGACTCGTCTGCTGGTCTTTTCCACTGATGCTGGTTTCCACTTTGCTGGAGACGGCAAACTGGGCGGCATCGTACTGCCCAACGATGGGAGGTGTCACCTGGAGAACAACATGTACACCATGAGCCACTACTATGTAAGTCGTTTATCAGTATTTAATCTGCGTATTGTATCCATGGAGAGCTGACTGAGCATTTGTGCCATTTTTAGCTTTTACTGATTGTCTCAATGTCTTCTTGATGTTAACCCACATTTGTCCACACAGTCTTGGGATTGAAACGGTTGCAGAATGCTGCTTTTATTAATAATTATGTGTGTTATTCTTCTGTGATAGGACTACCCCTCCATCGCCCATTTGGTTCAGAAACTGAGTGATAACAACATCCAGACCATCTTTGCCGTCACTGAAGAGTTCCAGCCCGTTTACAAGGTAAACTTTCTGTTTTCTGTACATTGTGTTGTCATAAAATTCAAAAGAAAGGTGCAGATTTATCAGTTGTTTATTTACACTTTCTCCCTCGTGTCTCTTTCAGGAGCTGAAAAATCTCATTCCTAAATCAGCTGTTGGCACGCTGTCCTCCAACTCTAGCAACGTGATCAAACTCATTATTGATGCTTACAATGTGAGTCAAACTGCACCGCCTTCGCATCACATCTCACTGTCCCTGGCATTAAGACATAACTTGTGATTTTAATATGATCACTTTTTGTCATGTATATACTTTATTTATTTATAATGTTACATATTTAGACATTGATCCTATGGGGAAATGGCCTACATCCTTTTAAAGATTCTTTGACTAAATAAAGAGAACACTGAATCACGACAAGAGGTCATGTACTTACTCATGTAACACAAATAATCCAAGCAAAGGCACCATTCCTGTGACTACTTCCCCTTGGCGATTAATACTATGCACACATTGCTATCCATCTTATGAAGTCAGAGTTGACCGTTGTGCCCTAGCCATGCCACTCCCTAACATCCATATTAATGAGGCCAGGCATTCTAAAATCTGCTGCCCTGAAGCAGCTGGGTTCCCACATGGAAAAGGCCTGTATGCACAGGTTGTGATTTTGTTGTTGTTGTGATAAACAATTTTTAAACATTTTTACAACATACTGTACAAAACGTACATCTTGCAACATGAATGCCCCCCCTCCCCCCCCCCCCCCCCCCCCTTGAAAAGTTGACACAGTAACTATAATTTTCAAGACCATTCAACAAAATGGCCAATAAACAACCTAACCCTATAAACCAAATAAACGTGTATGAATAACGACATCATACACGTCTCTCCCCAGCACAAAGCTTCCTAGGAGCCCTCCAGAAAGTTCAGACTTGATCACAGGACCATAGGACATGAAGTAATTGGCCGTCCTCTGTTTTACATTTCCAACAGTTTGGTGTGTCTTTGAGACCAATTCTTAAGAATCTGAAGGGAGTCCAATTGAAGCGTTGCATAATCTTGAACTGAATGAGGCGCACCCTCACATGGCGTGACATAGTTTTAATATTCCTACAGATTCTGTCCCACTCCTCATCATCCAGTGTTAACACTCAGATCCCTTTCCCATGTCTTTTTGAGGTGCTGTCCAGGCTCCATCCCCCAGGTTCTGCATAAGCATAGAATAATACCTAGAAGCCTCACACGTTGTGATTGACCTTTATCCCTAGAGCCTGTAGTGATGGTGTGATCTCTCTTGTTTTGGACAGTCTTTGTCGTCTGAGGTCATTCTGGAGAACAACAGGCTGCCGGAGGGAGTCTCCATCACCTACAAGTCCATCTGTAAGAACGGTGTGGAGGGAACTGGGGAGAACGGCAGGAAGTGCTCCAACATCTCCATCGGAGACGAGGTAGATCCTTTTTGTTGCAATTTGTTTGCACAATTTGTAACCTTCGAGTCTTTAATGACAGAATCCTTAAAATAACAGAAAGATACAAAGGTCTAGAAAGGAACAAAAGGTTTTGTAATGTATGTGATAACGATTGTCTGGGGGACAAATACCATGTTTTATTTGAATGTAAATATGCAACAGAAAGACATATTTGCTAAAATACTTCGTAAGCCAAACGTCAATGTTTAAACTTGTGTTGTTGTTACAGACGCATAATTAAAGGATGGTACGTGGGTTAGGTGCCTTTTCTTTAATCTCTTAAAATAATTTAGTTTGTGTTAAATATCCAACCTCGCTATTTATCTTTTGTATTGATACAAATGGGGAATTCCAATTAAGAGACAAAACAAGGAAGAAACCCAAGCATTTAGGAAAAAGTCACCTCAAAACAAACAATAAATGAGAAACGCATAAAATAATACGAGTCATGTCTGAAAATGTAAACGATATGCTTCAGGGCATCCTCCTTAACAGTTTTAATGACCCTATAAACTCTCCTTTGGCTTCCAGGTGTCTTTCAAGATTTCCATTGAATCCCAGAAGTGTCCGGCGATCGGCAAGACTGAAGTCATTAAAATCAAACCGCAGGGCTTCACCGAGGAGGTGCAGATAGTTCTGAACTTCATCTGCGACTGCCAATGCGCCACAAAAGGAGAGCCCAACAGCGGCAAGTGCTCCGAGGGCAACGGGACCTTTGAGTGCGGAGCCTGCAAGTAAGTACTCCGCCAAAACGATTCCCTGCTGAACCGTGTACTAAAGGTTAGTGGGTTTTCAGTTTCACAGCTGTACTCCCCCCCCCCCCCCCCCCCCCCCCCCGGTATATTGCAAGCCTGGTGGTCCACCGGGCCTAAGCTACTGGGAATTATCTTTTAATGTATTATAAGACGTTTTATATTTTCAAATATGCAGTTAGCTTTAAGCACTGACTTGATGTAGGGCCCTATGGAATCTGTGTTGAGCTTTTTCAATTTCGTCCATGATTCTGTTATCACAGAAACTATTGGGATCTACGTTAATGTTGCCGTCAGTCTTTGACTGGCCCCAGCTGGGCCCTCCTGGGGAAAAAAAAAAGACACTTTTCTGGATGTGACCCTGACCAGAAAAGGGAACTACTTATTAGAAAATACCAGGTGCTCGTATAAATCGATTGAAAAGCAGTTGGATTATGAGCTTCTAAAATGTGTTTTTGACTTTCTCAACCCAGATAATCACAGCCATAGATTCAGACCCGTGTTCTTTACTTGAAGTACTTATTTCGAAACATTAAATATCCCTTTTTTTTGTATTGTTAAAGTATACACTGCTCATACCGTTTGACTTTGGTTAACCTCCTGGTTTCTGTCAGGTGTAATGAAGGGCGTATTGGGCGTCTTTGCGAATGCAGCAAAGACGAAGTGCGGACAGAGGACCTGGATGCCAACTGCCGCAAAGACAACGGTACGGATATCTGCAGCAACAACGGGGACTGCGTCTGTGGCACCTGCGAATGCAAGAAGCGGGAGAATCCTGCTGAGATCTACAGTGGCAAGTACTGCGAGTGCGACAACTTCAACTGTGACCGCTCCAACAACAAGCTCTGCGGAGGTGAGGATTGTAGGAATGGGATCATTTTAAAAGACTGCCACCTGTTTGATTTTGAAGTCTGTGCTAACCCCTATCCTGTGCTTAACCAGGACATGGGCGCTGTGAGTGCAGGAAGTGCGTCTGTGACGCCAACTACACCGGCAGCGCTTGCGACTGCTCCCTGGAGACGAGCACCTGCCTCGCCAAGAACGGGCAGATCTGTAACGGCCGCGGTACCTGCGAGTGCGGCCTCTGCAAATGCACCAACCCCAAATTCCAGGGTCCAACCTGCGAGATCTGTCCCACCTGCCCTGGCGTCTGCGCTGAGCACAAGTGAGTGTGAAGCTAGCATGCATGGCTAGAAATGTGAAATTCAGACATCTTAAAATGTAGGATTCCCACTGGTCACAGATATGAAACATGTAAGTTTAGAGGTTGTTTTCCCGACCGAGGCCTGTGAATTGTTATTAAAATTTAACTTTTAAGGTCAGAGAATGTCAGGGAATATTACTGATGGATGACTTTGCAGTAATATAATATTTATGCACGTGTTTTGTAACTTGCTTCATACATTTATTTAATAAAATCAGTGCTATTTTTGAATTGTGGCCAGTATGAATACATGAAGTTGTTCAGAATAGAGCTGTTTCTTCTAAGTTAGGGCCGTAGCTACTATTCAAGACACTGAGGTTGTGTCCTTTTATATTATTTATATTATTTCAATTCAACAACTTTATTAATACCACAAGGGGAAATTAGTTAAGAGCAGCTACAGACAACACACACGTACATATAAGCCTACACCCTAGAAAGTAGATAAATGATAATCAAAAAATAAGGAGTATTTTTTTGGGACTTCTATTTTTTTTACCAGCCTGAGGGCAGTTAATGTTCTACCAAATATTATCTACAATACTGTATATTATGTGCAGATTACACTATGTTTTGGGACTCTAATGACTAGAATCCAACACAGAGAGTGAATCAACCCTGGGTCTGTCTTAACAGAGACTGTGTGCAGTGCCGAGCGTTCGAGGCTGGTGAGAAGAAGGACACGTGCAAGCGGGACTGCAGCTACTTCCAGCTGATCAAGGTGCAGGATCGCAACAGCCTGCCCCAGCCTACAGACCAGAGCTTCCCCCTGACTCACTGCAAAGAGCGAGACGCCAACGACTGCTGGTTCTACTACACCTACGCCATCCGGAACGACACCAAGGAGGTCTACGTGATGGAGCATCTGGGTACGATTGTCACTGCTAAAATATGATGCTGTTTGGTTGAATAGTTATTTAACAAGCCATCTTACCTGTAATACTAGCTGTTAATTCTTAAGTGAAAGGTACCATTTGGAGTTTATAGTCTCACTGTGGAGCAGTTTTTATTAGCGGGTCCCCTTTGTTGTGATACACAGTCCAGCAAGTGGTTAGACCACATCGGGCTTAAACCCAGCCCGATCTGCCAGCAATTTGATTTCCCCCTTCAGCTCAGGCTGGAAACCTGTACATTTTTCTATCCTGCTTCCGTTACAAATCTGCAGGGACCAATCACAAACTGGCTTATCCAACTGGCGCGCTATTGGCGGGTTTAACACGATGCCAATAGATAAGCGACGGCAAGCAGCTTCTTGTTTACATTCAACATGGCGGCCCCCGAAGCGCAGCAACCCGTTGATGCCTCTGTCGCTGCTACGTCACCCGGATCCTTGGTCTGATTGGTTGAAGGACTATCCAATTGCGTACAGAGTCATTTGAACTATGCCCGTTGATCACTCCTCTGGTGCAGTAGAAAATCCAGAGCAGACTCCCCAGACCAAGCTCAATCTTAAAAGATTGAGCTTGGTCTGGTGATAGACAGACTAGCGAGTGGTTTCACATGCTGCGTAACGCAGCAATGCACCAGAGAAAAGGCAAGGAAGAAGAAGACTACTAGCAAACAAATAGGGTTGTCAAACAATTCAGAATTCAGAAAATTCAATAAAATCGACTTTGCGACTGATTCATCAGGAAGGAAATGGCGTTAAATAGAATCAACGGACACCTTTTTAACACCTTCCTGGTATTTAGTTGTACAATTAAAACCTGAATGACTTCAGCGTTCAGTCTGTATTAAATGTTTGGTCCCCTTCAATACAAATGTAGATTTGACAGGTGAAGCCAATAGAGCATCATAGCTTCACCATGGCCATTCTGTAAACGCTCCGCGAGTAAACGCCAGACGATCAATGCTCTGTAACCGTGGAGATTCTGTGCACTACTGCATCTCTGCCGTACAACTGAATGACATTAGCTGACTGGGGTATCATATAATCCCTAATCACAGGTCCATTTATACCAAATAGTGGCAGTCCTAGTCTTTCCTAACCACAGACTGTTGTTGTTGATAGCTAAATTAGCTTAGTCATAATTACCAACGTTACCCGATAAATCCAGTCTTGTGCCGTCTGACAAGCAGAAGTCCTGTTAGGACATTTGTTTAGTCCAAACTGAAAACATGTGGTTACACTTCAGTTGAAGGTATCTACATAAGGGTGACATGACACTGTCATGAACTACATAACGCTTCTTTTAGTAAGTGTCATTTGGTTTTTGTCATGACAAGTTATGGTTATGGTTAGGGTTCATGTGTCATGACTGTGTCATGAGAGTGTCATGTGTTCATGACAGTGTCATGTCACTCTTATGTAGATACCTTCAAGTAAAGTGTTACCAAACACTTTTATAATTTAGGGAACTCAAAAACAGAAGACTCAGTCTCTCGTTCATTGATTAGCACCGCGCTGCTCGTGTAGGGAAACACAACCACACAATTCAACTCTCGCAGCGGGCGTGTGACGAGCACGACTGCGACATTTTCGCGGGATTGCGCCTTCTTGTTGCGTCCACCGTCAAATGTATAATTTGTGTACAAGTCCAAACTGTGATCTCCCTTTCCATTTAAGGTCATTTGGATGCACTCGAGGAATGGATTTCATTTGGTTTCTGTGCATGTTCTCTCCTCCAGATTGCCCGGCGGGACCTGACATCATCCCCATTGTGGCGGGCGTGGTAGCGGGCATCGTGCTGATCGGCCTCGCCCTGCTGCTCATCTGGAAGCTGCTCATGATCATCCACGACCGCCGCGAGTTCGCCAAGTTCGAGAAGGAGAAGATGAACGCCAAGTGGGACACGGTGAGTCAGTCGCGCTGGCGCACCTGGGAAATAATTGAGTTGGAATCACGTTCAGACTTTTCAGCTCTTAAACTGTATGTAAAACACGGGTGGAATGTAACTAAGTACATTTACTCAAATGTTGAGGTACTTGAGTCTTTTCTTTTCATGCCACTTTGTACTTCTACTCCGCTACATTTCAGAGACAAATATTGTGTATTGTAGTTAATAGTTACTTTACACATTAATAATGTACACACAAAACAAACTTACTTTATAAAATGTGACGTTTTATTCTAAAGTAAACTAGCCAACAATATAACGGTCCAGGTGAAATGATCAGACCATTAAACACACAACTGGTTGGATCCTTTACACTTTCTACAATGCATCGAGTACTTTTACTACTTTAAGTACATTTTCCTGACAATACTTACATACTTTTACGTAAGCAACATTTTCAATGCTGGAATTTGACTTGTAATAGAGCATTCTTACAGTGTGGTATTAGTACTTTTACTTAAGTAAAGGATCTGAATACTTCTTCCACCGCCGAGATAAAGGCCTCATCCCAGGTTTCTCCAGAGCATTTTAAGGATGCCAGGTTCTGTAGTCGAACACACGCTGTAATCAGCAGGAAAACACCTTACAGGTCTGGAAACAGAAAAGAGATTTAAACCAGTGTAAGGTAGAGGATGCAGAGTGAATTCCCCCCCCCCCCCCCTGTCCTCGGTCACCCTCAGCTCTGTGCACTGTTGTTGAGTGTGTGTTGTGCGAGGGAGCGGCCTTCCCCTCTGCTGACAGTGCTGCCTCTCACTGTCCACATGGTCCAACTGCATGCCCATAAACGGCAATGAAGCCGAGAAAGAGGAGGACTGCTGGCTGACCATGGATGGAAAGCTAGTCCCAGCAGCAGTGTTTATGGCCTGCTGGGAGGGAACAGACATTCATCACACAGTGTTTGTCGGAAAATGAACTACATTAACTAGAAGATACATTACAAAGTTATGTTCTGTTAAAAAGTAACTTGTTTATTCCTTGTCCTTTGTTTCTATTCTCTGATAATATTCATGCTGCAGCACGAGGGCTTTTGCTGCCAGGAATGTGTTCAGGGTTTCTTGTTTTATTAAAGTTAATTATGTTAAGTCTTTTTTATATCATCTTCACTTAGGTATACCCCCAGATATGCTGTGGGTTTTTAGCTAGCAAAATTGAGAAAGTATGAAAGGAAAACAAAGGTTAAGATATACTTAGGAAATGTTACAAATTGCATATTACAGAAATAACTAAAAGAGACTTTTTTTCCTGGCACTAATACCTGCCATTACAGGAGAACATATCATTATTAGCACGTTAGAGGTGGAGAAAGAACAACAACACAACAATAAATGATTCCTATAAGAGATTACTTTCTGACCTTTGCTCCTCTGTGCTAAACATTTTCCTTCAGACTTTTGTGTCTGCCCTTTTTACACTGTTTCCTGCTTCACATCATTTCTTTTTCTTTTTCCCCTTTTCATCTTTTCCTTCTCCGTGTTAGCAAGGGAACCCCATTTACAAGAGTCCTATTAACCAGTTCCAGAATCCCAGCTATGGGAATAAAGGCGCTTCTCTTTAAGTCAAAGTTTGTATCGCCTGTTGGCCTTGTGTACTTGCATGTACTTCCTCTGTACAGAGTGCAGTTTTACACCTTGGCTGATATCCGTAGGGATTGCAGTGAAGTGAAAGGTTTGGTGACTGCATGTTGTGAAGTTAGCATGCTTAACCACACATTGTTTGTTACTAAAGTTGGTGTGATGTTGAGCTTTTTCCTTGATGTTGGTGACCACGTTTCCAGAGGAAAACATGTTAATAGGAACAAAACCAATCATTTAGATCTAGTTTTTAGCATTTTTTCCCCTCTAATTTAGATCCTGCTCCCTATGTTTATGCAATGTATGTCGCTGTCCAGTTGAGATAATTTTCTTACGTCTTAAAGTGCTCATATTACACTTTTTGGCTTTTTCCCTTTCCTTTATTGTGTTATATATCTTTTTGTTCACATTATAGTTTTACAAAGTGAAAAAGCCCAAAGTCCACCCCAAAGGGACTTACCATCTCCAACAGAAAACACTGTTCACAAACTGCTCCAAACAGCTCTATTGTAGTCCAGCCTTTACTTCAGAGACAAACGTGGTCACTTTGTAACTCACGTTATAATGCTCGCCTAGCTGCTAGCATGGCACGCCCTCATACTCTGCTTCTGACTGGTTAGTAGTCCTTACCTAGCTACTGTCAGGGCACGCCCTCAAACTCTGCTTCTGACTGGCTAGTAGTCCTTACCTAGGTACTGTCAGGGCACGGCCTCATACTCTGCTTCTGACTGGCTAGTAGTCCTTACCTAGCTACTGTCAGGGCACGCCCTCATACTCTGCGTCTGACTGGCTAGTAGTCCTTACCTAGGTACTGTCAGGGCACACCCTCATACTCTGCTTCTGACTGGCTAGTAGTCCTTACCTAGGTACTGTCAGGGCACTCCCTCATACTCTGCTTCTGACTGGCTAGTAGTCCTTACCTAGATACTGAGCATGTGCGACTCCCAACAAAGATGGAACAGAAGTGAGCGGTCTCACTCTGTAGCTAAAACAGAGAGCTCAACACACAGGGTGAAAAGAGGAGCTGCAGCAATGTGCAGTACAACAAAAAATATGGTGGTTTTTTTTGACAATTAAACCACTTAAACCTATTCTGATATAAACTCTAAAGACAGTTATGAACCTGAAAATGAGTATAATATGAGCACTTTAAGCTCAATCAACCATTTTCTGAAAATGGCTTTTTTTTTCATAAAAAGTACGTATTTTGGAGATGCGAACAAATCACTCCGCCCAAGTAGCAGAAGTAGCAGTGCTTCGCCTTCTGAGAATATAGTTCCCAGTATATATACGGTTAGAAGACGGTTGTGTCTCATGTGACCTTGTTATTTGTACACGCTGTGACTATACAAATCACATCATGTAAATGGGAACATGTTGGCGTTTTTTTGTCACTTATTGGGAGCAGTAGGCTAGTTGGAACCGGTTACATCCAAGATCTGTGCTAAGCTAGGCTAGCGGTGGGTGCGTCAGACAGAGTTACAACACGCACGGAGATGAGAAGGGTATGTATGGACTTATCTAACTCTGGGGGATACCGTGAATAAGACAAAGTCCCAATAAGTCGGCGTGTTCCTTTAACAGAATGGATGATACAAATATTAACAGGTTGCATATAGATGTGAATGGACAGTATTAATTCTGTGCTATGGGTAGTGTAAGAGGGCGTGGTTAACAGAATGTTAATGATGTCATTAGATCTGATGAAATTTCACTTCAGGCAGTTAAGGGCGAGGACCAATCGGGCCGAATCCGTACAGTGTCTGCCCAGCTTAACCAAATATGTTGGGCAACAACGCATTCACTTCATTGAGCACCTGTAGAGGGCGGGTTGTTTGAATACTTAGTGCAGACTGTAGTAGTTTAGGATTAGAATAGACAACGTGGCAGTCTGACACTAGTCCGTTGTCTGCAGCAATCAGACTCAAACTGCTAAAACCATGGCAACCGCCCAGCCCCAGTTGATATAACGTAATGTTTGACCAGATGGTGAGAAAGACAAACACTGTGGCCACATGCTCGCTGCTGGCTTTTCTCCTGTGCTATGATTAGAGCTGTAACAATTCTAAATGTTGCTGTACAATTAATTGTCTCTTCCAGTCAAATTTCCAGGGTACATCTTTTGGTTCTATCCCTGTCATGTGACCCAGATAATGTAATAACACAAATACACAGCCTATAAAGTAAACCACACCTCTTTATTCTCATAAAAACATATTTTCTAACTGTACCCCTCCCCTTGTCATCTTTGTTGTTATGAGCGTGTACAGGGTCAAGTGTCAACAACTAACAATTGAAATAATATATAGTCTGACAAATAATCACTTATATGATTACAATTTGGCATTTCTAAACAAAATCAACTATTACCAGTCATACGCCTTAAAGTGCCCATATTATGAAAAAAATCACTTTTTCTGGGATTTGGGGTGTTATTTTGTGTCTCTGGTGCTTCCACATGCATACAAACTTTGAAAAATAACCATCCATGCTGTTTAGAGTGAGATACGGTTTCTGAATGTGTCCTGCCTTCAGTCTCCGGGTGTGCTGGTCAAAATCAGCAGGGCTTTCTATGTCACTAGCCGAGACGAGGGGGCAAGGGGGCTAACCGTTAGCATGCTAGCGCTAGCATGCTAGCACGTTCTCAATGGCAAAACACTGCTACAACACACCAATTCACCCTAATCTACAAAAGAAATTGTGTAGAACTACTTCCATGTCCCTGTTCTGCAGGTATTCCGCACAAAGTTGGAAGTGTGCCCTCATTTAGAAGAAGTCTCCTGGCTAATCCTGCCTTGTACTACTGAAGTTGGAGAAACCGCTAGCTAGCTCATGTAATTCTTACCTAGCTACTGAGCATGTGCGACTGACAACAAAGATCTTATAGAAGTTGGGAGGTCTCACTCTGTAACTAAAACAGAGACCTGAACACAGGGTGAAAAGAGGAGCTGCAGCAATGTGCAGTACAACAAAAATATGGTGTTTTTTGAAAATTAAACCATGTAAACCTATTCTGATATAACCTCAAATTACAATTATGAACCTGAAAATGAGCATAATATGGCCACTTGAAGACCTTAGCTAATGTTGGCAATTCATTGCGGTTAAACAAAGAAACCGCGATTATGTAATAATTGTTACAGGCCTAGCTATGATACTATAAAACTTCATCTTAAAATATTTGACTTGTGCTGCTGGGTTCAGTGTGTTAACCTTACTTGGTTCCATTTCTCCACCGTTGTACTCACTCCTGTTGTTGTTGTTCTTCTGTTTCTCAGGGCGAGAATCCCATCTACAAAAGTGCCGTAACAACTGTCGTCAATCCAAAGTACGAGGGCAAATGATGGAGCTTTGCCTTCCTTGTGACAACACTGTATGGAAAAGAATATTGGGGGGGGGGGGGGTTATAATGCTCACTGTTTTTTTTGTTTGTTGTAGTCACCAAATGATAGCAATGCATTTTTTTGCCACTATTTTGGTTTGTTTTACTAACTTGTTTTTATTTTCTATGCATCATCTGAATTGTGTACAGTCTGTATAAATGTGTGAGTGTGTGTGTGTGGGGGGGGGTTCCTCCTCTGCGAAACTTGAGAGAATGTGTTGAACTGATTTGTAGTTTTTCCACCACAGGACTGGCAAAGTAACGGAACACCTAGCTGTGCCTTTGTTTTCTAGAACCATCAAGCCATCAGTGTTCTGTTGAGGGTTGAATTGGATGTTGATAATGGGCAACAAATGAAGGGCTCCTTTCCAAATAGTTCTCTGTACAATGTTGAGTGGGTGACACTCTTTCAGTCAATGTTTCTCAAACGCAGGGATGCAAAGGTCTAGAGATTGATTTGCCGTCAGAGCAAAGGTCTTATTGTGTCTGTAGGGCTGGGCGATACGGAGAAAATCAGATATCACCATATTCTTGACCAAACGCATCCATGTCCATATTTTGGCGATATTGTCGGGTTGACTATTGGTGCTTTGACAAAATACATTATACAGTAATATTTTAGATAAGACATCATCAATAATGTGGTTTCAGTTTCAAGTGAAAATTATAGAGAAAAAAAAAATATATTTTCCAGCTATATACTGACTATGTTTAGCCTGGCTCCGCCCTCTTACATACTTCCGCTCAATTTTCATTTTCCTTCAGTACTCCGTCTGGCTTTGCGGTATATTCTTGAGTTTTCTCGCCAATCAGCGAACAGACAGAGTGGCTGAGAACGATGACGTTGAGGTTGTGCACTAGTTTGAGTTGCAGTTCCGTAATGGCGGTGGAGAAAGATGCGAGCGAAGCGAATATCCAGAAGTTAAAGCCCGAGCAAGAACAATCTTGGCTGAGTTGTGTTGGTGGCCATG
Organism: Zingel zingel; assembly: GCA_023566125.1. Taxonomy (NCBI): domain Eukaryota; kingdom Metazoa; phylum Chordata; class Actinopteri; order Perciformes; family Percidae; genus Zingel; species Zingel zingel. The sequence continues at coordinate 29,301,975 of CM042324.1, forward strand.
ATGTCGTGGCCCTCCTTCCCACAGGGTTCAGGAACAGTCTGATTTTCCAGCTCGCTCCGTTAGTGGTGAAGTTGGCTAAGGCTAACGCTAGTGATGCTAAGCCGACGTCACGACCAAACGTTAGCGATTGGTTATGGCAGATCCAGAGTGGCTGTGGGTAGATCCAATAGTTTTAAACTTCAACAGAGTACCCGTCTTCAAGGAAGTTAACACTTGTCAATGGAGAGTGGCCAGACTCTCTGTACAAATGAAATGTCCCAGAGTCTGTTAGGACCAGAGTCTGTTAGGACCAGGCTAGTGGACCAGAGTCTGTTAGGACCAGGCTAGTGGACCAGAGTCTGTTAGGACCAGGCTAGTGGACCAGAGTCTGGTAGGACCAGGCTAGTGGACCAGAGTCTGGTAGGACCAGGCTAGTGGACCAGAGTCTGGTAGGACCAGGCTAGTGGACTCTGGCTAGTGGACCAGAGTCTGGTAGGACCAGGCTAGACTATGTTTACATGCATGCACAACAATAGTGTGACGTTAAAACAAATCTGCAATTCTTCAAATGATATTCCCTCAAAATGTTTCACGACAGATTTTCTGAGAAAATGGAGTTACTATGTGCTCGTTATCAATTTAGACAACGTAATTGTGCATTACGATATCTCGATAGATGATTTCATAACGATATGATTTTATTGAAAGACGATAAATGATCCCGTTGATTTCTCGCCCTGGCCTCTGTGTCTGTAATCCTGAGACTGAGTTGGTGTCTGTCACAGACCTTTTTTCTTTGGATTGGAACTCTTCAAACGTAGCGCCTGTTGGCCACGTGTGGTAGCAATGAAATGTGTACAGTATGTTTTGATTTCTGTGTTAAGCCATATATGTATTCACAGAACAGCATTGAAGGTGTTAGTGTGTCTTTTCTGAGTGTCTTACTCCATTTGAACAATCAATTGAAATGTGTCTTTTGTCTAGAAAAGTATTTTAGTATTTACCTGGGCTGCCTTTCTAGATTAAAGGGCATCCGTGTACAGTAGTATGAAGTAGGGATGCACCGAATCCAGATTTTTGGGGTTCGGCCGAATCCTCGTCCCATCCTCAGTCCATGAAGACAGTCAACACATTAATGAAGTCAACAGTGACTGTCCTTCCTTTGCCGTACCTGAAATTGCTGCATTCTGGCTGCTGTCTGTAGATTCCTTCATGCACGACTAATATTCTTTCGGATGTTTAATACCAGATGTTGTAACAGCGGTGATGTCGTGTATTGTTTAGGGTCCTCGCCACCACCAGACAAATCAGCATTGCAGATTGAACATGTAGCTGGAGTTGAATGGCCTTCTTTTGACTGAAAGTACTGCCCAACAACACTTTTTCTGATCACCAGTTCCATTTCCACTTTCTCACAGCCTACTGCATTGAACGCTCCACCTACGTAAACACCTTCCCGTAATCAACGGCGCCGTCATTACGTCGACCAGCGTAGCGCGCGCAGTGCAAGCGTAGGGTTCGGTGGTAAAAAATTCTAAGGTTTGGCAGAAACTCAACCCCGTCAAAAAGCCCAATATTCAGCTGGATCTGAAGCTGAATCCTGGATTCGGTACATCCCTAGTATGAAGTGTTGGCTCCAGCTTTAGTTGCTTCATTTAAAGTCAACTCAGGTCCTTAATTCTTTTACAGCAATGCCAAATACACTCAAACCTGCCTTATGAATTTGCTTTTATCAAAAATGCCTTGTTTTATTTGTAGGATATGGTTTGGGGAGGGTCTCACTTTTTTCAATGTCAGAAATTCCACTCTCGTGGTGCCTCGATCAAACAATGTTTTTATTGAAAAGAAATGGGAATAAAGATAATATTTAGTTTAAAAGATCAGTGGTAAGGGAATGATTTCTAGATCTGTAAAAGTTTTGGTTTTTGTAAAGAAAAAAAGGTTACCCATGTCACTTAATTTTTTTTTAAGTGCCTTTTTTTTTATTCCAACACATTCACATTTGCAATTCTGTATTTCTAAAGTTATTTATTGAATAAACATTGAAAACCATTTCCCTCTATATTGTTAAAATGTTATTGTGCAATTCCAGTTTGTGGATTTGTGTGTCTCCTATTGTACACTGCTCCCCAGCAGGCCTGTCGGTGTTATTAATGGGATGGATCTGAGTTGGGATGGGAACAAATGATCTGCTCTTTTCCCTCAACAAAAGCCAGGACAGAGGACAAAGCAGGTGTTGATCCACGTGACAAATGGAACCAGATGAATTATTGGAAGAGTTAAGCTTTGATAAATGTTCACACAAGTATTTCTATTTTAAAGAGAGCATGGCATCTTCTAGAAGTAGTTCCAGTAGCAGTGTTTCCTTTAGGGTTTTGACTCAAACGTTTTGACAGTAAACTCCATCAACACAACAGTATGTGGAGTTAAACTGGACGGGCCCAGTAGCCTCTGAATAGTTCTACTTGGTGTTAAATTGCAATGCGAGCAGCAGCCAACATTATGTGCGTTATGTCGGCAGGATCATTTAAAAGGCAACCACGACTACGTTTTTTGGACAGCCCTAGTTCTGATACCGTGGCGGCAGAAATTTTGCCGTGGCGGGCCGCCACTACAAAATCAACACAGAGGAAACACTGAGTAGTTCATCTCTGAACAGGAACACATGGGGAAGCTCTCTGTTTTAATGTTCAACAGTGGCTGTGTTCTTATAACAAACAACTTGGAGAAAACACCAAGTAGATTTTTTTTTTTTTTAAGTTATGTGAGGGTGTAACTTTGGGTTCAACATTTTTTTTTTTTTTTTTTTTTGGGGGGGGGGGGGGGGTGTTTAGATCTCCACTTTTGAGTATATCAAACTCTTACACTTTATTTCCTGCCTTCTGGTGAATTTTTCTGCAGCAACTTGTGCCTTTTCTGCATCCATTCATGGTGCAAATGTCTTTAATTATGTAAAGGAAATGATTATTAGATATTTTGAGGGGGGGGGGGTTGCACTGGCCAGTTTTGAATATCCCCCTGTAAATGACGCCTATATCATACCCCTATTGACTATATAATAGAATTAGACTAACATGATATATGAAAAGGGTGCTGTGTGGCACTGGTTTTATTTCTGAAGTGACTAATGAAAAGTGTGACTGTAGGGATATGTTAAGCCTGTGCTAAACCGCAATGTGATTTGAATTATGACCCAGTTTGTCCAAAAAAAGTGTGTTTAAAAAATGTTTCTGTAACGTTAAGTTGTAGACAATGTAATTAGTGCAAAGAAAACAAATATTGAATGGATGGTTACAATACATATGCATTTTCATGTAAAGAGACAATTCATAATAAACAAATTAATAAATAAGTTAAAGAAAATGAGGAACAAGTCTAAATCAAAGCCTGAGCTACATAAAGTATGACTTTAATGGATAAAAATAAAAAGCAGCTCGAAGCGACTTCATCGTGACATTGTCAGCCAATCACGTTGCGTTCCATACCCTGTGGAATGTGACGCCACGAGCCCAGGGCTCTCCACAGGCTCCGGGTGTCCAATCACAGGCCGTGTTTTACAGCAAAGTTGTTAACCCCCAACAGTAGCACTTTGGTGTCCAACCTCTCTAGTTTCAGCCTGCTTTGCATCGACAGGAAAACAGACTTTTCATCGACCGATAAACGCTGTTTGACGAGGTGGACATAAAGCGGACAGCGGCTATTCCTGCCAGGATACCGGCTCGCCGTTTGGGGTTTTTATTATAAAAACCAACTAGAAGATGTAGCTAGCTGTGGCTAACGTTAATGTTAGTTGTCTCTCTTGCTAGCTGCGTCGTGTTGCCGTTTTTTTTTCCTTTTTTTTTTTTTTTTTTTTTTAAACTTCTGACTTGCAGAAATGTTGTCCATTTGTGTTTAAAACCCCCCGACATGTGCCGAATGACCCACTTGGTGAGTATTTTTCTTGTCATTGTGTTTTTTGTAAGTTGAATCGACGGTCGCCAGAAAGGCCCACCGTGAATAGTGTTTTCTGGCATCAGATGATTTCATACACGCAATCAAATTCCTGGCTGGTCAGCTGGATGCAATTCAGCACTAAAACATCAAGTTCCTCGGCACTTTGCCGGCCCTCGAAGCGAGGACGCTGTGATATCGATCGATTAAGGCTGAAACAAATGATTTTAATGTAGAAAACCTAAATCTAGTTCACTAGTTGTTAATGTACATGAATGGCTCAACTAAAATGTCTGAAACCTGATCTAGCTGTCGGGGAGAGAACGCATCAGCAGAAGAAGGCGGAGGGGAAGAGTCGATGAGGGCTTTAAAGGATCATTTTTGACATGATTGCACATTCTGGGTTTCCATCATCTTGGTTGAAAATGTGACATTGTTGGATCAGAGGTTTAGGGTGGTGTGGCTGAACAGTGCCAGGCAGTGTCTGTGGTGTGCCAGGGAACTGCTTGGCCCTGGCCTGCATGGGTCTGAATCCTTCATATCTCCCTGCTTTATCTACTGTAACCCACAGAAGGTCCCAGCTCTCCTTATATGGACTCAAAAAGGCGGGGGGGGGGGGGACTTTAGAAACCTCCCTTTTTTTAAACGATGATCTTTGGAAGAGCTGCACCTAGCCAGGGATAGAGTTAACTTATGGTGACTAGCACTGGCTTTAATTTATAATTCTGTATGAAAGCCTGCTAAGAATACCAGATGGCTAGAGTTCACTACATCAGGTCAACCAGGTAAGCTGCTAAGCAGAAAACTCCAATAAAAAGGCTTTCCCTGTGTAAACTCTCTGGGTATTGTGGGACAAACCCCACCCACACAGGGTATTTGTAGGCTAGCACAAAGTATTTGCGGTATGAAAGCACTATTTGTTAGGCTGAGGCGGCCTATTAGTATGTGTACACATTTTACTATGCTTTTAAGAAGCTTAGTCAAGGTCACAAATATAAATTTGAAAGAGTAAATCATTTCACCCTAGCTCTTGTCATTTCATGTGTAATCATAGGACACAGGGGCCCTAGTCCCCTAAAAACCTAGTCAGAAAAACGTGCTCTGGTTTATTATTTCTTTAAACCAATCGCAATTGACTTGGGCGACGCTAAGCACCGGTAAAAGTCACGGTGTCTGTGTAAAATAGTCTCAGGAAGCACCTTGTTTTGGTGGAACGTGTACGTTCAAAAGTAGTTTTAGTCGTGCAAGAGAAAACTCAGATTGGACAGATAGTCTAGCTAGCTGTCTGGATTTACCCTGCAGAGATCTGAGGAGCAGTTAACCATAGTCCTCACAAATCCACCAGAGGTTAGAACGCCAACACAGAGACAGAGACACAGGAAGGGGCCGGACATCCGGCTGAAAAGAGTGAAACATCCGGCAACGGAGCAACCCCCGGAAGTAGGACGTCGTGGATATAGTCTACCGGAGCCCTGACTTCACACTCAAACGCTTCCCTGAAGAGTATCTCAAGGCATTCCTTTGCAATTTAGCTTAATATCAGTGGAACTAAAGGCAGGGTTTTCCCTACCATTATAAAGTTTAGGTGCTGCACCCAAGCAGTTTTTGGCAGCACCTGAGCAGAATACAGTGTACATCTGAGCATCAAAACTAACTGACACTCCGATACTCAAATACTCCGATCCAATGATTGTAGTCGGTCCCCTGTGGGCTTCTTTAGCAAGTTTTGTCTTTTCTGTGAATTTATTTATTATCTGCTCTAGCTTTTCCAACATTTTAGACACATGTATGGTAACAAAAATGGTCCAAAATTGTCATATTGCGTTTTTTTTTTTTTTTTAATTGAAAAACATTTTCTTGAGGGAGGAGGCCTAAACCCATCCGCCAAATATGAGCACCTGTGTCTTCCACAAACCCAGGGAAAACTCTGACTAAAGGGAAAAACCATCCTCCACCAGCCACTGCATTACATACTGTAGTGCTTCCAATTGCACATATGTTCCACCATCCAAATTCCAAACAGTCATAACCTCGTGGCAATGGGCTGGACTGCCAAACAGAACGGGGTACCCACCCATGCCCCCAGGAACACGCCATGTCTTAATGCAACCATGGGCTTAGCGGCCAACGGTGGAACTGCACCCCTCTGACCCAGAAAGACTTTTCCCAGAGACTTTACGTGGCGAAAGAAAGTTCTATGTTTTCAGCGGCTAATTTTTTTGGGGGTACATCAACTTACCAGCCCGGACACTTAAAAGGGTCCTTGTTCAAAATGTCATGTTTTAAAGATTTTTAACATTCACTAGTAGCCGAATCCAGAGTTATTAAACTAGGCGCACAATGGACGCGAGCAGACCCGCGGGACTGCGCCCGCCCACGTCGCCCTTAACGCCCCCATTTCACGTTCTGCCAAGCGGGGAAAAAACACGCGTGTTGAAGTGCTGCGAGTCAACATTACAGCCAGTCCAAGGATAGGATGGCAACTGCAGATGCAGGCGACCCATCGACAGAACTTGTTTACCATTGTGCGTTAGCCTAGCAGCTATCGGAGTTCCCTTCTGCTTAGCCAATAGCTTAATCCCGACAAAACTGCACGGTTGAATTTCAGCCTGCATGCACGTTTTGGAGCCTAAACAGAGCAGCTGATATTGGTTATAATAGAGAGAGCAACAAGTTAGCAGACTGCCGAGTCGCCCTCTCTGTCTGCTCAGCTGCTAAGACCGCTGTGCTTCGAAGTTTCCAATTGACTGAAGATATGTCATTGTTACATTGTTGTTAATGTTTTAAATTTGACAATGTAGAATGTACATTGTGAACAAAGGTCAGATATTATGTTGCATAAAAGTGTAGTCTAAAAATGGCATAGCAATCTGTGCTTTAACCTTGTGTTGTCTTCCAAAATTAAAAATGAACACTGTTTTTTGACGTTTTTGTCATTTGTTTCCAGATTCTTTTAAGAACTTTTTTTTTTTGTCACTTAAATGCAACACTAACACCAACTTGTTACAAGTTGTACACCTCTTCTTGGAATTTATGGTCAACAAACCTCATTTATATGAAATTATACCTAATTTTTAAGTTAAAAAAAAAGTAGAAATTATTTTGACTAATAGTTAAGATGTTGATAATCACAGACTGGTATATGTCAAAGTTTAGCCAGGATATTGTTTTGAAACTTTTTTTTTTTTTTTTTTTTTTCAAACTCCACAAAATTTAAAAGAAGAACCAAAATGTTATAAGGCAATCATTGATTTTACCTGAAGAAGTTATTGAACCATTCATGTTATTTTGGGGCAATTTGGTTAAAAGGAAACCCATATTTCTGTATTTAAAAAAAAAAAAAAAAAAAAAAACAACTCTGAAAACGGGTCAAATTTGACCCATTACGATTCCAATGGATTGGTATTTTATTGGAATCATTTATTTACGCATCATATTCTAGCGTTGTAGAAAATTGATCTTCATGGTAAATTTCCTGAGTAACATTATCTTCTGCTTACTTTTAAGGCAAAGAGTACAACGGTTAATTTGTGCAAGTGATTAGTAGCCTGATCCTTGACTGGTATGATTATGGCGGTATCAATTCAGAGCAGTGGTCAGCCGTGAACGTGCATCTATCCGAATTACTTCATCCCGGCTCGACCTAGTCTCTCCTCCTCAGCCTGACTCGACCTAGTCTCTCTTCCCCAGCCTGGCTCGACCTAGTCTCTCTTCCCCAGCCTGGCTCGACCTAGTCTCTCTTCCCCAGCCTGGCTCGACCTAGTCTCTCTTCCCCAGCCTGGCTCGACCTAGTCTCTCTTCCCCAGCCTGGCTCGACCTTGTCTCTCCTCCCCAGCCTGGCTCGACCTTGTCTCTCCTCCCCAGCCTGGCTCGACCTTGTCTCTCCTCCCCAGCCTGGCTCGACCTTGTCTCTCCTCCCCAGCCTGGCTCGACCCAGTCTCTCCTCCTCAGCCTGACCAGACCTAGTCTCTCCTCCCCAGCCTGGCTCGACCTTGTCTCTCCTCCTCAGCTTGACCAGACCTAGTCTCTCCTCCCCAGCCTGGCTCGACCTTGTCTCTCCTCCTCAGCTTGACCAGACCTAGTCTCTCCTCCTCAGCTTGACCAGACCTAGTCTCTCCTCCTCAGCTTGACCAGACCTAGTCTCTCCTCCTCAGCTTGGCTCGACCCAGTCTCTCCTCCTCAGCTTGACTCGACCCAGTCTCTCCTCCTCAGCTTGACTCGACCCAGTCTCTCCTCCTCAGTTTGACTCGACCCAGTCTCTCCTCCTCAGTTTGACTCGACCCAGTCTCTCCTCCTCAGTTTGACTCGACCCAGTCTCTCCTCCTCAGTTTGACTCGACCCAGTCTCTCCTCCTCAGTTTGACTCGACCCAGTCTCTCCTCCTCAGCCTGACCAGACCTAGTCTCTCCTCCTCAGTTTGACTCGACCCAGTCTCTCCTCCTCAGTTTGACTCGACCCAGTCTCTCCTCCTCAGCCTGACCAGACCCAGTCTCTCCTCCTCAGCCTGACCAGACCTAGTCTCTCCTCCTCAGCCTGACCAGACCTAGTCTCTCCTCCTCAGCCTGACCAGACCTAGTCTCTCCTCCTCAGCCTGGCTCGACCCAGTCTCTCCTCCTCAGCCTGGCTCGACCTAGTCGCTCCTCCTCAGCCTGACTCGACCTAGTCGCTCCTCCTCAGCCTGACTCGACCTAGTCGCTCCTCCTCAGCCTGACTCGACCTAGTCGCTCCTCCTCAGCCTGGATTGGCTTTCGTGAAACGCACCAAGCCAGGCTGCACAGATTAGACTAGGTCAAGCCTGGCTTTATCAGTTATTTTGGATTTATAAATTCTGCTTTTGTGAAACAGCCCCCAGGTGTGGTAGCTGGAGGGTGAGACCAGGCAGCACTGCTGACAATTATAATCAGGTGGTGGACTAGTGTTGCACTTTGCTCCGCCCTGGACAACCCTCCCTCTCCTAAACCCCTTTGAAAAATCTAATTTGAGTTTCTTTTTTTTTAAACCTCGACTTGCATGGCGCTTAGTTGTCACACTGTCTTTTATTTTTAAAGCTTTTGTGTCTTAAAGTCCAGAGTTTTAAGTCTAAATGTCCTTGTCAATTGGCTCTCAGGTCGTCGTGATGCAGCCGTTGGATTTACTGATGAGAAGTGAACCTCAGTTCCCCTGGGTGGACCCTGGCTAAACCCAATGTCATCAACAGGTAAAGCCTTTTAATGACTTGTACATATAGACTTCTTGACCTTGATGAACATTATTAATTAATACTCGTAATGACTTTTAGCTCTTGTTGTGTAGTGCACATCAGTTCTCAATTCCCCAAGGCCCCTGGGGTCTGCTGGAGTCCCTCAAACCGCTGAATACACACACACACACACACACTCACAGAGCTGCACAGTGTTCTGGATACAAATATTCAGCAAATGGCGTGTGCAGTGTGTCTTCGTGCTGCATTCAAACAGACATGTTGGTGTCCTGCAAGTCCGAGCCTTTGCTTGTCAGGCCAGAAGAGGGCGACACTTTCCAGGTGGTGAACATGTTGCCATGAAAGCGTTTTCACCCACACCCAATGCTCTGACCTGGAATAAACATTTCCTCTAAAGTGGGCTGTTGTAGGATCACCAGTGATAGAGGAGGTTCAGTGGCTCTGCTTAGCAGGAACAGTTACTTTTGGGGTGTTTTAGGTGTTGGCCTGGAGAGGATGATGTGAAATGTGTAACTTGTGCCCCTGTTGTGAAGGACTTGGTACCACCAGTTTTGTGCGAGCAGCTTTGACAAACTAATAATAATTAGTGGGAATTTTCAGTTAATTGTTTTGAGGCTTTTATTTTTTGCTAGAAGTTTAGGGACACTGTCTTTCCTAATGTTTTATTTGTTATTATTAAACCAGGCAACACTCATTTTAATAACCTTTTTGTAATATCAATGCATAACTTAAAAAGAGGAAATATTTGGACGGATGAGCTTTAAGTGGTCAGACCAGAAAACAAATGTGGATATGTTATGCTGTTCATCACTGCTGCAACATTTTTGCAAAATTTCGTGACATCAATCATAACTTTTTTTTTTTTGTGTTATGCACGTGAATCAAATTTCTTTATTTATAAATTAACGTATCTATTTTGGCTTATATTGTTAATTTTCATCTAGTAATTGAATAGAAGTGAATGTATTTATCTTGTTTTTATTTGTTTCATTAATATATAATTCATTATTTGTTTTTGTTTTCGCAATATATATATTCGGCCGTGCCCAATGTTATTTCAATAATTGATGTGTATGTGTAGAGAGTAGTTAGTTTGCGAGAAATGCCCCCTTCCCCCCACCCCCGCAACGCGCAAGCGCTCGGGATCGTGTGGGAATGGTCGGTCCGCGAACTGGGGGTTGGACCGCTCCGAGCGAAACAGAGCAAAAGAGTTTTAAATGTCCGCCATGTTGTCCATGGCGCACTGAACCAACGATAGGGAGCGGAGCGTCGGAAAAAAACAGTCCGAGAGAGAGCGACCAAGATCCGGGCCTTCCCCCGGCTCCGTTGGCGACGCCCTAAATACAAGCTACAACCATTCGAACGTTAGAATAGAGATAACCGCACAGAAACATCCATGAAAGCTCCACTCGGCACCGTTTTGAATATTAGGAGATCCGATAGATTTATATTGCATCTCGAATTGTGAAAAATGAGTAAATTGTCGTTTCGGGCACGGGCGCTGGACGCTTCCAAGCCACTACCCGTCTTCCGTTGTGAGGATTTACCCGACCTACACGAATATGCATCCATTAACCGGGCCGTGCCGCAGATGCCTACGGGGATGGAGAAAGAAGAGGAATCGGTATGCTTTTAACCGTCCAAAATTGTGAAAATATATGCTATGGTTTATTTATTTTTATGTGATCAGAGGCGTCCCACCTTATTTTTCTGCGCAAGCTTTCACAAAATGGCGGCCACTTTTCTCAGGAGAAACACGACGGAATTCTGTTGCAAATGGAATATATGTGGGACTGGGTCTTATGTTTGGGTAACGCAGGGATGCATTGTGCCATTATAGTATGAAATTACCCGGTTTGACTGGCTTATTTGTGCGTGAGGTGATTTTCTGAGTACAAAGGAGTCATGTGACTATAGCAATTCCGACATTTTGTCTAGTCTGTCAGGACCGGGCCTTGTGTTGGCGTAATTGCAAAGGAGCAGGGCAAGGGGGAGCTAGTGCTTTCAGATTATATGTGGCATCTGTGCTACTACCAGACAGAAATGTCAACACTGCTGCCATGCATTGAGTTGACTCAGTCTTCGTCATCTTGAACAGGAAATAGTGCATGTGTTTGTGTGTCTTTGCTCACATTGTCTGTTGACATAATATTTAGAGCAGTCTCACAGTTGGTTGGCTATTATTAGCACCTTGTCTTGTCATGGAATTGTCTTTATATGATGCAGCCCTTCATGTTTTTGTATGGAGGCTGTGGGTTGTGATTACTGTATTTATATAATGCAGCTGTTGTCATGCAGTTATTGTAACAACTAGAACCTTGGTTTGAACAGTAAATGCACTGGGTTAACCATCCTGCTTATGTAGCGTTCAGAGAGATATTATTTAATCTCCCAGTTTTGCACCACTAACCCAGAGAGATTATTTTTTATATATATATATATATATATATATTTTTTTTTTATATATATTTTTTTTTCTACTTTCCAGAACGGGTAACTCTTGTTGCCACTCATGTCGATGGTTTCACAGTGTTGACATTTCATTTTCCCAGATCAGAACATTAACTCTCATCCACAAACCAAATTCCCCAGCGCTTGTACGTTTTCAAATTGAAAAGCTCTACAAGCTATTTTGGCAGATAGTTGGCTATCATGTTATGACAGTTAAGTTGGCTAGAAAAAACGATGGTATTTTCAGGTGAGTTTCAGGGCTGCACTAGCCACAGAGACAGGTAAACAAAGTCTGCTTCCTGCCCTTTGTTGTGTTGGGTGTTATCTTTAGGATGTAGGGGCGGGTATTTATAAGCTAGATGGACCCCTGTGGGAAAGTTTTTTTTAATTTTTAATGCCATTTATTAGGCAACTGTCATTCTGGGTCTTCTGAGTTGATATGGCTTCTTCCTGAGTATTTCTTTGTAGCTGACCCAGCAGTCTTGACTTAAGTTTAAATACAAGGGCAAGTAAATGGGGAATGTCACTACAGACGTCCCTGGTGGATACGATTTTTAATATTCACTGAAAGTGTGTTGCAGCCAGTCTGGCTCCCTACTCTGGTGGTGGTTGGGTGTCAGGGGTTCAGTGTGTCAGATGGCACAGCAGGCTGGCAGACCAGCAGCACGTGGTGCTCAGGAGGAGGGGGGGGTGCTGTCACTTCAAAGTCTGCTTTCTGCTCAGCTGGAGTGCTTGGTTATGTAACAGTCATATTATTATAAGAGGTAGGCCAAGGCCTGCTGCATGCCAGCACTGCCCCGTCTTTGGAGCTGTGTTTTGAATTCCTGTGTCAGGTGTTAGATGGAAATGTTTGGTTTGTATGTATGGTTTGAATCGTCGATTCTGAGCTCATGCATTATTATGACTCCATCAGGTATGGTGTTACTTTTATTGTACTGCAATTAGGATTGGTCATCAAGATCCGGTTCCAACTTGGAAACTACGATTCCAATGGAATAGTTGTTGTTTATTGGAATTGTTTGGAGAATTTGGTTTAGAATCTGATCAACGGTTCCAAATTTAACACAAGTAACTAAGTTTTGGTTTCCGTAGCGGCCAACGTACTTCCAGGCGCTTGTTGCGTTGCAGCCATGGAGCGCAGTAAGCGGCGCTCTTTACCAATGTCAAACTATAAATCACCATTTAATAAAAAATAAATGTTTCCTCTTATCTGTGAAATAAACATGTGACCCGTGTCTACTTCAGTCCTTAAGGTTCCGGTACCCAACAGTACCTTTTGTTCCGTACTTTACCTCCTCTAATATGTTAATAATTTCAATTTTATAAAAATAATTCCAAACCTATTTTTCCAATTTACTTGGCACATTGTTATTTAGAAGATTTTACACAACACACAAAATACAACCCCTCCCAAACCTGTCCCTACAACCTGTTAAATCAAATAATTAATTTCTTACACTGCAACTTTATTCTTGTATTTGTATCTTATTCTATTTTAGCCTGTTTATTTTCTCTCTTTTTAACTGTTCTTTAAGGTTTCATGTAAAGCACTTTTAAATGGCCTTGTTGCTGAAATGTGCTATAGAAATATGCCTTGCCTTACAACCTCCAGCCTGTCAGTCAGTCACCAGGGATTAGAGAACCCTGTTAACCCGGACCGCGACCGCTTTTGCCTCGCCACTATTATTATATTGCAGCGAATGCCCGTCTCGTTGGAAGTTTTGAAAACTGTTAACCCACTTGCAACCGCTTTGCCTGTGTTGCCGTGACTCACGGTGATGTCAACAAACTGCTGAGACAAATTAATTTCGCTCCGTCCGCCCCTCTGCGTTTGTGTGGAGCCCCTCTCTGTCAACATGCAGAGAGGACACATAAGCTCCTGCTTACGCGCTCTCAGGTACTGAAAATTGGTACAGTTTTAATTTAATGTCAATCGGTCCTCGGTAGTACCGGCGTAATATGGTCGGTACCCAAAAAAGTACAGAATTCGGTACCCAGCCCTAACTGCAAGTGCATGTGTTTTTAGTTTTGCGTCCCTGATTCTTCACTTATTGATGTACGCAGGGAGGGTAGTGCCAGGCATTCCTGGAGATATGTTTGACCCCCTGAGTCTCAGCCATAGACTACCCACTCAATGCTGTGTGGTCTGCAGGGTGACTGTGCGGTGTCCCTGTACTTCTGCTAAAGAGCTGTTGAACTTGGACCACAGAGCAACTTTAGGTTTAGGCTTTTTTTTTGTGCTACATTGAGCACCGCTCGTTTGTTCCTTTTTTAGTAAGCACAAGGCTACACTTTTTCTTTCTCTGCTGGTGCTGGACCTGCCTTTTCAGGAATCCTTGCTAAGTCCAGCATGTGGTTTTGTAATTTACAGGCGGTGTGTATGTAATGTCGCGTGGCTTGACTGAAGAGCTGTCATCGCTGAAATTTCCTCAGCACGTGCGGCTTGTTTGTTTTGGGCCCGACACTTTGTCTTGTGTTTACGTTTGGGTGAAAGTGAGGTCAGTGTCTGCGGCCCTGGTGGGAACCCACAGGCATCTGTTGTGTTTTCCTCTTTGCCAGGCACAGTTCTTGTACTCTCACACACACTAACAGACACACATTCTGGCAGTGCGTCAGTTTCTCAGCGTGTAGCCTTGCTGGCTGGTAATGTGGGGCATGTCACCTGTCCAAAGTCTCTGCGGCCTGTATGCTGTGAAACCGAAAGTTGCTTTTGTCAGCTGTTCTCCCCCCCCCCCCCCCCCCTTTTTTTTTTTTTTTTTTTTTTTTTTAAAACTGTTGACAGTTTGGTATTGACGTGAATGTGGGAAGCGTGGGAAATTAACACCAGCCTCCAGGCAGGTTCTTGGATCTTATTTCACTGCTAGTTTGCTAGCTGGGTAATCCTCAGCAGGAGCAGCTTCTTCTTATGTTTGTGAGTAGGGTCGACTACCGAATTAAATACTTTTTAGGCACTGACTGAATTGCCTCTAAAGTATCGAAATGCCTCGTCATTCAATACCCAATTTCAATCCCTAAGGAGTAAATCTCATCAGTCAGTGAGCCAATAAGCATGCAGCTTGCTTCTACCAAGATCTTATAATGCCCGTGATTGGCTGTCTAACGTTACACGTCTTAGAGACGCGCAGGAAAAACTTGTTACACATACAGACTGGGCTCACGTAGTAGGAGCTGAAAAATGTATAATATTTGAGTAATGTTATCTCTTTTTGTTTTATAAAATTGGTATCGGAAAAAGTATCTCTCAGGAACCGGTATCAAAGTCACTGTATTGGTATCATAACCGGTATAAAATTTTTGGCCGATGCCCTAGTTGTGAGTAATTGGTTTCACTTCATTATTATGCAATAGTGAGCCTACACTTAAAGTAGAATAACTTATTTTGTTTATCTTAATTTACCACCCATATTAATTTGTGTAATGAGAAAAATCCACCAGCCACGGTCAAACGTGCAGTCTGATAGCTGCCGTTCATTTCCCACCCCACTTCCACGTGGTGCATGAAACTGCTCTGTACCGTTAGCTATTCGTCCTTTGACAGCCCTAGCCTACCAGCCCATGCAGCTGTCCATCATGTTAAGTGGCATTTACAGTGTCTGGGACACTAGCTGTCAGAGGCCAGACTGGGGAAGGTGGAGGAGGCTCTGGCTGCCTCAGCAGATTTGACAGTGATCGATGTGGTCATTTTAGAAGGCTATTTCTAGACTGTGTGTGTGTGTGAGCACCAGGTAATGCTCTGTATTCTGTTTTGCCTCAATCTAAGTCTATTAATTCTCAGGCTAATAGCTGCGCTTGGAAAGTAAACAAACACAGTGCTTTGATTAGGTTTGTCAACCAGCGAGTTTTTAGCTGGAGGCCTTTTGATATGTTGAGTTTTCTCCTCGTTGTGGAAAGGCCTGAGGACGTTAATGCGGGGATGGGGATTCAGTTTGAATCTGATAGAAACATGAAGGTTATGCAAGCATACATGCACAGAGGGGGTCACAGTAAATACTACAGTTGAATGTGTAAGAGTTTTGAGATGCCTTAGGGAAGCACTGAGAATAAAACGGAAGGGCTTGTCCACGGCAGCTTCTCCAACTACATCCGTGGAACAGGTCGCCACCGCACATGGCGCTATAAATGTAAAGTACAATCGCTTGCCTCGGGGTGTAACAGGCCGTGTGTGTAAATGGCGTTAATAAACATGGTGCTCTGGGACATAATAAAATTGATTTGATACAGTAGACTGCAAAGTGTTGCAGATGACTACAAACAACATGATTGTGGACTGAAAGTCACACGTTCTAAAGTTGACATTTCTGCCTCTTTGGCCCCCTCTTTTTTTCCCTTTTTTCTGGTTATTAATTTTTCTTTTCATTAACTGACACTCATTTAGAAAGTGTTGACAGAAAGTGCTGTTTTATGTAATAAGCATTACTTTGATCATTCAAGTAGGGCTGGGCAATATCGATTATATTGATATATGGGACTAGATACCTTCTTAAATTCTGGATGTCATAATATCGCAATATAGGCTAAGTGTTGTCTCTCCTGGTTTTAAAGGCTGCGTTACAGTAAAGTGATGTCATTTTCTGAACTTGCCAGACTGTTCTAGCTGTTCTTTTATTGGACTTTACCCACTTAGTCATCATGTCCAAGTTATTGATGATTAGTTATTAAAAATCTCACAGCACAAATAATCAACCCTACAATATTGATGTATTTGGTCCAAAATTTCGTGGATTTGATTTTCGCCATATCGCCCAGCTCTACATTCAAGTTGGATATGATACATTATATTTCTAGTTTTTAAATGACTCAATGAAGCATTTGTCCACATAACCATATTGAGTAGCCTGCACTGACTCCAGTAAAATACTTGTGTGTGTGACATTGATCCGTGTTCTGCAGTGATAAACTTCAGTTTTACTGGATGTCTTACCTGATGTAATCCAGTGAAAACGGTTTGCCGTCATTATGTTTCCGATCTTTCTTCTGGCCGTCATGTGGTGCCATTAAAACAATATCTAGCTGACATGAAGCACTAGGCTGCAGAAAATGACCTATAAAAGCAGCTTACATAAATGTTCTAGTATAAAATTCCATATTGATGTTACGGGGCTGCACTCTTTATTGTTCAGAAGTGGCAGTTAAATGATGTTAGCCTGATCTCAGGATACAGTGCTACTTTAGAGCTGTTCTGTTAACGTAGGTTGTGAAAAGGGCTGCACGATATGAGGATAATATGTGATATTACTTGCGATAAACGGATATTAAAGTGTACTCAGTTCTGCATTTCTGCTTGTGTGTGTATGTATACATTTTAAAATAAATGGTACCACTAAAAAGTGACTGTTAGGTCTTTAAAGTGCAGTTTTCTGGTTTTTCTTTTTAACTAACACCAAATCTGAGTGTTTCAAGGCCGATTATTAGTAGTTAATGAAACCAGAACCAATATTTGGAACATATATGAATAAAGTGTCTCGAGATAACTCTTGTTAGGTTTTGATAATCTAAATAAAATTGAATTTGTATTTACAGTGAAAATTAAAACCGTTAAGTCATAATTCAGATTTTGGAATGTTACAAACTCCAACACAAAACTGTGTTTAAATGTTTTAAGCATATAGTGTTGTGTGGGTGGGGGGCATTAAGTCAGACTCAGTGGGATCCTGTCCTCCGTTGGTTGGTTGGTTGGACGGTTCAGATTAGTCTCCATCCAGTTTATATTTCATTCTAGGCCCAATTGGTAGAGTTAAACACAAAAAACATATAATATTCAATATTCCAAACTCCAGTCTGGCAGTGTAGCAGACTCAGTGGTGAGAGAAACTGAAGCAGAGGGACAGAGCTGTAGCCGAGCCAAAGTAGAACTTTTTAATTCATTAACTTTATCAGGTAAATAAAACGCTGATACAGATCCTCTGCAAACTGCCAAAAAACAGCCTGATAATCAGTCTATCCCTAATGTCGGAAACATTTTGCAATGTGTTTATTACGCCAGTAGATGTCACACTGATGATTTAAAAAAAAAAAAACGATATATTGTGCAGCCCTAGTTCTGAATTATGTTTTGATAAATATACGTAATACTGTATAATGTAATACATAGGCAACTGCAAGTTTTATAATTCACGCTGAACCAAATGTACAGCGTAGCCTTCTATATGGGTGGTGTTGTTGTTGTAGTAGTAGTAGGTTCCCTCTTTCTGCTTATTTGCTGTGCTGTTGGCCTGGCTTTAGGGTTGTTTTGTAGGATTTATATAAACTGAGCAGACCAAAAGTTGTCCACCGTTAGATACCTCTGTTAGATACCTTTTTGTGTTGGCATCAATGTGATGAGGCACCTTGATCTTTCAAGCTTCACACTACACTACTTGCTGTCATGTAATCGTGAGTCTTGAAGTTGTTGTGGTTTTCACACTACATGACTGAGCGGTGACAGGGGGCCGCACACTGCAAGATCTTTCACCAGGAACTAACCCCAATCAGCATGTCTGGTGTCCCAAAATGGACGTCCGCCTCGAGCGCTCCCAAGTTGTTGGTGGCGTCTGCTCGCGGTCTTCTGCACTCGTGCTGCATGATGGTCCACATACACAGTGGCACAAACGGTGACACACCACGCATGCTGTATATGAGATTGAGATACAGCCATTAGAGCTTGCAGCATAGCCATTAAACTGTTGCTTTACCTGTGAATAAGAAGCAGCAAATGACCGCAGTAAGCAGGGGTATTTATCGGCTCCAGCCCCGATGGGCAGTGATGAAAACCGGACACCCGGTTGGACATGGCCATTTTTCGGCGCGGTGCTGTGACGTGCGTCGCTGTGACGTGCGTCGCTTCCATCATCAGTTTTCTCAGTAGCAGAGTTTGAAAGGGAGCCTGAAAAAGTAACGGATACTAAAAGAAGTAACCACGTCACTGGCCTCCACGTTGCTTTCCACTGATACACTACGGGTGTGTCTCTTTTCAGGAATAGCCGAGCCAGTACGTAGTGTGTGTCTGTGCAGAGTGATCGGTTTGAGCAGAGTTCATGTGGTACTGTTCATCAGTTTGCAGTTTTGTTCACTGTATCAGGAAAAGTTAACACCTGTTTTCCGGTGCGTTAGTGACGTGGAACGTGATACTCCAGATACTCCGTGATACTGTGGTGTGATGCACACTGTAGTCAAGCCTCTAAAAATACAACACACACTGAGCCCTGTCTCTGAGTGTAAAAATAGTTTTTCCTGCATTCCTCTATGATGCTTAGACAGCCATCACCAACTTCTAGATCTTGGTAGAAGCATGCTTATTGGCTCGTTGACGCTGATGAGATTTACGCCTTAGGTATTGTAATTTGGTATGGAATGACGAGGCATTTTTCGATACTCGAATTCAGTGGTTGCCTGAAAAGTATCGAAGTTCGGTACCCAGCCCTAGCCATAACTGGTTGTTTTGCAGTAGGCAAAGTAATTTGTTCTCACTGAGAACCGTGTCACACTCGGTTTATTTTAACACACGCTTGCTTTTTGACTCATTGACTCACTCTGTCTATCCTCCCTAGGCACAGATATTGTCTCCCTGCCCCCTCTTTTTACGGCTGACGGCCGCTGGGAAAACAACAAATACACACCTCCCCCTCCTAGAGAGCTGCTGTACCTGCGCGGCTGTCAGCATGCTGCCTTGTTGACAGCCTGCCTGCCATTGGCTCAGCCCCCAGCTCTGGACCAAAGCCTCTACTACTACCGCTGCCTGGGACTGTTGAGACGAGCAGCCCACCAGCAAACCAGTTAGTCAGCCGTCCAGCCTTCCTGCCGGTTAATTACCCCTCAATAGACTTGGCAGTGGCAGGCTCTTGTCACAGTTTTGGCAAGTAGATAAGGCCAACTGACAAAAACAGGGTTAGGTTGTCCTCAGTTGGTTGGTTGGACGGTTCAAATTAGTCTCCATCCAGTTTATATTTCATTCTAGGCCCAATTGGTAATCTCCTGTGATCATAAGAATTACAGGTCTATCACATATCTAAATGAAGAACTTCATAAATGCATATATTTAGAGTTAAACACAAAAACCGAAAGATTCAATATTCCAAACGCCTGTCTGGTAGTGTAGCTTGAGCATGAAACATTTTAAATATGGTTGTGTTTGACTTGGCAGTCCTGTTTGTTCCTGTACGGGATGTTTTTTGTACATTGTGGTCTTGATGACAAATGTTACCCAATGTGTAACTGGATAATGGACTGTTTCCTCCCACAACTCTTTGCAGGTGTAAATTTGCCCCCCCCCCAGCATGAGCAAGTTTATCAGGCTTGATATCCTGTTTCAGTTGGGGAATGTTTTGCCGCAATTTGGCACCAAAGACCTGTTTGAACAGTTTCTTGGAATTAGTTTGTTGCCGCCCTTTGTGAAGATTTTGCTTTTAAAGGACCAACAGCTTTGGTCCAGTATTTACAGAACTGGTTATTGGGAATATTGTGACAACAAAGTTAAATGTCATAGGGGTTTTTGTTTGCTTTCACTGCGTTACGGTTGAAATGCGAACAGGTTCCAGATGACGGCTGTCAGTGTTTGTGGTAGAGGAAAATATCACCTACTGCCCGTCTCCCATCTAGACGATCAATTTGGAAGAAAACCCTACCAGCCGACTTTATCACCCTATCTGCTTGGAATGGGAGTCCCAAACAAACATCTGGTGTCAGACCCCACTCAACAGGCCCCTGGGACCAATCTCCCACCCTTAACCCATTCAGGCCACAGCCCCCGTTGGGCCTGTGTTCACCGGTGGGGCAGCAGCCCAAGCCCACTGAGAAAACAATTTGGGATGCCACGATCATCTTTTTTGACGCTCAACAGTCAATCTTTGATTTTCTTCTCGTGTTTAACGATGTCTCCAGGATATAACAGCCTGTAAACGTGCTTTCCTGGTGGAATCATGGAGAATTGGAGTAATCTGCTTCTGTCAAAAATGGGGGACTAAGTAAATAGGGATGGGGGGGGGGAATCAATACAGCATAGTATTGTGATATTTTACGTGGGGATACTGTATCGATACATGGACGCCAAGTATCGATCGTTCTGTGTTGGTCAGTTTGTCTGCTTGACAATCCCTTTGTGCAGCAATACAATTAAAGTGAGATGAACAAACAGAAATGTATCTTTTTAGATAAAACAGATGTTGACAAAGTTATCTTTTGGGGACATCATTTGAAGTTAGGAGTTGGGGAAAAATGCAATACATTACAATATATCGCAACATATATAAGGGCTGGCAAGCTACGAAACACTCTGGACGGACACTGGTGAGTGGCCGTGCGCCATCTTAGTTTGAAAGTGTGGGCATCAGGCAGACTGGCAGTGTGTCTGTGGCGCAGGGCGCGTGTGATTTTAAAGGAGGCGACCACTACTGGTTGATGTAAACTATCGGCGGAAGGTAATCGGGTCTGAATGCTGATTCCCGATCAGTTAAAAAATGCCGAAATAGGCTCTGGTACTGGGATTGGGACATCCCTAAAACAATGAAACATCATTGAAGCTTGCTCTCTCCAAACACTAAGACTACGTTTACACGTGGCCGGCAATTTTCATAAAAGGACATTTCAACCACTGTTTTAAAAAATAACATGCACTGCTGTCAGTTTTCAGTAAAGTGTTTGTTTCCATGTACCCATGTGTATATATGCCGTCAAGAGCACGCCAGACCTGTAGGTGACAGTGTAACGAGAAACTCAAGCCCACGTTAGCCAATCAGAATCCCCAAAATAGCAACGGCAGCAATGAATCGCTTCCTTTTTCTCTCTCTCGGCTGCCTAAACCTCCGTTTGTCTCAGTTTACATGCAAACGTGCAAACAAAGTTTTCCAAATTCTCCACTCTGGCCGGAGGTTTTAGAAAGACTCGTTTTCAGAGGCGAATTCTCCATTTCCATGTAAACAAAGGGCACAAACGAAGGGAAATGTCCGTGTAAACGGGGCATAAAAGGAGGATTAGTTAGCCTGCATACAGCCGATCAGGAGGCAACTGCTTGGCTCCAGGACTTTGCATTCGCTGAATAAATAAACTGGCTCATTTACTGCTGTGGCTTTTAGCTGACTGACTAGTGACGTCCAATCATATCTATGCAGGTCTACAGCGTAGCCCCATCTATCCCGGATATCTAAGGCTGATAGCAATATTTGGGAGATTGAAAGGTTGTATGATGATATATCGACCGATTTAGTGATTTCTGTAAATGAGCAACTTTGATCCCAGTTTCAAATTTATTTTAACCAGAGACCTACTAACTATTAACTAAATATTTTAAAGTTAAACTAAGCTTGTTGGTGAGCTTAGGTGACCAGCTATGTAATGACTGTTTGTTTCTAAATAAATAAATAAAAAAACAACCTTTGGCATTTCTATACTGCAATTTGTCATTGATTGTTAAAAAGCTCCCTAAAAGCGCAGAGCCTTTTCCAACGAATCCAACTGGATAACCCTTTGTGTGTATGGTATTTAAGCCCAGAGTTTGTATATAATCTCTGGTACCAACACATCCCTCCCCAGTGGTCCAGGTCTCTCACCGCCATCCTTTGTGTCTGCAGGAACACCATCTCCAGCGGGCCATCTCAGCGCAGCAGGTGTATGGCGAGAAGCGGGACAACATGGTCATCCCGGTCCCCGAGGCAGAGAGCAACATCACCTACTACGAATCCCTCTACCCTGGGGAGTTCAAGATGCCAAAGCAGCTAATTCACATACAGCGTAAGTGGGCTTTTCTAATGGCAAATCTGTGATGCTGCAATCAGGAAAAATGAGTTTGATGTAGCAGATTAAGGACCTCGGTTGTTTCCTTAGATTATTTTGAATGCATTAAATGGCACTTGGGGGGCTGTTGGTCAATATTATAAGTGTCAATGAGTAGAAAATTCTGCATTAGTGTACTTTTTTATTTGTAAACCTCACCTATTCCTGTATGATTTCAGTAGAGTAACTTTTGAGGATAGTTTTCCACAGAAGTCTTATGACAAAGACAAAGGTGGCATTAAATATGAAACGGCTGATCAAGATGTTTCCTGGCTGTATAAAGTTGGCTAAATTGAAGGTTTTATAAATGGCAAGTCCATTTAGTGACTCACAAGCCCACATGTAGTAAAGGGGTCCGTTTCTAGTCGCGCTTTGCCAGACCCTCCAAAGCACGCTGAAGCAGAGTCTGGTTTCACCACACAGCGTTTGGGGATGGAGGGAAGCGTGCTCTGGTTTAATGGCATTTCTTTAAACCAATCAGAATCGTCATGGGCGGTGCTAAACTCCGCACAGAGCCGCTGCGAAATAGTCGTGCGAGAGAGAACTCAGATTGGACAGATAGTCTAGCTAGCTGTCTGGATTTACCCTGCAGAGATCTGAGGAGCAGTTAACCATAGTCCTCACAAATCCACCAGAGTTTAGAACGCCAACACAGAGAAAGCGGAAGTAAACAGAAAAGGCATGCATCAGGTGGAGTTTCCTGCATCACCGCAGCAATCTCGGAAGTGGATCGCAAAGGATATGGACTAGTTTTTTCAGACAGCTATTGGTCCATTTAATGGCACCAGGCATGTGTTTTTATAAGCTTTTACGGAGTTGTCACATGTTTGTCAAAGTAAATGAGTTTGTGAGATTGCCCGGTCCAGTAATCATATCAAAGACAATTATTTGCTAGATTGCTTAGTTCAGTAACCATGTCTGTGTCACAAGTGGTTGCCATGGTGGTTTCTCAGAAGGAAAGCAATTTGCTGTACCCTACACAAACACCGTTATCAATTTGAAAGCTGAAATGACAAATATTTTGTCCTGTCAAATTGCTGTCGGGCTAATTTCCAGGTTTCTGCAGAGGTCTAGACAGTCTGAAAGATAATTAATTGTTGGTCATTTTTGCTTCAAAACATCGCAAATAAATGAACAAATCTGTCACATTTACTGTCATCTTACAAGGTGACAGTTGAGAAATCTAGCGAAGAAATGAGTCTGCACAAAAACATTAGGATTTAAAATGGGGAAAACTCTTCAATGTGATGTAATTGGCATGGTCACAGAGCTTGCTGTTTTTAGTCTGGTCAATAACCATATATCCTTTGCTCTCTAATTGTAAATACAGTAGCTGTGCATGTCTGAAGCTAGTTTGATTTGATTTGGGTAGATGATGCCGTCTTCCTGCTGTGAGTTTTGTGAGAAAATGGGTTGAGCCAGAATTGGCCTGATGTTGATTGACATGACTCTCACCGCCGGTCGCTAAAGCACAATGAGTGGAATGCTTTTACATTTTTATCTTCTGAGTCAGAAATATGCTCACACTCGAGCCCATTAGGAAAGGGCAGAGTCAGTTTTTTTTTTTTTTTTTTTTTTTTTTTTTTCCTTCAACTAAAATTATACTGATGTGTCTTTGACCTGCAGAAGTATTCAGTGTGCATCATAAAGCTTTCATGTAACGGTGACTCCATTAAGTTGTCTGATAAAGTGTCGGGTCAGTGTGAGGGGTTGGATGTGGCTGAACGTACTATACTCCACACACCGAAACAGATACTCTATCTCTATGCTTTCAGTCGTCTGGAAGGGCAAATCTGGTGTAATTCTGCCTGATCATGATCTAGTGTGTCCCTAACCTCATGGTCCAACAGATGCTGGGTGGGCTGTAGGCCTGTAACAATTATTACATAATTGTTTTTTTTTAATGTTTTTTTTTTTTTTTTAACTGCAATTATTTGCTAACATTAGCTAAGCTCCTAAGACTGTTAACCGTAATTGTTTATTTTGTTTAGGCATGCCAAATTAGTAATTATTGGACAGGCTGTTGAGCTAAAGCTATGCTAGTGGCAGCTGTCACTTGTTGCCATAGCAACTCCAAACATCCTGGGCTGTAGCTGCTTCAAGCCAGAGAAACTGAACTTGCCCGAAATCGGCCTGACCAACCTGCTGATTTAAATAACCATCACCACCCTTCACCTTTGTTCCAGAGGACTGCATAGGCTGTGTACCTATCTGGGTCACATAACTGATGTAACCAGAAGATGTTTCCTGGAATTCATTTTCAACTTTTAATTGATCTGAAAATGTAATGCATAAATATTTTCAAATTTGACTGAAAGAGACAATTATTGTTAATCGCAATTATTTCTGAGACAATTAATTGTACAGCAACATTTGGAATTGTTAGAGCTCTAGTAGGCTTTACCCACACATGTTTTCAGTTAATCTAGCTGATTGGACCTTTCACAGGACTGTGTGGGGGTGTCTAGACTGACTGACTGACAGACATGTTCCTGAGCCTCCTGTTAGCGTTGTTGCACGTGTTAGGGCAGGACAGATGACAGTTCTATCGTTCTTATTGGTAGAAAAGATTTGTGACGTAATAAATTCCCATCTAAGCTCCGACTCCTCTTCTTGAGCAGAGGTCTAATCAGCCAGAACAACTGAAATCCCCTGTATGGCTGTTCAGAGCCTTTAATGAATTTTCTATGTTGAGCAGAAAGGAACTGCATCAGCTTTATACGAGTTTAGAGGGTAAAACTACACTCTGTTTTGGCTTGGGTGACTTGGTCTTGGTTTGTTTTCACGTAGTCTATGATAATGTCGCTTTGCTATTTGAAATGCATATGTAAAGTCTCTTTGTTTCATTGTGTCTAGTAACTGGGCAGTCAATTTTCTTTTCATACGTCGGGCTGCATTTTAATCTTAAATTTGCAACAGTGCTGAAAATCTCGTCGTTAAAATACTGAAATACCCATTAAATGATGGTGAGCAGTGTTTCCCACGGGTTGAGTTTACCTGTGGTGGCGGGAGGCGCAGGATGTGACCGCTGGGTTCACTAATCAACTACAGAGTGTAGACTATGATGTGCTTTGACTGGTTGGTTAACCCTAAAACCATACTATCATCCATACACAAAAGTTACATGTTATTAGAAATCTCAACACTGTCTCCTCCTAACTCCTGTTCAATCATATTACTCTAAGGCTAGCTGAAGTGAATTGTCGTTCATTTTGTTTATATGTCATTGTTGGTTTTAATCTGTCTTTTGGGATCCTAGTAAACGTATACGTGTCCGTGTTGCACTCGTTAAGATCTCATCTGAACAGATTTGTCATTCAAACTAGGGCTGGCAATACATCGATATTGTATGGATATATGAGACTAGATATTGTCTTAGATTTTATGTCGTAATATATCGTGACATGAAACAAGCATAGTCTTTTCCTGGTTTTGAAGGCTGCATTACAGTTAAGTGATGGTATTTTCTGAATTTACTAGTCTGTTCTAGCTGTTCTATTTGCTTTTAACCACTTAGTCATTATGTCCACATTACTGATGATTAGGGCGACACAATTAATTACAATCCTATCGAAATCGCAATATGGACTAGTGCAATATCCAAATCGCAGGGGGGCGCAATATTTGTTAATAACAAAATCAGTGTCAAACCGTTGTGAATGAAGTAGTGTGGAGCTGCAGAGACGTCCCGGCCTACAGCTCCTATCCTACAGACTACAGAAAACAATCTGTTTGGTACAGATCCTCACAAAAATCACACTGTAATCATTTCTTTCTTTTATTTCAATGTTAATAATTTTTAATGAAAATAAGAATAATGATACAAACACGATCATTCCCTCTAATATCGTGAATCATATCGCAATATCAGTCAACATAATCGCAGTTAGATATTTTCCTCATATCGTGCAGCCCTACTGATGATTATTTATCGATCTCATTGTGTAAATATTTTGTGAAAGCACCAATAGTCAACCCTGCGATATCGCCGCGATATCAACGTCGAGGTATTTGGTCCAAAATATTGTCATATTTGATTTTCTCCATATCGCCCAGCTCTAATTCAAACGACTCAAAATAGTATTTTATTATGACAGCCAACTTAAACGTCAGTTTTTATTCAGGCTCAAGTCCATAGCTCCAGGCTCCGTTAGGACCGGTTAGCTCCTGTTAACTATGAAATCGTTGTTTGGGAAAAACAACTGCTTATGTGTAGGTGGTAACCTTGCTTCTGTGATTGGCAGTGTTGGCATTAAAGTGTTGGAAAACTTGTAAGTGAATTGTGAGGTTATACATATCCAACAACTAAAAGTTAGGCTTCATAGAAACTCTGCATTTGGTATTTCAAAGGGACTGTTCAGCAGTGACGTTAAGTGAACTTTGCTAGAAAGAGGCTTGATGGTGTTTTTGAAATGCTGCATGCAGTGCTTTCAGTTTATTACGAAAGTTAGACTTTTGACAGTTTGCTGTGGAGTCCAGAGTTGAGTGGTATGGTAGGTAAAAAGGAAAGAGTGCATAAACGCCAACAAAATGTAGAAAAAAGCAAGTGTGGCATTGAATTTTAAAAAGGCATCGCACAGACAGGTCTATGAGTTATTCTATTCATCCATAACATCAGAATCTTCCCCATCATCCACTGCTTAAATGCATAAACAAAAGAATAAGGTTGTAGGCCAGAGACTCACCTGTCCTCACCCTGTCTAAAGTCGGTTTCCTTTCCTGGACCTCCCTGCAGCTTTCAGCTTGGACACAGAGCAGCCCGACTACGACCTGGATTCGGAAGACGATGCGTTTGTCAACAAGCTGAAAAAGAAGATGGAGATCAGCTTCCTCCAGTTTGAGGAGATGATTGACCGGCTGGAGAAAGGCAGTGGACAGCAGGTTGGCACCGTTTGTCTTTATCTGCCCCTAAGACACAGCCAGCTGTAAAGAAAAACTTATGGAATACCTTCCAGACCATTGCAAAATATGCTCCAATAAATCGGTGATATCCACTAGGGCAGTGGTTCCCAACCTGGGGTCCGGGGACCCCTCAGGGGGGTGGCAAAGATCACCGGGGGGGGCGCAAGTCGTGATCTGGTTTGAGGTTGAGGTAAAAAAAAAAAAAATTGCACATGTTAAACAAATAATGTATACAAAAGTCGGTATAAAAACTATATATTTTTGTTCTGGCTTAAAATTGTAGGCAGGCTACTTAGTAGGCCAAACCTCCGGGACCTCTTAACCTGTGACCCTTGCTGTCTTCAGGTCAGCTGTTAGCTGCTAGCTGCTGCTAGCATCACTATTTTATGAATGAAACATGGCGGAGAAACGTAAAAGTTCTGATAACTGCTCTGTATCAAAAGAAAGTAAGGCTCTATCTCGAGAGTTACCTCAACTTCGGTTTCGGCGGGGGGGTCAGCTTTTCTTAGACATCAGTAGGGGGGGGGGCGCCAAGGAAAAAAGGTTGGGAACCACTGCATTGGGGGTCGACAAATACTGTTTTTTCCAAGGCCGATAAAGATTATTAGTAGTTAATGAAACCGATATACACACAAACAAACAAACAAACTCCAACGCAAAACTTTAAGTGCTTTAAGCAATTATTTAATAAATGAGAGAGTCAGATAGTGTTGGGGGGGGGGGGGGGCATGAAGTCAGGCTCAGTGGTGAGAGAAACTGAAGCAGAGGGACAGACATGGAGCTGTAGCCGAGCCAAAGTAGAACACTTTTTAATTCATTAACTGTATCCGTTATCAGGTAAATAAAACGCTGATACAAATAAAACGGCCTGATAATCAGCCAGGGCCCCTAATCGGTCTATTCCTAATACCCACATTAAATGGTTGGTAACACAAATTTGAAACCATTTATGGTAAGACCATCACCAAAAAAGCCCTACGTAACAGATTTGTCGCCCTCACCGCTGTGTAAATAATTCTTTTATTTATCCAAATGTAACTCCTGTTTGTATCTTTCCAGGCGGTGAGCCTTTCGGAGGCCAAACTGCTACTGAAGGAGGACGATGAGCTCATCAAGGAGGTCTTCGACTACTGGAGCCGCAAGAGGAAAAACAGCAGGGCCAACTGTCTGATCCCCACCGTCAAGCAGGAGAAACGGGACGGCTCCAGCACCAGTGACCCTTACGTGGCCTTCCGACGGCGCACCGAGAAGATGCAAACCAGGAAGGTCCGTAGTCCTATTGGCAGTTTGTATGTGGCTGTGATTAGGGATGTCCCGAGCACGGGATCGGAGCCGGGGTTTTTTTGTGCCTTTTTTTTTTTTTTTTTTTTAACTGATGGGGATCGGCGTTCACCCCTTTACCTTACTCCGATCATGTACATCAGCTTGTAGTGATCACCTCCTTTAATCACACACGCTATCAACAACAGTCTGTGGTTAGGAAAGACTAGGATTACCACCATTTGTTATAATCGACCTGTGATTAGGGATATATGATACCCCAGTCAGCTAATGTCATTCAGTTGTAAGGCAGGGATACAGTAGTGCACAGAATCTCCATGGTTACCACACATTGATCGCCTGGCGTTTAATCGCGGATCACATGAGGAGCGTAGTAGACCCCGCAGATCACGCGACTACGCAGGCGAAGTGTCGTTCCCCGTGTGAAAAGCCCTTAAGTCACCCGTTTTTACAGAAGCGGATTACTCCACTTCTTCCATGACTTCACCAGGAAACCAGCTGTCGGAGATAATCAAAGATTGACTGTTGAGCGCAAGATGTGTCACTAAGTTAAGTTTTCGTTGTCCAGCGGGGAACTTCTTTGGTTGGGGTTTGCTGGGATCCTAAATAGAACTGTTTTGGTGTTGAGAGAGAAGACTTAAGTTAAGACTTAGAAATATTTTAGTTAATTTGTTTACTTAGTTATTTTTGTAAACAAAACTGTGTGCAGCTCTATTATCTGAACAAAATTCAAGTCTCAGATCGAGACTCTGTATCAGCAGATATTCAATATTTAAAATATCGGATCGGAGGGGGGGGGGGGGGGGGTCAAAAAAGCTGATTGGGACATCCCTAGCTGTGATCATTCATTGTTAACTTCACACCAGATCTATCCATGTGGTGTTGAATATCTTTTGTTCAAAGGTGAAATGATGGCAAATCTAAATATCCTCGTCTTGTTAGCTGTTATGTAGTTGGACATGCTTCAGTGGCAATGTGTCACCTGGGGACAAAGAAAATGATGCATTCTCATACCTCGTTGCAGCAAATATTTCATCCCGTTAGACAGGCTTCATCCTCGCGTGCAATCATTTTCTCACAGTGATCACATTTTACTGTCAGCCTTTTGTCTAGCGTGGCCAGATTAGCTTCCAGTTTGCAGTGTTGCAAGTGTAAACATACCTAACCTGTGACGTTGACCAAAGAGATTCTCAATACCTGACCACGACAGGCCGACTAAAGGAGAATGCTGTCAGGCACCGCCAGCCACGTTCAGTGAACAGCATCCTGTTACACTTAGAGAGCACATTGTGTCCGCACGTAGCTGTGTGTGAGACAGTCGGAACAGCTTTACTGATGCTGGGTCTGTCCTGACGGAATGAAGGCAGGGCTCCAGACTAACTTTTTTCACTAGGAGCACAGTGGCCCCCAACTGAAAATTTTAGGGGCGCAACCAGAAAATGTAGGGGCATGCACCGTAAATCAACATGCTAACCAAATATTCACATTTCTACTAATTTCCACTGTATTACTAATAAATACTTTGATAATAGATGCAGAAATTACAATGTGCTGTTTCAAATTCAGTGTCACTTTTGAAGATGCAACATAGGTTAACTGACAGCACCATCATATATATATATATATATATATATATATATATATATATATATATATATATATATATATATATATATATATATATATATATATATAAATAAATAAATACATAAATAAATACATAAATAAATAAATAAATAAATAAATAAAAGAGAGAGAGAGAGAGAGGCTCTAGTCTACAATTACAATGAATTCAACTATTGTTTAGGCTACTACTGAACCAATATTGGTACAGATACCTGAAATTTGGTTCCATTACCCAACGGTACTTTCCCTCTATAATTACAAAACAATTATTTCAGTTGTAAAACTTATTGTCAAACCTATTTATCCTATGTACTTAGAACATTATGTTATTTTATTAAACAAAATCCTCCTCCTCCCAAACCCATCCCTACAACCTATTAAATTGAATAATTCTTAATTTCTTACTCACTGTAACTTTTATTCTTGTATTTGTATATTCACTTTTAGCCGGTTTTATTTTCATGACCGTTTTTAATTGCTCTTTAATGTTTCATGTAAAGCACTTTGAGTTGCCTTGTTGCTGAAAGCTGCTGTAGAAATAAAGTTGCCTTTCCTTACAACCTCAGCCTGTCAGTCAGTCCCCAGGGCACAGAAACGACTGTTGTGCCTGCATAGGAAGTGTAACGTCAACAGCACCGCGACCGCTTTCGCCTCTCCATTAATATCATATCGCAGCAAACGCTGTCTGCGTGAAGTTTTAAAAACTAACCACAATTGAAACCACTATCGGCATTTCCGTGACTCACTGTGACTTCAACAAAACTGCAGAGCCGACGTAGTTTTCAGTGTGTGTGTGTGTGTGTGTGTGTGTGTGTGTGTGTGTGTGTGTGTGTGTGTGTGTGTGTGTGTGTGTGTGTGTGTGTGTGTGTGTGTGTGTGTGTGTGTGTGTGTGTGTGTCTGTCTGTCAGAGCTCCGCTCTCTGTCAATTTTCAGAGAGGACAGATAAGCTTGATCTTACGCGCTCTCAGGTACCGACATTTCGACGTTTAACGTGTAAAAAAAGGGGGCAAATTTACTGGTCGCACATGTGCGACTGGATGTAAAATTCAGTCTCACACTCTCAAATTTTGGTCGCAAAATGCCACCATTTGGTCGCAGTTTGGAGCCCTGAAAGGCACAAGTGTGAGATTTGGTCGGCCTATCGATTCTCTATTTGTCAGCTCAACAAGCTGAGATTCTCTGTGAAACCGGGAATGATGAAGGCGAACTTGTTCATTAGCTTATGGTTCATTTAGAAAGAGGCTAAATTCCCTGATCAGAGATGTTTGAATACATACAACTAAATGTATCAAGTCTATTGACTATGAACATACCGCAATGTACCCAAGATAAAAGTCAGGTAAAAACATTCTCCCAACCCACCACGCTGACCTGATACTTTTACATTGAGCCCAGTGGATTTAGTTTAATTAGTGATGCTACAGCGCTGAACACTGACTCCATGAAGTTGTAGTTTCCTCTCAACCCTCTTGTAGAGGATGTATATGCCCCCAAGTGGTCATTTGAAGAATTTAACCTTGATGTTAACTTTGATTTTAGTAACCCGTTTCCTTTTTATCCAACGACTTTTAGAAATGTTTAAAGATGTTATGCATCACGGGCGCCCGGATAGCCCAGTTGGTAGAGCGCCATCTATAGAGGTTTACTCT
This sequence comes from Zingel zingel, assembly GCA_023566125.1. Lineage (NCBI taxonomy): Eukaryota > Metazoa > Chordata > Actinopteri > Perciformes > Percidae > Zingel > Zingel zingel. The sequence continues at coordinate 29,333,735 of CM042324.1, forward strand.
CGACGCCGCGGGTTCGACTCCGACCCGCGGCCCTTTGCTGCAGGTCATTCCCCCTCTCTCTCCCCTTTCATGTCTTCAGCTGTCCTATTCAAATAAAGGCCCAAAAAAATAATCTTTTTAGAAAGAAAAAAAGTTAAGCATAAAAAATCTGCCATTTCACATATTATGTACACACATGCGTGTGTAATACATTTAAACAAAGTTCATGTAACTGCAAACTTTACTTCTATACTTAATAGGGGTGTGCCAAGACACCCAGCTCATGTGACGGGACACGAGACTGGGACGAGACTAGATTTTAACACTATTTCACAGAAAACTACAATGAAGAAATGAGACTAGAAAAATAGTCCTTTGAACGGGCGGGGGATCTTCTATGCTAATAGACGAGAAATCTCATCCTGTTTTAATCTCGCGAGATCTCGTCACACCAGAACTGACAGGTTTAATTTCTTGCCAGTTCTGTGTCTTAATGTCAGGCTCAAAGCACTAATAATGTGCTGTTCATGAAGTTTACATCTTATCATGATAGCTTATGTTGCATTCCATTTTCTTCCTCCAAACACTCAGAACCGTAAGAATGACGAGGCGTCCTACGAGAAGATGCTGAAGCTCCGCAGGGATCTGAGCCGAGCCGTCACCATCCTGGAGATGATCAAAAGGAGGGAGAAGAGCAAGAGAGAGCTGCTGCACCTCACACTGGAGATCTTTGAGAAGAGGTGAGCCTGCCTCTGGGGCTGCACACACAATCTAGTACAGAAATAAAGCGTTACACAGCAGGACTGTCAGGGTGGAGACAGCATGGGGACGTTATGAAGGAAGAAGGCAGGTGACAGCTCACTTTAAAACTGAGATAAAGGAATAGTTAAAGCTACTGTTTTTCTATTTTTAGAGTACTGTGCTATTGGGCAACGTTTCCAAATGAATTTTCGTTGATGCAGTTTGGGGGAAAAAATACCACTTTATCAAATGAAGTGGTTTGAAATGTGTAGACCAGGGGTCTTCAACATTTTTAAAGCCAAAGACCCCTTAACTGAGAAAGACGGAGCAGGGACCCCCTGCTACATATGTTGTATAAAATGAAGTTGCATATTAAACTGGGCCTACAATAACGTGGGCAGCCTAAAGCCATTAGACATACCTTTTTTTTTATTTAGTAAAATAATTGTTTGTGTTAAACATTGAATTGAAAGCAAAGTGAATCCTCAGAACTGAGGATGGCTACTTTACCTTTAGGCCAGTAAGCCTATCATCAGTGGGTCTCTTTCTCACAAATAGGCTGATTTATTTCCTAATAAGTTGGATTCATGTTAAGACATTTTAATTTTTGAAATGAACAATGAATTCTTTAACAATAAAAACAATTCCCCCCCGGTGTAGACAGTTGATCAGTCTGAGACTCTGACTGTTTTGTATTTTTTCTTTCTTCCTCAGAAACGTCATGTCAGACTATGGTGGTGAGGTGATGGCAGAGGTGTTGGCTGAGCGGGCGCTGGTGAGGCCGCAGATCATTCCCCTGGTCCCGGTCACCAACCAGTACCGACACCAGGACCACATGGACCCCAAGGACTACAAGTCCAAGGTAAGGCTCACTGTTAGGAACAGGGTTCCACCACTGGTCTGGCTCATTTAAAGAAGAGGATCAAGATGCGAATGCATATTTTCCTTATATCGGGCAGCCCTACTGCCTGTGTGAATAGTGTTATTGTTTATTATAAAATGGTCACATTGTTGTATTTATGTATGTTGTAAAAATAAATAAATAATAATAATCTAAGTCCATGTGTATTTGGGCTCTGACATTAAAATGAGGCATTTTGAAATGGTAATATTGGTCGTATTTTCAGGGAGCCGTATGCACAACTTAAGATTGCCCGAAGTCTTTAAATGTGTGTTTTTTGAAGGTGCTCCAAAGTCTCATAAGTTATCTCTTCTCCCCCGTTCAGCCCGAGAAGACAGAAGTTCCCCGACAGAAGAGGAAGTATGAGAAGAAGCAGAAGGCGTTGCCTCTGTCGTCGGGCGCCCCCCACCATCCGGGTCCCGTTGTCTTCAATGCCAAGGACCTCAACCAGTATGACTTCCCCAGCTCGGATGACGAGCCCTTCTCCCAGGTACATGCACGACACGTACAAACACGGGCACTCCGTCATGCAAAGCCGAGCATGACCGCGTGACTCACAAAATTGGTTGTTTTGTAGATGATTTAGTTGGATGTGTTTAAGTGAAATCTCTATTTATCCTCATACGTGAGTGTATCGAGGTTTTTGAACAAAACAAACAGCCACGTTTCTGCACGCATTAGTTAGCTGGTCTCGGAGTTGGAGGCTGACATATGTGTTTCAAGGTGTCCGCTGGTTCTTATAAAGTCAAATTTCAGAATCAAAATTTTAGGCCTTTTTAAAAAGTCCAAAATTCGATCAAGTATTGTGTTCTAGGTCTTCTTTTCCTCTGTCCATAATGCTTTTTTCCTTCTTTTTTTTTAAAGTTACGTGGTGTTGTAGTTCTTTCTTTCACTAGTCCAAATATAATTCACTGTATTATGACTACAAATGAGACCAACATGCTACTTATATCAGCTTTGGTGCTATTGGCGCGAGTCTACCACAGACCTAAAAGGGATGTTATTCTTCAGCTAGGGGGAAGTGCAAGTTCAGCGGTACTTGGCTTGAAAAAAAACTGAATTTAGGGCTTAGTTGATTTTGTGATTATTTTAAATATCATTCATAATGGTCTTAAAAAGTCTTAAATTTGACTTGGTAAAATCTGCAGAATCTGTTTACAGAATTCAGTAGAAACGGATGCACTCTCCAATTTTGCCTGAAACATGACATGACCGTGATGATGTGATATGACAGAAGCAAATTGAACTTTTTAAAACATTAATTTCCATGGCTGCATGTTGTGATACTTAGGTGAACACCCCTGGATGGATTTAGTGGAAAGTTAAGCAACACACAACACATGCTGGTAAAATTGTTCATTGCAGGAAATGAAATAACAAACTTGTGAGTGTCTCTGTGAGCAACCTACCCGAGCTCTTTCCGTAGCTCCCCTCCACTGCACTCTGCCCTTGTTGTCCTGATAATTCCACTCAGAATTGCAAAACCACATGAGATGAGTGGGTGGGCTTCAGTGTTCTAATTCTGCTCTTCCACTGACCTTAACCTCTGTGTCCACAGCTGCACTCAGGCTCATCGGAAGCAGAGGAGGAGAATGACCCAGATGGTGCCTACGCCTTTCGCAGGAAGGCAGGCTGTCAGTACTACGCTGTAAGTACTGTCGTCATCCACCCAGTTTAGAAAAAAAAGCATATTGGAGTTTACTTTTACCTGATGGTGGGTTTAAGGGGCCATAATGTCCCAGCAGTGATGCCCTGAGATTGTAGGGGCTTTCGAATGCTAATGATTTTTAGAATTCCGTCTTTATAGCGGAGTTTACAGATTTTAAGTTCATCTCAGTTTTTATTTACACATCCTCATCGTATCATTAAAACACAATTTCAGACGGTACAATGATGAAATCTAGGACGCCTGAAATGGGTAACCCCACATAAGCTACTGAAGACTTTTCAGAGGGGGCCCAATAACATTAAACGTACAACAGAGAATGTACAGATACTGAAACTCAATTCACGATACACAACACAGACAAATACCACAGAAACAGACCATCCCAGTACAACACTGACAAGAATATGTTCTAAACAGTTTTTTTCAGATTAGTTTTTTAGGATGGAGACATGATATAATAATTTCAGGCTTTCGTCAAGCTGGTTCCAGATCTGCCGCTCCCTACACACCATACTTGGGGCCCATGCACTTCAGCCCTTGTTTTTTGGCCAGTGATTGGATGTTTTCCCCTTGTGGCATAGGTGTCAAGAGATTGGAATGAGCTCAGGATATCTGTAATTTAACCTGTGGATGACCTGACCGTAGACTGGGATGTCTTTACGAAGTCACTAAACACTAGTCACAGATTGCAAAGATCAGAGGCGTTGTACCCAGACAATCGGAATGAAATGGGTGAAGTTCAGCATCCTGTCTTGTTTTCAGGCTCGTCAGGACCGTGTGGGTAGCTGGCCATGGTGCGAGCCCTGGGACGGCGGTTTAGCAGAAGCTCGCTTTCGCTACAGTCTCACCACGCTCACCGTGCCGCGGCGCTGCCTCGGCATGGCTCGACGACGCGTGGGACGAGGCGGCAGGTCAGTTCAACTTCGGTTTGCTTTCTCATTTACTCCTGCTCCTTATAAGTCCTACTTAGAAGCATTCTTATCCAACTACTTGAATAATTTGGTAGAATACTTGCTTATAATAAGAAGAATTGTAATAAGAGGGCTTTGATACATAAGCCTCAGAAAGAATGCCTGACAAATGAATCTAGTTGTCTTTATTGACATGTTCCACTGTCTCCCAGGGTGCTGCTGGACAGGGCACACACGGACTATGACAACGTTTTCCACGGACTGGACCCCGAAATACTCGACCTGCCTCTTCCCCCCTCTTCTCCTCCTCCTCCTACAACTACTTCACGCTCGCCGGCCACCGACAAGTTTGCCAGTACCTCAGAAACAAATACCTCGGACAGAAGTTCCTCCTCCTTCAACTCCTCCCTTTCCTCTACATCTCCCTCTTCCACGGACCTCAGTCAGATACTGTTGAATATAAAGTTGTGCCGGTGGAGGCACTTTAGACCACGGACACTACCACTACATGAACTGGACCACGCCCACCCGCTATTCAGGAAGTTGAGTCGAAGCCTGAAGCGGCCCGTCTCCACCTCCACAGCTGGGGGACAGCCCTATGGCTCTCAGCGCCCGCTGAGGGTTGTCTCTGCACCCGCACCCACTGCTGGTAAGTGAATTGGCTGCACACACACACACACACACGCACATGCACGCACACGCGAGTTGGAATGAGTTTGATTAGGAGTGACTGAAAACTAGGACTGGGCATCGAGAAGTGGTTCCAACTTGGAATCGTTTGGAAAATTTGGTTTCGAATACGATCATCAGTTAAAAATGTAACACATTGAAGTTTGGGTTTCCATCGCGACCACCGTACTTGGAGGCGCTTGTTGTGTTGCAGGAGCACCGTTAACGGCAGTTTTACATTGAAAGAGCCCAGTAAAACTGCAAACCACCATTGAATCAAAATAAAATGTTCTCTTATCCGTGAAATAAGCATGTGACCCGTTTCAACTCCACCCCTCAGCGAATTGGAATTGATAAGAACCGGAATCCAAAGAGAATCAGAATTGTTAAAAACAAAAGAATGCCCAGCCCTTCTGAAAACAGGACACGCATACACACCACTACGCACAACTTGTTTAAAGGGTCAGTTGCCTCTGTTATACAAACATGCAATCACTCAGCCCTGGTGTTATTTAGTAACACCATTAGTTTGGTTTTTATTGCCCAGGTGTTGAGATATTTTCTACTGAGATATAATTGAAGTGAATACTTTTTTGTGTGCTGAGAAAAACTTTGAAAAAACATTATGCAGCAAATCAGCGCGTCTTTCCCACAAAATACATTCCAACTGCTTCTGATGTTCTGAGTTCTTCTGAGTTTTTCCTATAGAAAGTAATCCCTGAAAACTGTTGGCATGGTGTGTGGATTATGGAAACGCAGTTGCTTTTGAGGGTTTTTTTGTTTTTTTACATTCAATTATAAATTAAATTTCATTTACTTCTGCTTGTGTTGGAGAGATGTCAAAATAAAACTCAACAAAACCACAACTATCAGCGTGACGGGACACTACTGAGTAGAGAAATGTGTGCGTTTTTGTTGAATTGACCATTGGAGGCATGCTAGTTCAGAGAGATAATAACTATCGATGACATTTTTTAGGATGGTCAATCATCTCTGATTTCCTTGTTTTTGTTTCTGGTGATGGGTTGTGTTTTTGGCCCCGTCTGCTAGCTGCATTGTAATCGTTTTTGTATGCGTGTGTTCATCAAGTGCAGCTGTTGCTCTGCATTCACAGTGTGTCACCTCCCACCCCTCTCGGTCCACAAGGTGTCAACTTAAAACTGAGTTTGATAAATAAATTCATGACATGCAAAGGATGTGATGGAGTGTGTGGACAAAGAGGCGTGGTGCGTGGAATACAAACTAAATGCCACAGCTCCCTGGTGGTGGTACTGTGAGGGCAGTCAGGCAGTCTGGGTCTTAATGTCGCTACACACGGTTTACAGGAGTTGTGAATGCTTTGATGTGCATGAAAAACTCCCTTCTGATTTTTATTCTTAGAAAATTGTTCTGCTTGTAAAGTGCTGTAAAGAAACTGAAGCATACAGATGTAATGAACACAAGGTTTTTCTGGCTACCATAGTGGTTGAGTCTGCACACAGCAGCCGTAAAGGCAGGTGAGTTAATAGGTGCATTATTTTGATTAAATGAGACAGTGTCAGATGCATGAACCTGAAGGGTGTTCCAGATGGAGACGGGCCCAGAGGACGAGCTGTGACTTTCAGATGCTGAGTCCTGGGTCCTGTAAAGTGTGGAAGTGAATGGCTCACAGGGGATTAAGAAAATCAATATTGCACTGAGGCACAAGGCCACATTAATACCCCAATTGTGGAAATGGGACTTAATGATCGATAGAAAGTCAATAAAGAAAGACTTGAGAGCATGTTATTTACAGGATGAATAACTGGGACGCTTATAAGACCAACTTAAACGTGCATACAAGAAACCAAGTGTCGGTCTTCTATTAACCAGGTTATGGCAGAACATTTGATTTACTGGAGTAACCTGGTTACTGTCAAACCGTAAACAAAAGGTGTTTACATGCAGCTCAGTAAACTGATTTCTTCCCAGTATATTTATGCGCCAAAGCTGGCATATGTGTACCACAAAAGCCAAAGTGGAAAGTAACCTGGTTACTAAAGTGCACGTGAACACACAATATGATTTTTGGTAAGGTTGAAGAAGCTCCTTTTTAAAGCCAGGTCCGAACACACTTGATCGTTTTCAGACTACAGGCTTGATGATACTATCGTCGTATTAGTTTGAATAGAGAAAACTACGAGCTTTTCTCTCATGCTCAAACTGTTCAATATACAGTAGCAATGTATTTCTCAAACTGTCACTCGTCAGCACACTCTTCAGTAGAACACCTCTAGTCTGAGTTCTGACAACATGGTTGTAGTTTCTCTTTCAGGCGGTCTTTTCTTGGCGGCTGCCTTTTTTATCAATGAAAGCAGTACTGGGTGTGGGTTGATTTGAATGTGCTCACTGTGGATTACAAACGGACACAGAGCCATAGAACCACCAAGAGAGAGCAGGGAGGTATGAGAAACTTGGTTGCATAGAAGAATTTGATTTCAAATTGATGTCCATATTAGTATTGCATTATTACCCTGTAGAGATAAAGTTAGAGGAAACCAGTGACTTACAACAACCTCATGCATCACTGATAAGGGATGGCCCGATTACGGGCCCTGGCTCATTATCAGGCCATTTGTTGACCATTTGCAGATTTTATTTTTATTTATTTATTATATTTATTACAGATAACCGAAAAGTGCTCTGCTACAGCTGTGTCTCTCCCTCTGATCTGGTTTCACTCAGCACTTGAGTAGTTATATATTTTGAAATGGACATTTACTGTTGTTAAATTTAGGTTTTGTTAAAATGACTTTTACTAAAGTAGTTTTTTTTTTTTTTTTTTTTTTTTTGAAAAAGACACTTCAGATACAGTATCTCACAAAAGTGAGTACACCCCTCACATTTTAGTAAATATTTCATTATCTTTTAATGGGACAACACTGAACAAATTACACTTTGCTACAATGTAAAGTATTAAGTGTACAGCTTGTATAACAGTGTAAATGTGCTGTAATAACTCAACACACAGCCATTAATATCTAAACCGATGGCAACAAAAGTCAGTACACCCCTATGTTAAATTCCCATAGAGGCAGGCAGATTTTGATTTTTAAAGGCCAGTTACTTCATGGATCCAGGATACTATGCATCCTGATAAAGTTCCCTTGGCCTTTGGAATTAAAATAGCCCCACATCATCACATCCCCTTCACCATACCTAGAGATTGGCATGGTTTTATTTCAGTTAGTCTAATAGCTGGTTTGATTTGCATTGAGAGATGATCTTATGGAAATTACCCCATGCCAGTCTCTAGGTATGGTGAAGGGGTTGTGATGATGTGGGGCTACTTTTTGTTTCCAAAAGTAGCCTGGTACTTAAGAATCTGTTTCCAACAGAAGACTGTATACGTTAGAGAAACGCCTTCACTTTGTTCAGACTAAGCACATCCGAGGCAGCAGCGGCAGCTGTTCTCCACACTACCCAGGCTTTGTTTCTGCATTATTTCATAGAGCTGAATTTGTCTGCATGCATCTTCTTCTTCTTTTTGGAAACCATGTGTTAAAGCGGTGTTTTTAAACCTGTGTATGACGCTGTGGATCGACTTTCCAGATTTGTAACCAAACTGTTGTCTCTCTCAGCTTTCACGGCCGAACAGTACCAGCAGCATCAGGAGCAGCTGGCCCTGATGCAGAAACAGCAGCTGGAGCAGATCCAGCTGCAACAGCAAGCCAACAGCACCGCCACTACAAACAGCACAAAGGTCAGTATCCCAACACACGTCGCTTGTCAGGGGTTTTCCGAGTATCAGTGCCAAAATGATAAGAATAATGATTCAAATCCTCTCCGACTGTTTAATAGCAATTTATTCGGATCTCAAACTGAACTCTTATTTTTTTCCCCCACTTTTCTTCCTCATCAGTGACTTTAAAAGTTGTCTTCTCCCTCCCCCCTCAGAGCCTGGCGAATACGTTGGACCAGGCCAGCGCTCAGTTTGCCGCCTCAGCCCTGGTCACCGCTGACAAACTGCTGGCTCTAAAAACCAAGGATGAGCTGGCCCTGGGAGGCGGAGTCAATGGCGTCCTCTCCCCCTCAGGTATGAGCGCCGCTGGTAGGGCTCCTGGGCTCTGAGAGAGAGCCAAGTGATGACAGAGGGTCGCACTCTGACGACCAGACAGCTGACAACGTTTGGCCCTTTGTAAATAAAGTGACCTGTTGTTGTTGAGAGCAACCCTCAATTCTCACCATTAGTCAACATAATAAAGATAAAACCCCATTTGCCGTCACAGTAACGGCTCATTATTTTATTTAGGAAGGTGGTCCTTGGTCTTGATTATTAACTGCATTTTACGTTTTCTGATGACCTTTGGAAGGTACAAATAACCACAAGTTGGGATACGTGCTGGCATACAAGTAATAAAACATTCCCAAAGTGTGTTTTCAAAAATAATGCAACTGCAAAGTAATAAAAACGAAACGCAATTAAAATGTGACGTGCACTTAACCCAAGTGTTGCAATCCGCTGAACAGACAAAGCAAACAATGAGGGTGAAGTAATTACAGTCCTAAAGCCCATAATAGAGAGCACTGACAGAGCAGATAACTGCACAAAGCAACCTCTCCCTCTCCCCCCCCCCCCCCCCCCCCGACGCCACTGTCAGCCAGAAGGAATTAGTAGATAACTGACAAAAGTGACGAGATGTAAATTCCATTTGAGATTCATCTGCAGATGAAGAAAACGGATCTGTCCTTTCAGACGTAATGCTTCTCTGTGATTCTGGTGAAGAGGAATGCATCCAGCTCAGACATGACCTTCTGCCTGCAGGAGATACTTGACACTGTGCACATTCTCAGTTTTTTAAGTTGAGGAGCTGATTCGACACCCTTTATACCTGCACACACGTTAAAGTTAGAGTAGGGTACACTGCATATTCACTGCTTCAAGTTTCCATTATAAAGAACTGGTTGCTGAAAATGAAAACCTTCCATTCCCCCCCCCCCCCCCCCCCGGCTTCTTTTCACCCCCAGGTGTCTACAAGGGCTTGCACCTCTCGAGCACAGCGTCCCCTTCCCCCGCTGCCCCGGCTCCACCCACCTCCACCCCCGCCTCGCTCCACCCCTGCACCACCAGCAGCTCCACCTTGGCCACCAGTAACAACAATGGCACCGCCCACCCTGCCGCCACTACCGCCGCCGCCACTCAGGTCCTGCTGGGAAACAACAGCCTCCGTCTGGGCGTCCCCCCAGGCAAGCGTGTCCACGCCCCCCGGACGCTGAGCGCCGCCATGTCAACATCCGCCTTAAAGCTCGCCGCCGCAACCGCCAACTGTCAGAAGCCCAAGGTCACTACGGCAACAGCCTCAGCGCTGGACATAGTGCCCAGGTGAGAAAAGCATGCAACCACAACGATCCAATGATTGGTAAAAAGATGATCTATCCAAACTTTGTAGAAATGAATGTTTGGAGTTCATCCCAGTGGTTGCAGACATGGGTCATTGTGTATCACTACACATCTGGGATGGCCAACATTGATAATAGAGAAGGCCACCAAAATGTTGATCCTCGCTACCTCAGGGCCAGGTTGTGACTGCACCTCCACCTCCACCAGTAGGATACTGTAACCCTAGTAGGGCTGGGGTTACAGTATCTCATTGTGTGCATATTTTGTGAAAGCACCAATTGTCAACCCTACAATGTCGCCTCGATATCGAGGTATTTGGTTAAAAATATCAGGAAATTTGATTTTCTCCCTATCGCCCAGCTCTAAACCCTAGTCTCACATTGCCAGACCTTCCTCCACCGCGCTGCAGAGGAGGGTCTGGCTAGTCCACACAGCATTCTGGGATGGGAGAAAAACGTGCTCTGGTTTATTGGCATTTCTTTAAACCAATCACAATCGTCTTGGGTGGAGCTAAGCTCCGCACGGTGCCTCTGCTAAATAGCCTCAGGAAGGAACTTGTTTTGGTGGAACGTGTACGTTCAAAAGTAGTTTTAGTCGTGCAGCAGAAAACTCAGATTGGACAGATAGTCTAGCTAGCTGTCTGGATTTACCCTGCAGAGATCTGAGGAGCAGTTAACCATAGTCCTCACAAATCCACCAGAGGTTAGAACGCCAACACAAAGACAGAGGAAGGGGACGGACATCCGGCCTAAATGAGGGACATCCGGTGGAATTTCCGGCGACACCGGAGAAATCCTGGAAGTGGAATGTCGTGGATATAGACGACTGTAACCCTTATCATTCAGTTAGCCAAGTATAGCTATAAACGATAAATAAATACCGGTAATTCAAGTTATCCAGCTTCTCTATTTTTCATATTCAAATGCATTTAGCAGCGCTTCTATTCATTTAATGAACTTAACACAGAAACAAAACCTCCACATTCCTGAGTGATATAGGTCTACAATTTCAGTCCAATGACAAAAATCATCCTTCAATAATGGTACAGCTGTTGTCTGAGTCAGTTTCCAGGCACACTAAGCACACATGTTTTCCCTTTGAATTCCCTAAAAAGATAATCGGTTTCCCATTTGGCCTAGAAGACACGATTCTCCTGATCCAGTTTTCTTTTTAGTGCCCATCCCTTCTGCATATGTAATCAGTCTGACACAATATCACAAAGAAAATGTTGCGCACTATATTTCTCTTACTGCTGTGCTTTTGTACTAAGGCCCATTTCACCAGATACCACTGCTGTAAACAAGCCTGTTTATTCCAGTGAAAGTATTAATTATCACACATGTAGCGAGCGCTGGTAAGTGGTGGAGTGGCTTGCCTGAAGTATGTGTAAATATTCCAAAAACAAAAGATGGATATGCTGTTTTTAAATGAGATTTTGGAAATGTGCCAGTTTGTTTGTTCTTTGATATTTTTATTAGTATTGGAGAAAAGCCCATATCTGTAGAAGAGAGGGTAGCTAGGGTAGGCGTAACGCTAGCCACAGGTTCTGCTTTTGTTAGTGAAGTTCCTGGAGAAGTATTTGAAACAAAGTTTTAGGCACTACTAAATACAAATCCCAGACCCTTGTTTTACCCTGCTGCCGTCAGCACTGTTAAAACCAATTGGCTAAGCAGACGTGTCTTCACATCACAAAGTCTGGCAAAAATGGGTCATACTGCACACAGCTGACTAATGCTGCATGCTAGAACATTGATGCTAGACATTAGAACTACTTGCAGCTAAATGTGTGTCTTGCTGTCTTTTGTCCACAGGGAGAATCACGAACAAGACAAGCCAGCACTGAACAGTCTGTCAGAGAACACAGTGGCCATGGAGGTCACGTAGCCTCCCGTCGGCAGCACGGCCCCAGCGTTAAAACTCCTTTTTGATGTCTTTTTTTTTTTTTTTTTTTTTTTTTTTTTTTTTTAGGTGCTATGCATCATTCGTTAGTGGTGAAAGCAAACTGGTGGCGGAATGAGCACGGCAAGGCTGGGTTTCCATGGCAACTGTTTTGGGACTTAATTGCAATGCTCGTCTCGTACAATTCTTTTTCTCTCCCCTCATTTCCCTATTTGTTACTGTTAATAAGAGATCATCTGTAAATTCTTAATATGGCAATTATATGTACAGTACTGCATATTTGTAATACCTCCCCACCCCCCACCCCACCCTGTTCATGTATATAACATTACTTGAATACAGAATTGTTCATTTGTGATGTTTTGCACTCGATACTAAAAAAGGAAAAAAAAAAAAAATGAAATTAAAAAGAGAAAAGGACAAACTGCAACTGGTGCGAGTATGAGGTGTGAAAGTTGTAGCACAGACAAATGTGTGTCATTACATGCATGGTGCGGGACCTGCTGTCTGATCTATTTATTGTGCAGTGTTTACACAGGGTTTTATTTTTTCAGTCATGGGTTGTTTTTTTTTTTTTAATCCATTTTTTTGTCTTGTTTTTTTTTTTTTTTTTTTTTTTAAATACACTGTACACGTCACCGGTTCCCCGTGCTGTAGTCCGTGTTAGGATAGATATTTTTTTGGGATGTTGGGAACACGGCCGGGAGCTAGCCCGTTTTTGTTAGGCGTTGTTCCACCATGTTCCCACGTGTCATGTCGACTCCACGGAGACGTGCGTTCCTCCAGGTTGAGGCTTAGGGCAGTAGGAGACGACAGGTGTGTGTGAATTGGTTTATTGTAGGCATCAGTTTGTCAGTTTCCACCAAGCTCTTCCATACGTAGAATATTCCTGAGACAAGTAACAAAACAATGGGGACGATGACTCTTTCCCAGAAGACTTTGCTGCTTCTGACTTATCTAAGCACTATATAATTTGTTTGTTGATTGATGCTGCTTTTGTATGATTTTTGGCCTCTGGTCTGCACCAGATGGCCTTATTTACTTTTTCTTTTAAAGGATTATTCCCCCCATCTCCCCTTTATCATTTTTTCAAAATAAATATTTTTGTATCTCCCACTTTTTAATTCTCCTCACAAAAAACATTCTTTTGTTACTTGTTAAAAAAAAAAATCCTATAGGGGAAGGGTGTAAAAAAAAAAAAAAAAAAAAAAAAAAAGAGCAGTATCTGACATTTATCATTCCAGCTTCTACATTAAAAAAAAAGAAGAAAAAGTGTATTAATTGAAAACAAAGAAGAAAAACATGTTTCTCTACTTTTAAAAACTCTCCAGAAGGCTGAAAGGCCATGAACCACAAGTTATCGGGTGCCTTCATTTGGGAAAAAAAGAATAAAAAAAACTATATATATATATATATATATATATATATATATATATATATATATATATATATATATATATATATATATATATATATATATATATATATATATATAAATCTCTAAAAAAAAATTGCTCTCTTCTGTGAAGAGTTTGGTACTGAACAAGGCTACTTGTAGTTTCTCTTTGTCTGTACCACAATCCCAATGCCCATTCCAGTGGCCCAGTTAATTCATGAGTTTTTGTTTTTGTAGACCCTTCACACACACACACACACAAAAAGACTAAGAATCCTCTTGAATTGTCACAAAATGAAATAAAAATCCAGGGCATTATGTGTTTTGACCAGCTTGTCTCATTTTTTTATTTTTATTTTTTGCCGTCTTTGTAATGTGTCCTGAAGTGAACAAGCGTGTAGTACTCGGAGTCTCTGTGGGCGATAACAAGACCTTTGCTGCCAACAATGCGTTTCAGTCCCTTTTTTTTTTTTTTTTTTTTTTTTTTTTTTTTATATAATGTGTCCATATTCAGGTAAGGACATGAATGAGTGCTGAATGTTGAGTGAGCACATTACTGTCTGCAGCAGAACAAAATGTCATTTGAAAGTCTGCCTTAAAATGTTGGAGGTGGCTGCTTAATTAGCTCCTGGGATCTCAGAAGTCCTAATGTTCAAAGCAGGTTTGTCTTCAATTTAAAAAAAAAAAAAAAAAAAGGCTGAGCATCAGCCACTCAATCTGTAGGTTAAAACTCCTCTAAAATCCTAGATAAACATGTTTAGATTAAGACACTCTGCAGTGAAAGTTGTCAATCAACTGACCTTTTAAAAACTGGAAATACATTTCAGCCAGCCTGTTGGTGCCTCAGCCATGCATTCATTGGATTGGAAATTATTAGTATTTGGCTCCAAAATATTTAAAACGAAGGGGTATCGGGAATTGTAAAAGTGTTTCCAATCGATACACAAAGAAATAACATCCATAAGTATATAGCTACAATGAAGTCCCACTATTGATCTTCACAAAACACAATGATGAATACTCATTCAACCTTTAAGTGTGTGAAAGGCTTGGTTCTGTTCCCCTGACCAATCAGTTTTGTATAAAGTAACCGTACCTAGTATCTAACCAGAATATAACTTTGGTAGAAGTTAAAGTCACCTTTTAGAATGTTGCTTTAATAATCTGAAAAGGTATTTTTGATGGAAGTGAAAGTAAAAAAAAAAAACTTGGATCATGGACTTTATTGTGGCTTCGTAATCATCAGTCTTTCTGAGGGCTTTTCTCAGTTTCAAGGACCTAACGCTGCATAATGAGAGCGCTGACTTCAACAGAGAGAAGAACAGTGACATGTTTTCGGGGGGAACAGTCTTTCACCACCGGTGTGTAATCTGTTCATCTGTTACCACGGCGGCAGAGCCTGCTGCAGGTGCTGCCATGATGCTCTGTTATTATGCTTCTTTCTTTAGTTTTGGCAATCCATGAGCAATGATTCGCCAAACCTGCTTTATTGTTTGATTAGATTTTCTAGTAATGTTAGGGAAGACCAGGGTCAGTTTAACACTTCCAATTGCTCCAATCAGGAACAAGTTTGGAATCACCCGATTCACTCTGCACATGCTCTGTTTAGTCCTTATTAGACGTGTGAAGAAACATCTCCCTGTGACTGACACTGCACATTTTAGAAAGAAAAAACTCATTTTAAGGTAGCCCTTATGTTCCCACATTTCTAAGATTTTTCTTAAAATTATTCTCTATGTTCCCACAGCCTTATGTTCCCACATTTCTAGGACATTTTCAAAATTAGGTCTTGTGTTCCTACATTTTCCCTATCCTCCCACAACATTTTTTAGGGTTAGAATAGAATGCCTTTTATTGTCACTATACACATGTACAATGAGATTAAAAGCAACTCCTTTTCCAGTGCCAACATGTACGTAAAATTAAATAACATGGAATAAAATAAGTAGTGCAAAAAAGGGGGGTAAGGTGCACAGTCACACAGACACTATATACATATATAAAAATGAAATATGGTTTTATATACAGTGTGATATGCAGTGTGGGTTATTGCACATTATTTGAATATTGCCCAATAGTGGTGATCATATTCAATGAGTAATAGATATTGGACAATGAGAGTAATGATATTGCACAGTAATGGAATTGCACAATATTATCAATAGTATTAAATATTGCACAGTAGGTGAGTAGAAGAAAGTCTGGGGTTTGGGGGGGTTAGACTGTGAAGTTAGGGTTAGGGGTGACAATTCTGGGTTAGTTGTAACAAGCGTCTCAGTTAGTAAATGTTACAACCTCCCCCAAGCAAAATTTTGGTTTTATTTATGTTTTTTCTTCTTTAAATTTCACTCTTGGAAAAGAAAGATGGACCGAGGAGTGCCCCTCAACACATACACACACAAATATTATGTTAAAAAGGCATTTAAGTGGTTGACTAAGAGTTTCAGTATCAAGTTTTTGTCATAATCCTAATTCCATAATGTTCCATTTCACCCCAGGGTATGGTACAATTAACCCGGACTATGGGGTAAAGTGTAACATTTTCCTCCTTGTGTTTGAGAGTAAACATGCATTTTATGTTTGGGTTGAAGAGATATGAGCTACACCGTTTTAATAGCAGACACATGGAATTAGTTTGAATCACATTTTGAATCCACTGGCTTAAAAGAGCTCCAAGACACAGACAGAAATGTCAAAATTGTTACAACTGTCCCCGGTCTGCCCTAACGAAGATGCTTAAGGGAAAAGTATTCAGAAATTTAAAAAAAATAAGGACGTAAAGTACAAATATGTGCAATAGCGTAAGTCTTTGTACTGGGGTAGATGCTCCATATTCATGCTCCATCTTGAAATACGTTAGCCGGTAAGGGACATACAGGACATACTGCTCCACCTGTGTGTGTGTGTGTGTGTGTGTGTGTGTGTGTGTGTGTGTGTGTGTGTGTGTGTGTGTGTGTGTGTGTGTGTGTGTGTGTGTGTGTGTGTGTGTGTGTGTGTGTGTGTGTGTGTGTAAGGGACATACAGGACATACTGCTCCACCTTTCACGTTTTCTCTGTCACATGATAAACTCACAGCTGCTGCTAATGCTGCTAACGGGTATCATAGCAAGTTTGAAGAAGGAAACGTAGAGGACCACACATATTCAAAATCCAAATTTCAGGAACAGGAGTCTTCTTCACCCAGAAAAAGAAAAAGGAAATTGAAAAGAGCAAGAGACCGGCTTTTTGAAGCGTGAAGGCTACCGTAGCTGTAATACGTACTTTGAACTGTGTGATGGGAGAAATTCCTACACATTGGACCTTTAATAAAACCAGAACCAATATTTGGAACCGATATGCATTTACAGTGAAAATGAAAGTCTTTAAGTCAAAATGATTTTGGAATGTTACATACTCCAACACAAAACTTAGTTTAAATGATTTAAGCAATTATTTAATAAATGAGAAACTTTCAACATAATCCCCAGTAACAGAGAGTCAGATAGTGTTGTGGGGGGGGGGACATTAAGTCAGTCAGTGGTGAGAGAAACTGAAGCAGAGGGACAGACACAGAGCTGTAGCCGAGCCAAAGTAGAACACTTTTTTGTTCATTAACTTTATCTGTTATCAGGTAAATAAAACGCTGATACAGATTATCTGCAAACTGCCAGAAAGCAACCTGATAATCAGTCTATCCCTACTACACATACATGTATGGATTAAGCTGTGTGTAGATACATAAATTAGATAGATCAGTCTTTATTGTGATTGTGCTCAGAGTACAATGAAAATCTGTTCGGCAGTGTGCATACAACAATTGAATAAATAGAACAAACTAAGGCTGCACAATTAATCGCAATAGTATCGAAATCGCAACATGGACTAGTGCAATATCCAAATCGCAGGGGGGCGCAATATTTGTTAATAACAAAATCAGTGTCAAACCGTTGTGAATGAAGTAGTGTGGAGCTGCAGAGACGTCCCGGCCTACAGCTCCTATCCTACAGACTACAGAAAACAATCTGTTTGGTACAGATCCTCACAAAAATCACACTAATCATTTCTTTCTTTTCTTTCAGTGTTAATAATTTTCAATGAAAATGAGAATAATGATACAAACACGATCATTCCCTCTAATATCGTGAATCATATCGCAACATCAGTCAACATAATCGCAATTAGATATTATTCTCATATCATGCAGCCCTAGGACAAACACAGACAAACGTATGAATAGAAGCAAAATATATGCAAGGTATCTTAGATAGTAAAACACAAGTGTTCAAAAAGTGACCTTTAACACAGTGGTTAATGTAAGTAGTGACTGTAGGTCATGTGATATTTCACAGGTTTTTCTGTAATGCACACTTTGACGACATCCAGGTGGTTGAAGAGTGTGTGGCGATGTAGAAAAGGAAGACCACTAAAGAATGTCGAGCTTTTATTGCACACTGCTGCACTGCAGTAGAGAGTTTAGAAAGAGGTCAGTCAGGAACACTGTAGCTGTTTACCTGTGGCTCGTATTCATTGAAGTAAACACACGCTGGGTAGGATAAGGGAGGACATTTAAATGTAAATTGTGCTTCTCCGAGGAGGAAAAGTCGGAAAGTCGATAAGAGCTGGAAAATACGAGGAGAGCCGCAGTCTGACTCCCAGAGAGAGATTGCCTTAACCGCGCGTCTGACTCCATCATATTTGGATCTTTGCCTGTAATTGCTCGTTCCAAAAAAGATAAAGAGGAAAACTGTCAGTGCAAAAAAGTTTTTAGGGATGTAAGAGAAGCTGATAGCAGGTTCTTTGGGAAAGTGTGCAACACCGGTGTGAAATAGTCCGAAAGCAATCTGGCTGCAGTTTGAATGCAGCGATATACTGTACACAGCAAAGCTAATGCACATTTTAGATGTAGAAATGATCAAATAAGGTAGAGGTTGTTGGTTCAATCCCCTGACTGGCAGGATAAAAATCTGGGTGGGGAAAGAGCAGCACTCATTACCACCAGTGAGGTGAGCAAGGCCCTTAACCCCAGCCGCTCCGCTCCATTCAGACTGTGGTTGTATGAATGGGTAACTGTGTGAATGTGACAGGTCGTCATTGCAAATGAGAATTTGTTCTCAATCAACTTACCTGGATAAATAAAGGTTAAAAAAAAAATAGCAGCCTACTGAAAGGAAAGCAGTTTGGAAGTTTGTTTGAAGCTATTAATATCTTTGTCAAGTGCTTTATGATAGTTTGCACACTGTAAAAAAAATAAATATATATATATATATATATATATATATATATATATATATATATATATATATATATATATATATATATAGATTATTTCAGTTTCAAAAGTAGTTTCTGTCTCCCCATGAGGAATTCTAAGTAATGACAACACTGTCAGCACGTCCACATGATACAAGCCCCCCCCCACCCCTCCTCCACGCAGTTACTAGTAGCCAAGGAGGACACGGAGGATTAAAACAACATGACGGACTCTTCAGTCTTCAGTCATTATCTTCACTCGAGTTTCTGCGTGGGAAAGTCACCGGACGCCACAATCTTCTCAACATAGTCACACTGAGAAATCCAGAGAGAGTTGTGTGGAGCTGATAGTCTTAATTAGCTTTGTAGCAACTCATCTGGCAATGGCTTGAATGTAACGGATGTTCATTAATATAATAAAGTTACGCAATAAAGCTTTAAGACTGTGAATGAAGTATACTAGTACTGGGTTTACTGAACTCGCCATTATAGGTTTGATAAACTTACTTTGATCAGTAAAAGTACTAATACCACACTGTAAAAATACTCTGATACAAGTAAAAATTCTGCATTGAAAATGTTACTTAAGTAAAAAGTATGCAAGTATTATCAGGAAAATGTACTTAAAGTATTAAAAGTACTTGATGCAGAACTCTCCTCCCATTGTAGAAAGTGTAAAGGATCCAACCAGTTGTGTGTTTAATGGTCTGATCATCTCAGCTGGACTTGTAGCCGTTATATTGTTGGCTAGTTTACTTTATAATAAAACATCAGATTTTATAAACTGCATGTGTTTTGTGTGCAGTAATCTTAATGCGTAAAGTAACTAGTAACTAAAGCTGTAACAGAGTAATGTAGTGGAGTAAAAAGTACAATATTTCTCTCTGAGATGTAGTGGAGTAGAAGTAGAAAGTGGCATGAAAAGAAAAGACTCAAGTAAAGTACAAGTACCTCAACATTTGGACTGAAGTACAGTACTGGAGTGAATGTACTTAGTTACATTCCAACACTGAAATATTTCCCATGAAATGTTGGACAAACATTCTTTGTCCCCAGACGATGAACCCTAACAACTTTTCAACAAGTGCTAATTAGCAAATATTTCCAACATTTTAGCGCTGGAAGAAGTATTCGGATATTTTACTTAAGTAAAAGTAACAATATTACAGTGTAGAAATACTCTAAAAGCCCTGCATTTCACATCTTTAGTAAAAATTAAAAAGTATGAGCATCAAAATATATGTAAAGTACCAGAAGTAAAAGTACTTGTCATTATGCAGATTGGCCCACCATAGAATCCTATATATAATATTACTGAATTATAATTAGTGATGCATTAATGTGTTCATAACTTTAATGTTGCAGCTGGTGACGGTGGAGCTCAGTTGAGGCACTTTATATTCTGCTGGGTAACTCAAACTCTGATAATACATCATCATTTATTAGTTGATTTATATTTTGTATTCATAATCTGAATCTGCAAAGTAACTAAAGCTGCCAAATGAATGCAGTGGATTAAAAAGTACAAACAAGGTACCCCCAGGTTTCCACAAGTTACATTTAAGACTTTTTAAGACCATTTTAATACCATTTAGAATGAAATTTAATACCAACTTCACGAACATACTGGCCATAGTATGTAGGATATAATGGAATATCAGAAAGGGTTTTAGGCTATGAAAATAATTGTTTATCAAGTACTTGAACATAATGCATTGTGACGAAATAATGAAGGAGTTATTTAATCTAATGAAAGGACAATACAAATGTTAGACCTTTGTGAAGCAAATGTAAGACTTTCTAAAGAAATGTAAAACTTTTAAGGCCCTCTTTAATGAAAATAATTAAGACATTTTTAAGACACCAACCTGATAAAGTCAAATAAAATGGAAATACCCAAGTAAAGTTAGCCTGGTTGACACCAGACCCTTCTCAGTTGTAACTGAGTGGGTCTGGGGAAGGTTAATTAGGTTAATCACCAACGGACGCCGCTCAAATGCCTCTGGGCGCAATTGGATAGTCTTTCAACCAATCAGACCAAGGATCCGGGTGACGTAGCAGTGGCCGTCATGTTGAATGTAAACAAAAAGCTGCTTGCCGTCGCTGAGCTATCATTATCGTGTAAAGCCCGTCTCAATGGTTGTGATTGGTGCATTGATTTGGAAAAATTGGAAATAGGCTTGAATGGGCTCTTGGCCAGACTGACTCGCAGAACAAATCTCAAATTTGCTGGAAGTTTGTCAGGGTCAGGATGTAGAGAAGGATTGGACCCAAATGCAGTTCAACAGAGATTTATTCCAAAAACGGAAAAGACTACTGGCAGCACACGACAACGAACCAAGAAACACACTAACAAAAACATACACTAACAGAGGAAACAACCACACTAACAGAATACAAGAAGACAAAGGAAACAGAGGGAAACTAAATACACCAGGTAACGAGCACTAACACGAGACAGGTGATACAACAGGTGAACCAAATCAGGGTGGGGCAGAGTAATCAAAAAAGGCGGGAAACAAACAAAGACAGGAAGAAGCTAGACAAGACAAGGGAGACCAGACAGACTACAAAATAAAACAGGAAACAGAACATAACAAAAAAAACAAAACTACCACAATAAAACAGAACAAAATACCAAAACCCTGACAGTCAGGTTATTCCCAGGCTACAAGTAAAGTACAAGTACCTTATAAATGCACTCAAGGGCATAACTTTGGGTTCAACATTAGTGTGGGGGGAGGGGGGGGGGGGGGTGAGATTGTGTATTAAAAAAAGGGACAAAAACATCCAAAAGTTTGTTTTAAAAAAACTCAAAAAAGTGACAAAAAACCTGAATAAATTATGGGGAAAACCCCCGCCCTAAACGTCAAAAGGCGACAAATGTCGAAAAAAGCACCAAAATCTTTGGAAAAATTGTCAATTTGGTTTTGAAAAAGGTGACAAAAACTTTTTGTAACCCTCCAACCATTGGAGGGGTTGTAACCCCCCCCCCCCCCATCCCACCCATAAATTACACCTCTGAATGTACTCAAGTACAGTACTGAGTTACATTCCACCACTTGAACATGGTAAACATGTCATTAGAAAACCTGTTCAAAATCATTATGAATAATATTGAATACCCTCTTTATGTTGTGAGCAACTTTAGTTTTGACATGAGTCGTGTTTGTTGCCGTGAAAGCCCGGCTGCTGCCGAAGTAAAAGAAGAGTTTTGGGACGCTGCTCGGCGCTTTGAGCGAGGTTAATCTCTGTAGTGCTCGATCAAAAGCCAAAGAGAGTGAATCACAAAGACGCTCTCACACCCCCGGCTTCATTATCTGCGGCTTTTTGCTTTGCATGTATACAGACTTTATCTCTCCCGGACACCTTCATATCTTCATCTGCAGACGCTGCTTTCAATTACCGTTGGAGATCCTAATGAGCAGCAGACGCAGGCCACTCGGCGAATGGACTGGCAGCCTCATTAGGGCTGATGAGTCAGGGGGCAAACAGGGATGATCAAGGTTGTCTGAGAACATCTGATCACGTTGACTCAATATCTGTCTGGTTTCTGAGCCCCGGTCAAAGTGTCTCCGTCTTTGTTCTTTTAGTTCAAAGTGAAGCATTCATCATGCAGGCTTGCGTGCGCTGGATTGTGAATTAAATCTATTTGTTTGTTACACTCTTTTCCCCCCCTAAGTTCTCTCAGGTTTTAGTCAATCAAAGGAGCATTTACAAGACGTAGCACCACAGTCGATAGCTGCGCCTGAGTCATCTCAGTGTGTTTGCTCCGTAGGGTCTGGGAATATGGAAACGTCTGCAGAAAGAAACGCATCCCAGATGATGTGTTCTCCAACTAAAAGAAGTCATAAAGACCTGTGTCTCCATTAGGGCTGCACAATATATTGTTTTTTTTTATCGTCATCGCAATATCAACTGCCGCGATATACATATATCGCGAAAGGTTGCGACATATTGCGATAGACACTACGAGGTTTTTTGTGTTAGTTGAAGGAAAATATCAGCAGAAAACTGCACTTTAAAGTGTAACTGTCATTCTTTTTTTTTAGTAGTGCCTGTCATTGTCAATTCACTGTTCAATTTGTTCAATGAAAGAACGTTGGAAATGATTATTTGTTTTAAATTCAACAAGCAATTTGTTAAAATTTTTAGCAACAGAAAGGCAGAACCAAGTACACTCTAATATATATAATATATGCAGCGAGGATTATAACTGTTTTATTCTTCTTTGGTGTTTTTTTATTTCCAAAAAAGGCTTTATGAGCTTTCCTTTTATACAGTATATATATATATATATATATATATATATATATATATATATATATATATATATATATATATATATATATATGTACACAGTATGTGTTCACTAACAAGTCTGAACCATTGCAATCAGCAGTGTTTGGTAGGCACCAGACTGAAATCTATTCTGTTCTGAATGGGTGGTTAACAGTGTTGACAGCAGTGTGTTAGCAGTAAAACAAAGTGCTGTAGCTCCACAGTGTTGTGCACGTTGTGGTTAAATAGGGTTGGGCATCGTTTGGATTTGAATGGTAACAACACTACTGGCTGTAGCTGAGATACACTGAAAGCTTTCACATAATGAATCTCAAGGGCAAAATGAAATGAAACAAACCAAAGGAAAATATAATTTCAGTTATAATGGATATAAACCTCACACCATTTGTACAGAACTTCAATATAAAATGTAACCAGCATCAAGAGCTGCAGCCAAACGCCCAAAAATGTCTTCTCAGTGAGTGATAAAAACAGCTGAGATGGAAAGTGAACAGGGGAAAGATAAAAAAGGGGTTGGGGGGGGGTGGTACAATCAGTAGTATTTTAATGTCAGACTGGTCTGACTAGAACATTACTAAACTCGTGCAACACGTGTCATGCTGTAAAGTCCCATGAAGGTGTCTTCAGTCCCAATCATTAATCAGCGTGCCACTGGGAACATTCTGCCTTTTTGACTTGTGTGTGTTTTTTGGATCTACTATCAGCGTAGGCCTACGAACCGTCAGAGTCGAACCCTGACCCGCTGCATCGAGGAGTAAACCTCTATATATGGGCGCCCGCTCTACCAACTGAGCTATCCGGGCGCCCAAGGGAGATATTTCTATTGGAATTTGTGAGTGTGTGTGTTTCAAATGGGGACAGGCTCCGTAGACTCAGAACTGCCAATCTGCAGTGATTGTAGACATCTGGCCCCACCTAGTGGTTCAAACTGTTGTGTGCATTGAGTTTCTGATATGAAAGAATGAAATTCTATATATTATCTTCAATTAAATTAAAATAATTAAATAATGTATAGTGAACAATTAGGATGAAATATATATCCATTGATAACAATGGTCAGAGTTTGTATCAGAGCTGTAGACTTGAGACTTTAAGTTAGACTTCAGTCACAAAAAGAGGCGTGAGACTCAACTTGGACTTGGAAAAATCCCAATACAATAAAAACTAAATTACACAGTAACATGCGGGCTTTCTACAGCCATATGTGCATATGCATTTGTTATTTATTGTTGTTTTAAAATAAAGGGTTCCAGTGCTGCAGAGACATGACAGACTTGCAGTTTGCTTATGAAGACTTGTGACTTGGCCTGGGCGTTTCCCAAAACCATATTAAAACATTAAACTAAAACATACCCACAATGACTGGTATGCTGTTCCCAGTAAACATAAAAGGACAGAGTCACAGGTCATCTTATGTCACCTTTATTTGCTCAGGGTGGAGACATCAAGCGTCCCTCTCATTGGAAGGGTTTCTCACTCTGGCGGCCGCCGCGCTGTGGCACGCCAGCCACAGGCGGCCTTTGTTAGAAAGTGTGCAAATACACCGAACTATTTAGACGTCAGGTGTCTTGCTCAAGGGGAGAAAACCAACATCTTACTCCAGAGAGGATTCTAATGCTGGTAAAACCTTTTTACTTCCTCCTGTTTTCTGAACACGCAAGCTTTTATTGACAATTGATGATGATGATGATGAATAACTTTATTTCGTTTAACATACATGAAAGAAACTATTAATTCCCACAATTTGCCACCGTAGCTAACCGAAAAAGATATAGGCTGAAGCCAAGGCTTATTTTTGCCTATCCTATATGTCCCCCATACAGTCGCCCAGAAATCCAACACAACTAAATGAAAGACTTGAGTACAATCCTAGTCATTTTACATTATGATCAAATCACTTCATAACCCTTCATTATTTTAGATTTCAAAGTTTTTTTGAAACTCAACAGAGACACATTTTCAACTCAAGTTCATTCTAGAATTTAACCCCCAAAACTGAAACACGTCTATATTTGACATTAGTCCCTAACTTTACCAGTTTCAAAAACAGAGAACCGTCTTAAATTATAATTACCTTCTCTTAATTTGTAAAAAAGAAAAAGAAATTGAATACAGACAGGAAGTATTTAAGTTCTACAATTTACAACTACTAGGACTATGACTGTGAAGTGTCTGATAGCAGGAGAGAAAGGCAGCTCGATGAGATCATTACAGGCGTCAGGCGCAACGGTCAAACCAGAGCAGTTTAAAGGACAAATCTGGCGCTAAATAAACCTAGGGGTTAATAACACGTGTACCGAGTCGACCGTTCTCTGGAATGTGTTTTCATGCTAATAGAATGTGACCAGTTTTAGTGCAAACCGCTAATTAGCTTATAACGCTAGTCATCGGGGCTACGCGAAAGTAAAAAGAAATCTCTATTTCTATACCACTAACAAGGCTCAAAATATCACCTCACTTCCACGGTAGCATAATGAGGGTCCCTACATGTAAACCGAAGCATTGAGAACGTTGTAAGTGTACAGACAGTTTATTAAAAAGATAGATTATAAAGACTGTACCGTTCATGTATACAGGCAGGCACCAATCTTGGGAAAACAGTCACAATCAGTCGGACGATGAACTCCGTGTTTGGGCTATGTTACTGGTTACTGGTTGCACAGCGTCTGTCGTTCCACTGGTCATGACTGTTTTCCCAAGATGGCGCCTGCCTGTGTACGTGAACGGTACTGTCTTTCTAAACTATGTTTTTAATAAACTGTCTGTACGACTAGCGTTATAAGCTAATTAGCGGTTTGCGCTAAAACTGGTCACATTCGATTAGCATGAAAACACATCCCAGAGAACGGTCGACTCGGTACACATGTGTTATTAACCCCTAGGTTTATTTTGCGCCGAAATTGTCCTTTAAGTATTTGGGGGTTTTCCTAAAACATTTATCTGTCAACCTATTCCATCCCTTTATGGGATTAATCTTGACCCTTTTCTTTTGACTACTCCTTAAAACAAATGAAAACCTAGTTTAAATAACTTAACCTTTCCACCGAATATATTTTAATTTAAAGAAAACTAAATAAAATGCTGTGTTTTAAAATATGTCTGTCTTGTAGGATTGTGTCACTTAATGTAAAAAAGAGCTTAGAAATGTTGAAGTAATTATACTGTTAGTTCTGTATAAGGCTGAATAAGTTGTGAAATGACATGTTCCAATGGCAGTTTCTGCTGTTCACAGTAAAACGTAGTGAAATAAAAACACGTACTGTAAATTCATAGTCAAGATATGCTTGCCACTGGCAATACATTCAAACAGCCACAGTATCCAAAGGCCTGTTTCAGCCACAGTAACACATAAGAGAAACCAACACAATACAAGTGTATGACAACACATATTAGAAACACATCTGTATTCACTGGGATGTGCAACTTAAAATGTGAAAATATTAAAACCTCGTCTATTTGTTCCATATGACAGACAACAAACAAAAACAGTTACATAATTATAGAATCATAATTATCACGATCATGCACTTTCACTGTCAAATGTAAAAATTTGCACATTTGCTTCAAAACCCAAATCCTAAAGTGCTCATATTCTGCTTTTTGGCTTTTCCCCTTTCCTTTATTGTGTTGTATAATTTTTTTTGTTCACGTTACAGTTTTACAAAGTGAAAAAGCCCAAAGTCCACCCCAAAGGGACTTACCATCTCCAACAGAAAACACTGTTCACAAACTGCTCCAAACAGCTCTATTGTAGTCCAGCCTTTACTTCAGAGACAAACGTGGTCACTTTGGAACACACGTTATAATGCTCGCCTAGCTGCTAGCATGGCACGCCCTCATACTCTGCTTCTGACTGGCTAGTAGTCCTTACCTAGGTACTGTCAGGGCACGCCCTCATACTCTGCTTCTGACTGGCTAGTAGTCCTTACCTAGGTACTGTCAGGGCACGCCCTCATACTCTGCTTCTGACTGGCTAGTAGTCCTTACCTAGCTACTGTCAGGGCACGCCCTCATACTCTGCTTCTGACTGGCTAGTAGTCCTTACCTAGGTACTGTCAGGGCACGCCCTCATACTCTGCTTCTGACTGGCTAGTAGTCCTTACCTAGGTACTGTCAGGGCACGCCCTCATACTCTGCTTCTGACTGGCTAGTAGTCCTTACCTAGGTACTGTCAGGGCCCTCATACTCTGCTTCTGACTGGCTAGTAGTCCTTACCTAGCTACTGTCAGGGCACGCCCTCATACTCTGCTTCTGACTGGCTAGTAGTCCTTGCCTAGGTACTGTCAGGGCACGCCCTCATACTCTGCTTCTGACTGGCTAGTAGTCCTTACCTAGGTACTGTCAGGGCCCTCATACTCTGCTTCTGACTGGCTAGTAGTCCTTACCTAGGTACTGTCAGGGCACGCCCTCATACTCTGCTTCTGACTGGCTAGTAGTCCTTACCTAGCTACTGTCAGGGCACGGCCTCATACTCTGCTTCTGACTGGCTAGTAGTCCTTACCTAGCTACTGAGCATGTGCAACTCCCAACAAAGATGGAACAGAAGTGAGAGGTCTCACTCTGTAGCTACAACAGAGAGCTAAATACAATTATGAACCTGAAAATGAGCATAATATGAGCACTTTAAGTTAAGTTAGCTCCAAGTTAAAGAAACATAATGAAGTCATTGACAGTGTGAACATACTGGACATCTTACTGCCACACAGCGTCGGTTCTTGTGTCAAGAACTCTGTCAGTTTGTGAGTGACAACAATTCAAAAGTAATAACTGACGTAATAAGGAGAAAACAGTGGACACACAATTTATAAAATCACATTGGTGTAACATTGGTCACATTAGTAAATAAAAAAACACCTTACCACCAGAATAGTTAGGAATTCAAAGGATCAGTTCACCCAAATCACAAACACGTTTTCATGCTCACTGTAAGTACTATCTCGCCATGCAGATACTTTCACATCACTACTGTTTTCTACACATGTTCCGAAAAAAAATGCACAGGGTAATGGGGTTACTATCTGTCAAGTCAAGAGTTTATATTGGAAACTATTTTCTACCCAAGTACAAGTGACAACCATTCTCCGAACCTTAGTACCTGCATGGTAGGGCTGAACAATGAATCCTTTTCAAATCAAAATCGTGATTTGAAAGAATGCGATTAGCTGAATCGTGAAGACCGCGATCAATCGAATGTGAAATATTTAGTTGAATGTTTGGTGTAACATTTGGTTTAACATTTTTTATTCCTCTTTTCATTATTATACTTACTGTTTTTTTCATTAGATAAATGCTGGAATGATGCTACATATCACAGATTGTTTACAGAAATGTCCTAACTTTATTTAACATGACCGTAGAAGGTGCAATATGTAGCTAAAAAATAATAATCGCAAATCGAATCGTAATCGCTATGGACCTTTTTCACAGCAGACATCACAGTAGGAAAAGCACAGCTCAAATGTATAACCTTAACGATGGCTCAATTCCATCAAGTGTCCCAGTGGGCTATTTCAGTGAGTCAGCATGCACAATACCAGGGCCTGTGCCGTATACAGCCATCATTAATGATTTTGATAATATAATAATTTATAATGGTTCATAATTGTGCTTTTCCTACTATGACATGTCAACACGTCTGCCGTGAAAAAGGTCTATATCTGGCAGAAAAATCGCAATTCGATTTTTTCCCCAAATCGTTCAGCCCTACTGCATGGCCAGGTATCACAGGGGATAAGTCAGAGAACATGTTGTGGTTTGAGTGAACTGACCCTTTAAAAGTCAGTGAAAATGTAAACTGGTGGGACTTGATTTCTAGAGGCGCGTGTAGAAAAGCGAAGCCAGTGAAAGGACATGTTGTTTAGTGGAATTGACTCCCCTGGCTACCACTTTTCCCTGCTTTTAGGAAAAACAAAGATGCAACGTCTTTGACACAATGGTTTCACGCCTGGAGTCGACACCTCAGATCCGATTGGACATCATCCTGGTGTTCAGTTTCAGAAAGAACGCCTGCAGCTTGCACAGCGGGCACTTGGGCTTCTTCCTTTTCTTCTTGTTCTTCCCTTTCTTGTACACTCCGTGGTACTTCCCCTCCTCGCCCTCGTCTCCGTGCACCCAGGGCACCCAGGCCCCCCTGTGCCGGCTGGGATCGGCTCGAGGGTCGTCGGGCGGGAAATAAACCGGCACGGCGGTTTGGTTGTAGTGGTTGAGCCGGGCCATCAGCCGCTGGACCACATCTGGTCTCTGGTCGGCCAGGTCCTGGCGCTCGCACGGGTCGGCCGTGATGTTGAACAGCCAGACGTTTTTCAGGGTGGAGGGTTTGGGCAGCGCCGAGTCGGTGCGCTCCAGGTTCCACCAGCGTCCAGGGAGGGTGGGAAGTACCTGAGGATGGTTTAAATGACACGGAATGCTTAACCATCAGAGAAAGCTAGCACTTGTACACTGTAAGAACTATTTTAGTTTATCTTTCTATTTTAATTGAGTATGCATTGGAAAGTGCCCAGATTAAGCTCCTCTGAGGGTTTGTTAAACTAAACTAGGGTGTGCGATTATTTATGTTTGTCATGATGAGTTTGAAACAGAAGAGAGTTCAAATGGGTCTGAATGTGTTAAATGGCTGTGCAATTATTAAAATTTGATTGCGATTTGGATTTCAGCACCTAAAGATCCAACGTGATACCATGACTTTGCGTAAACATACGCGCCACTTTTCAAGGCGTGTTATCGTGTGTCTGCGCTGTATACAGCGGACGGCAGTCTGCAACGTCACAGCGTTAACATACACGCCTCTTTCTAAAGCCACGTGGCGTGTTATCGCGAGGCTACGTGTTATCGCGAGGCTACGGTTGGGTTTAGGAAAAGAACAAACGTGGAAAGGAAACGTCACACGCGGGACCCGATCCCCGCTCTCCTGGGTGAAAGTCCTGTGTTTTACCCAACCAACCTCCCTATTTGGATTTTCGCCCTTTCATACTACTCGCTACGGCGTCAATTCGCACGCAATCGCAAGGTAATGTAAGTCAATGGAGGCCAAACGGCGTTGATAAACACGCTAAAAAGCGAGTATACGTCTTGATAACACACCAATAATGGCATATGAATTGGCGTGTCATACATACACCACTTCATGAGATCAGTCTGAAAGATCACAAAAACAATGGAATCAGTAAAAACAATGATTTTGCACATTAAGTTTAGCAAGTAAACTCTTATTTTGTCTTGTTTGCTGAATAACACAGATTTATGACACATTTTATTTATTTTAAGGTGATTACAGGAAAAGTATGAAGGGAAAATGTCACAGTGTTCCCCTGTTGATTTGATTAACTGTTTTTTAACTTTAATAAATGCAACATCTTTCCAAAAGTCAACGAGTAACTGTGTTAAATAATCCTGATTTCAATATTGAACAAAAGAAATTTGCGATTATGATTTTTTTCTACAATGGAGCAGCCCTAATGTGTTGCAGTACCTGTGGGGGGACCCAGTCTCCGTGTCCTGGGTCTCCTGTCAGCAGCTTCCAGTCTCCGACTCTGATGGCCGCCTGGACCGACGCGTCCCACACCGGCTGGAGACTGAGCTGGGGAGTGGGACGGGAGTTTGGCTGTAGCGTCCCTGGCTGGGACATGTTCTGGTGTTGGGATAATGTCCGCCTGGACTTTGACTTGAAATGTAGCTTGGGCTGTGTCTTGGATTTTGGTCGAGGTGTTCTTGCCCGGGACAGGTTCTGGGATGTGTTGCGTCTGGATTTTGACTTGACACGTGATTGGACGTGAGGCTGAGATTTAGGGCGGGATGTTCCTGACACTGACGGAGACTTGCTGGAGTGGGAATTCAGATGTGGATTATAATGGGATGTTCTCTGGTTCTGAGGGTAGACTTTGGTCTTAGATTTAAGTTTGGATTTTGGGAGGGGCTTAAGCTTGGCTTTGGGAAGGGGCTTGGCTTCAGGCTTAGCAGCATGATGGGAAAACGTCCGAGGTTTCTTGGTGGTCTTCAACCTGAACGCTGCCTTCTGCTTTGGTTTCTGCTTCAGGATCTTCTTCTTCTTTGGCTTCTTTGGGCCTTTGGGTTTGCCTACCGACAAATCAAAGAAAACACACAAGTTAGACGAATGAGGAATACGAAGTAAACACTAGCCAAATTACTTTTATTCCATATTTATATTGCTTAGTTGTCTGAAATGGCGCTTTTCCATTACATGGTACCTGCTCGACTCGCCTTGACTCTACTCGCCTTTTTTGGTTTTCCATTACGAAAAAAAGTACCTGGTACTGGCTAACAGGTACTTTTTTTAGTACCACCTCCGTCGAGGTCCCAGTGAGCTGAGCCGATACCAAAAGGAGACATGAAAGCGACAGACGGGGGTGTCCTGAACAAACCCGCTATTTTTAAATAGTTCAGCCAGCTGTGTTTTTTTTTGCTGCCTCCGGCTTCATTTGAAACAAAATGTGTCTTCTGGCATCAACAACACACCTTCCACGTTCTGTGTGCAGTTTACTGCGGCACCGCTTGTTTACAGTCCTGCGGAGGCTCCAGGCAGAGCTTTCGCCGTAGCCTATGTACACACACACATGCCGGCTCGACGCACACACCAGTGCACAAGTATAAACATCAGGCCACTTACATAGGCTACAGATAAAGCTCTGCATGGAGCCTCCACAGAGCTGGAAAACAAGCTCAAGTGGCCTGACGGTTATACTTGTGCACTGGTGTGTGTGCGTCGAGCCGGCATATAAGACGACCAGCCACGCTGAGGCGGTACTACAATCTGCAATGGAAAACGGACGCACAGTGGGGCGAGGCGAGCAGGTACCATGTAATGGACAAACACCATAAGAGGAGCTGCTGCTTAGATGTCTTCCTTCTATACATTCCTCCTGACTTTATTCCCTTTTCATCTTAATTTCTGTCCTCCTCCTTTTTTTGGCGCCAAATGTCTCTCTTCCATAAAAGAGGGACTAAACACACACACACACACACACACACACACCCCTTGCTGCTGTAACACTGTGAATTTCCCCGTTGTGGGTTTACAATTGCTTCTAACTGCTCACACACGCTTTCAAAACTGTCTCCTTTTTTCAAAACTCTATACACAATTCCCAAATCTGCCCACACAAAATGCAAAATGCCTCACATCAACCTCAAAACTAAACACTGCATTCAAAATGCCATGAACCCATCTCAAAATGAAGCATTTGCATCAAACGGCAAACACTCTGCAAACCTGATGTAAGAACTTCCCTATCTGTGCTGTTTGCATGTCTGCTAACACGCCAGCAGCTCTGTGAGCATGTACTGAGGCAGTGCTTTGAGCTGAACCCTAACATGCTGATATTTGGGCCGTGGCCAGGTGTCCCTCCTGTATAAATTGTTTGTGGATAATTCTCAAGAATCCTCAAATAGCAAAAGGCTGGAGTGGTCGTGCGACCTGAGCAGGGAAATCTCTGAAGTAGACTGGAAGACTGATACCATTTAAATGGATTATGCACACTTACATAACTCCTTCCCACCTGCATCGTTTTAATAAGAATAACCCAGACCTATGTGTTAAATGTGGCCTAGAAGAGGGTACACTATTTCATTGTCTGTGGAACTGCCCCAAAATGAGAGAATTCTGGGAGAAAGTTGTACAGACTTTGTCTGACATTACCTCTGTGACGCTACCTGTATGCCCAAAGATTTTCATCCTTGGTCTTTTTCCACTAGAGACAACACTGTCAAGTGCTCCTAAAAAAAGAATCAATGTATGTTCACTACAGGCTAAACACTGTATTACTACCTCATGGAAGAGCACTGAGGCACCTTCAGTGGGATTATGGTTTAAGAACCTCTCCAACTGCTTAGCCATGGAAAAACTAACATACGCCAACAAGGGGAACATTCAGAGCTTCTACAAACTCTGGGGACCATTTACTGAATACCTTGAGAATCATCTACCCAGAAGTCTACCGAGTAACTGATTCACGCTACTGTATTGTTTCTTTTTTTTCCCTCTTAAACATGGTTGTATGTGTGTGTATGTGTATAGGTGTGTACAGGTACACGTGCATATACAGTATGTAGATCCTGATATCCTGATAAGAGTTATGTATATGTGTATGGTAGGTTATGTATGTGGTGTTACGGTGTGTCAATTTTGAAAGAATTCCAATAAATATAATTTTCAAAATAAATAAATAAATAAACATGCTGATATTTAGCAGGTATAATGCTCACCATTGTCACCATCTCAGTTTAATGTAGGAGCATGCTAACATTGCCACTGAACACAAAGTACAGCTGAGGCTGAATGTCATTAGTTTTTTCAGGTATTTGTACATAAAGGGTTGGAGACATTAAATATTTGACCTGATGGCGCTACATTAAAAGTGCAAGGTAAGAATTGATACAAAAATGACATGTGAAAAGCTTGATCTGAATTCACACTTAAAGGAACACGCCACCGTTTGTTGAAATAGGGTTATTCACCGTCTCCTCTATATTTATATAGGTGGGCAAACGCATTTTCGTCTCAGTGCATGCATTGTCTTAGTGCGACAGCGCCGCCGCTAGCTTAGCTTAGGGAATACGCCAACCTATGCCGACTGAAATAGAGTGTCTGTGCTATGACGAGTGGGACAAGGTACTGCCATCGATGACCAGGCTCAACGTGTCAGATCAATATGAGCGTGCTTGCAGTTGTGTCTCAGCTACCGAGGATTTCTCGGCCTTGATCCATCCGTCCTCGACTTTTTTTCCGGTGCGATAAAGTCAACTGGTAAAAAACGCTACCAATAAACAGCTGTCCACAGAGTAAATGATCATTGTAAACATGACGCATGGTTATTTTACATGATCGATCGACCCATATTAGACCTGTATTCACACAGAGTTGCTGCATGATATCCCTGCGCCCATGTAGCAGTGCTTCCACCCAATATAGTCCCAAATCAATATCTGCCTAGAAAATGGTCTAGTCTTAATCTTCATTGCTATTTGTACTAGTTGTGAATGTGCAGGTCACAAGAAGTAATTAGGTGGCTTTTTTGTTGTTGGCTCACTTTTACTCACAACATGCTAACCGGCAACATAGGATTCCATTCACTACACTAAGCTAAGCTATCGGTGGCACTGCCAGACTAAGACAATGCATGCACTGAGACAAAAATGTGTTTGCCCACCTATATAAATACAGAGGAGACGGTGAATAACCCTATTTCAACAAACGGTGGCGTGAATCAAACTGTACTTTTCAGTGCCATAACAATGCAAGAAAAAGTTAAATGTAATGATGCCTTTGAACTACCCTGTTTATCACTCCCCATGCTGTTTCCACTAAAATACACAGTACAAAATACTACATGTATCCCCAGTTACCAGCCTGTTGCCATGTGTGTGCAGTTTTGTAATTTATCTCACAATTAAAATGTTGTGACGCCCTGCCTGAAGTAGCTTTTAGTACGCCACCTTTTGACGTTTTATTTTGGTAGTCACCTGATGCCTGCTCTGTGCTGACGTCCCACTTCATGGTCTGAGCGGGGGGTTTGTGCAGAGGGTCGATGTTGTGAAGGATCTCCTGACGAGGTGACTCCTTCCCCTCGCTGATGGTGGGCCATACATCGAAACCATCCAGGCCGGGACTCTGACAGGGAAACAAATACACTCAGAGAATAGAAAGGAAAAGCTCTTATGTGTGCCAGCAGGAACTGTAAAACTCTGATTACAGTCCACGTGTTATCTGCATTAATGGTGCCAGAAGAAATACTCTAATATAAGAAGAATTCATTAATTTACCACACAGAAATAATAATGAATTTCTTTGGTAATAGTGGCTATTGAGCTTCTGGATTAGATACTGTCGATTGTAGCCAAGATAGCTTTGTTTATCTGCTTTGGCAATGGAAACCTACTTGCATACTACGCCAAAAACACTCTTTGGGAGCCGTACACAGACTGCACTGACTTGCCAATACAAGTAATTCATGAACTAAAACACAAAGTGTATACGTGGCCAGTTGTGCACTTATCATAATAGGTCAAGAGCAAATGTATCTTCATGTTAGTAGATAGACAGTTTTACAGTAGCGCTGTAATCTGGTAAAGTCTGAGGCCAAAATGACGGTTAATGTAGACGGAGCTTCACATTCAGCTCTAACCGTGACAATGAATAATGTCATAAGGTTATAAGGCTTATTCTGAACCTCCCCATGAGATCTCAACTTGACACTTCTCATTTTGAGATTATGGGGTGGTTAAAAGTAGAAGATTGAGTCTCTCAGATTCACCTATGCATGGCACATAGGACTGTGCATGGGGCTGTGCCCAAATATTTAATCAATTATTTTAACAGAGTGAGAGATGTTCACAGCTCTACTGATTTTGTACCTCCTGGAGTTAAGAGTAATTTAGGTAATTTAGGAGGTTTTAAGCAGGCACTGAAAAAATGGTTAGTATATTTTTTTTATTACTGTATTGTCTTGATGGATGTATTTAATATATGTATGGATGTGATGACTGATGCTTGATCTGCCCCAGGGCTTTATTGATAACAGGATTTATTGTGTTATCCTGACTTTGTTTTGTTTTTTTTAATGTATGATGCAAAGCTGTATCATATCTTATAACGAAAGGGTCAAATAAAATCAATCAATCAATCACTAAAGTCATGCATGAACATGAAATCAGTGGCAGACACGGTGAGACCACTAGGAAAACAAACAGAGCCTAAATCCTCTGGAAAGGCTAACAGTAATGTGGCCGCTCACATCAGTAGCCTGGGTGGCCGTGGTGAGAAACATCCCTAAATCTGGTCTCTTTGACAGCACTATCAGATGGTCAGTTACCCCTATTTTCCACCAGGCGTGTCTGCGCAGCCATTCAAGTCAATGCTTGATATTCCACCAGCAGCGAGCGTGAAGCGGCTCTCCGCTCCGCTAAAGATACGCGCCAGGTCTATTTTCAGATGAGCCTATATTTCACCAAAATACACCCCCTTGATATCGTATACGTCTCCTCTACAACACCACGGACGACGAGAGATCCATCTTGGAGGTGGAAAAACACAAGACATCACAGATCTTTTTTATAAAGACAACACCAGAAAAGAGAAGACATGGAGTTGAACTGTAGGAGAGCTTGGAGTGGAAGGTAGATACTAGATTAATAAGCACGAGACAATATAGACAATATAATCTGCGAGGGCGGCAAAATGCTTCTGAGATGCTCCTGGTGTGGTATGGCGCGTGGCGGAGGACAGAACAAAAAACAGAACGCAGCCAGAACGCAGCTCAGTGGAAAATGGGGGTAACGGGGAAACAGCGATCTGGCGATTTGCCGCAGCGAGATATAGCGAGCGCTTTGTTGTTGCAGGAAACATTCAGCTATTACACAAACTCCCGAGTGATTCAGTTCTCGTGTGTCATTTTGTTTGTTTTGAAACGTTCTTGTGGCAGTGATAGAGGCAGTGATGTTTCCTGTTTCCTGTACGGGACGCTCTCAGCTTCAAACCACACCGACCAGTCTGATCTCCGGTTCCATGACTGGCCACCGCAGCGGGATGTGGGGTTGCGTTTCTCTAAAATTTGAGACTGTCTCAACTTTTCGCTGCAGGCCAGCTGTGTTGTTTTTTTTGCGTGTCCCCCCTGCGGCAACCCCCGCCGTAGCCTAAACACACACCCCCATTCAAAATGAAAGGAAAGACATGCTTTTCTGGTGAACCGTCCGACGGCCAACGCAGGCAGTCTGAGTGGGGCCTGATGCACTCAGTGAGAGTGCCTTTCCCATGGTATTATTTACCCTTTAATATCCTGATACAAAAGAGACCTGGCTAAGAAAGCATACAAGTTACAAGCAAAAAACCAAGTACAAAGACAGCGTTCAAAAATCCTAAAAATGGGACAAACATATTAGCTACATATGTTTGTAGAGGTGGGCGTGGTCTGCAATCAGCTGCAGTGGAGACAGGTGTGGGGTTACTCATGATGAGAGCAGTGCCAGGTGAGTTAATTGTCTCAGCTGATTGTTGTTGTACTAATTACACTCTCTCTTCAGATGACTGGGCTGTGAGATATTGTTCTGTTTGTTCTTTGTTATAAAGTTGTGAGCAACGGGCAGTATCCAGACAGACAGGGGCGCACCGTTTATGATTGGAAAAGTTATGTTTAAAGTGTGTGAGCAGTCAAAATAAATACGGTTGCTTGGAAAATGTCTGTCTTGGCTGTGATCTGAGCTGAGGGTAGTCTATATCAACGACGTTCCACTTCCAAGATTGCTCCGTTGCCGACGGAAATTCCGCCAGATTTCACTCATTTAGGCCGGATATCCGTTGCTTTGAGCTTCCTTTATGTTGGCGTTCTAACCTCTGGTGGATTTGGACTATGGTTAACTGCTCCTCAGATCTCTGCAGGGTAAATCCAGACAGCTAGCTAGACTATCTGTCCAATCTGAGTTTTCTGTTGCACGACTAAAACTACTTTTGAACCAAACAAGTCCTCCGCAGCGCTTTGGAGGAAGGTCTGGCAATGCTACTATGACTATGCCAAGGGTAACCCACGATGGCAGCGAGTCCTGCTACAATGTTCAAATAAAGGTAGTGAGTTGCACTGACCTGGCTGGTGTTTCCCCCGGCCAGGCCCACCAGTGTGGGGAACCAGTCGGTGATGTGGAGCAGAGCTTTGGAGACCCGTCTCCTGCGTCTCAACAGGGGGCTGTGAACAAACGCCACGCCACGGACTCCACCTTCCCAATACGTACCCTGGAAACACAGGCAGGAGGTTCAGCTACGGTTGGCAAAGCCAGTCCCGTTAGATGGCCGAGATCTCTATATGATACTGATATTCACAGCATCATTTTATATCACATCATGTGAATATCTGCAGGCACTTGAGGATAATGTTATGAGTATTACTTTATTTTTGGGGGGGGAATCCAAGCTAAATGTTACTTAAACATTTCATACTAATAGGTAAACTCCTCCGTATTTGGCATTAGAAGGACTGCATACATGTTTCTGTAACTGTAAAAAACAAATTGATGTACAGAATGCAAAGTACCTTTCGGCCTCGGAGCGGCCAGTTGCTCCCTCCGGTGAAGGGCTGGGCGCCGTTGTCGGTGGAGAAGATGATAACGCTGTTCCGGTAGTATCCGTACTTTCTCAGAGCGTAGGTGACATTTCGGACCGCCTCGTCCACCGTGGACACCATGGCGGCAAACTTCCTCCGGGCGACGTTGGCCATGCCGCGGTACGGGTAGATGTAGGACTTGGGGATCTGGAGAGGAGTGTGAACTGCCTGGAGAAACACATTTACACAGTGCATTTACAATGGGTTCACTTTGTACATTTGATTTCATTCTTTTTTTAATTGGTTATTTGTATTTCTTTTTTATCTATTGGTGCAGAACTTAAAATGCACATATTATGCTCATTTTCAGGTTCATAATTGTATTTAGAGGTTGTACCAGAATAGGTTTACATGGTTTAATTTTCAAAAAACACCATATTTTTGTTGTACTGCACATTGCTGCAGCTCCTCTTTTCACCCTGTGTGTTGAGCTCTCTGTTTTAGCTAAAGAGTGAGACCTCTCACTTCTGTCCCATCTTTGTTGGGAGTCACACATGCGCAGTAGCTAGGTAAGGACTACTAGCCAGTCAGAAGCAGAGTATGAGGGCGTGCCCTGACAGTAGCTAGGTAAGGACTACTAGCCAGTCAGAAGCAGAGTATGAGGGCGTGCCCTGACAGTAGCTAGGTAAGGACTACTAGCCAGTCAGCAGCAGAGTATGAGGGCGTGCCCTGACAGTAGCTAGGTAAGGACTACTAGCCAGTCAGAAGCAGAGTATGAGGGTGTGCCCTGACAGTAGCTAGGTAAGGACTACTAGCCAGTCAGCAGCAGAGTATGAGGGCGTGCCCTGACAGTAGCTAGGTAAGGACTACTAGCCAGTCAGAAGCAGAGTATGAGGCCGTGCCCTGACAGTACCTAGGTAAGGACTACTAGTCAGTCAGAAGCAGAGTATGAGGGCGTGCCCTGACAGTACCTAGGTAAGGACTACTAGCCAGTCAGCAGCAGAGTATGAGGGCGTGCCCTGACAGTAGCTAGGTAAGGGCTACTAGCCAGTCAGAAGCAGAGTATGAGGGCGTGCCCTGACAGTAGCTAGGTAAGGACTACTAGCCAGTCAGCAGCAGAGTATGAGGGCGTGCCCTGACAGTAGCTAGGTAAGGACTACTAGCCAGTCAGAAGCAGAGTATGAGGCCGTGCCCTGACAGTACCTAGGTAAGGACTACTAGCCAGTCAGAAGCAGAGTATGAGGCCGTGCCCTGACAGTAGCTAGGTAAGGACTACTAGTCAGTCAGAAGCAGAGTATGAGGCCGTGCCCTGACAGTACCTAGGTAAGGACTACTAGCCAGTCAGAAGCAGAGTATGAGGGCGTGCCCTGACAGTACCTAGGTAAGGACTACTAGCCAGTCAGCAGCAGAGTATGAGGGCGTGCCCTGACAGTAGCTAGGTAAGGGCTACTAGCCAGTCAGAAGCAGAGTATGAGGGCGTGCCCTGACAGTAGCTAGGTAAGGACTACTAGCCAGTCAGCAGCAGAGTATGAGGGCGTGCCCTGACAGTAGCTAGGTAAGGACTACTAGCCAGTCAGAAGCAGAGTATGAGGCCGTGCCCTGACAGTACCTAGGTAAGGACTACTAGTCAGTCAGAAGCAGAGTATGAGGCCGTGCCCTGACAGTAGCTAGGTAAGGACTACTAGCCAGTCAGAAACAGAGTATGAGGGCGTGCCCTGACAGTACCTAGGTAAGGACTACTAGCCAGTCAGAAACAGAGTATGAGGGCGTGCCCTGACAGTACCTAGGTAAGGACTACTAGCCAGTCAGAAGCAGAGTATGAGGGTGTGATGAACTGCAGGTTTGGTAAATACAACGTAAGCTGAAGTATCACAGAGTGCGTTTTCTGCGGGTTAGAGATGGCGCTGATAACGCTACATTCACAAATGTACGTACATCTGGCCCTCAGACCCCTCTAAAACAAACCGTACTCAGAACTCCTCTGGAGATGGTCTGAGTACGGTTCCCTTTAAGACTGGGTTGCAGTTCTCTTCACCTGTGAATTATGAACATGACACCTTTCTGGTTCCTTTAGGCTTTTATGTATTTTAGCTTTGAGGCCCTGTCAGAGCAGAAGTGGACCACAAAGAGAACTGAGTCTTCTTTCAAGTAAACTGACACCGTGAACACAAAAAGAACTGAGTCTCTTTTCTGTTGGTCCACTTTTTGGTCCTCTTTGAGAGGACTGAGTTTGGTTCATTTAAAGAGGACTAAAGTTAGTTAGTTAGACACCCTAAGTTACATTTTCTGTCTGGCCTGCGTTTAATTAAATGTGGTTGAAAGTCCATGTGGGCCAAACAGTCTGTAAATAAGAGTCTGAGGCTCATAGACAACGACTTTAATGTGGCCTCAATGTTATTCCAACGTTTCGGACTCCCCCACACCCAGACATAAACTAACGCTGCATCCAAACTCGTCAGGCTGCGTTGTATTTGACCTATTCTCTGCAACTATTCATGAAAGAAAAGATGTTTTCTCTCCTTCTGCCCTGATTTTGAGGGGCTTAAACTTGAATCCTGTTGCAGAGAGGTTTCTCACAGCGTGATACCTGGAGGGAGAGCAGCAGGAAAAGCGGCCTGTCCTTGGGCTCGTGACTCTTCAGGATCTTGCGAGCTCTCTGCGTGAACAGCGTGGTGGAGTATTTCCCTTCCTGGCCCCACGCCACACCCTCGTCGTCATGGAGATCATACCCACACAAGCCTGGGCCATCACAGGACCCATAACTGGAGACAGATGGAGACATGTGAGTCATAGAAACATATAGGGACAACAAATATTCTAATCAGTCCTGGTTCACTCTTATATAGGGATGCAGCGAATCCAGGATTGGGCTTCGGATTGGGCTGAATATTGGGCTTTTGAGGGGGTTGGGTTTCTGCAGAACCGTAGAATTTTTTCCCAGTGAACCGAACCCTACGCTTGGACTACGCGTTACGCTGGTCGACGTAATGACGGCGCCGTTTACGATTACGGGAAGGTGTTTACGTAGGTGGAGCGTTCAATGCAGTAGGCTGTGAGAAAGTGGAAATGGAACTGGTGATCAGAAAAAGTGTTGTTGGGCAGTACTTTCAGTCAAAAGAAGGCCATTCAACTCCAGCTACATGTTCAATCTGCAATGCTGATTTGTCTGGTGGTGGCGAGGACCCTAAACAATACACAACATCACCGCTGTTACAACATCTGGTCTGAAACATCCGAAAGAATATGAGTT
Organism: Zingel zingel; assembly: GCA_023566125.1. Classification (NCBI taxonomy): domain Eukaryota; kingdom Metazoa; phylum Chordata; class Actinopteri; order Perciformes; family Percidae; genus Zingel; species Zingel zingel. Next base: position 29,375,081 of record CM042324.1, read on the forward strand.
GTGCATGAAGGAATCTACAGACAGCAGCCAAAATGCAGCAACTTCAGGTACGGCAAAGGAAGGACAGTCACAGCTAAAAACCTGTCACTCATCTGGCGATAGCAATGTGCTTTCCTACGATGTGAAAACGTTGTGTGAATTCAACATTAAGTTGTTACATTTAACTATTTTATAGGCTGTGGACGTTGTTGACTTCATTAATGTGTGTACTGTGTTAATGGACTGAGGATGGGAGGAGGATTCGGTATTCAATTTCAGATTCGGCAGAATCTTAACCAGTGGATTCGGTATTCGGCCGAATCCCAAAAATCTGGGTTCGGTGCATCCATATTCTTATAATAATAATAATAATAATAATAATAATAATAACAACCATACACTTTTACCTGTAGTAATCCACACTTCCTGTTAGAGAACCAAAGAAACTGTCAAAACCCTTTCTGGTGGGCAGGCATGCCTTCCTGGAGGAAAGAAGACAGATGAAGTTACCTGAGCATCAGATTTCTAAAAGAGATACAAAGAAATACAATGCTTTTGTACACTTGTTAAATTAGCTGATCATAATGTAAATGAGTGAGCCACTAGTAAAGCTCATCTGCTCACCCTGACAGCCACACACCTCCAAAAATATGAACTAAGCTCAACACACTTACCTGAGACTCTCCACCTGACTGTCCCTGGTCTCCCTGAGACTCTCCACCTGACTGTCCCTGGTCTCCCTGAGACTCTCCACCTGACTGTCCCTGGTCTCCCTGAGACTCTCCACCTGACTGTCCCTGGTCTCCCTGAGACTCTACACCTGACTGTCCCTGGTCTCCCTGAGACTCTACACCTGACTGTCCCTGGTCTCCCTGAGACTCTACACCTGACTGTCCCTGGTCTCCCTGAGACTCTCCACCTGACCGTCCCTGGTCTCCCTGAGACTCTCCACCTGACTGTCCCTGGTCTCTCTGAGACTCTCCACCTGACCGTCCCTGGTCTCTCTGAGACTCTCCACCTGACTGTCCCTGGTCTCCCTGAGACTCTCCACCTGACCGTCCCTGGTCTCTCTGAGACTCTCCACCTGACTGTCCCTGGTCTCCCTGAGACTCTCCACCTGACTGTCCCTGGTCTCCCTGAGACTCTCCACCTGACTGTCCCTGGTCTCCCTGTTCCTCAGTTCTTTCTGTCTCCTTTGCCAGTGACATAGTGACGTTATTATTTCCATAAGCACCCATTCTTATAAAGATGTTACCAAATTGTCTTGATATGAGGACTTATTGTACTTATTTGGCGTTTTGGTGTAGGCCTACTGAAAAAGGATCTTACGTCTGTTTTTCATTTCTCTGTTATTTTATCTGAGCAACAACACAAACCTTTAACGTCAGATGTCTGAATATGAGTTAGTTTCATAGGTTCATCCCCGAAGTCATATTATAATTATGAAATGATCTTGCGTCCTCCACGTAAATATTAGGTTTCTTCTGGGACAGAGGATATATATTTAACTGATCAGCCACTTAACTTCATATTGAGCAAAACACAGCTGTAGATCTTCAATATTAACCCTAATGTCAGTTCACACACATAACGTTAGGCTTATCACCGTGGTAACGTTAGTTGTAGTGGATGCATTTCTAACAAACAAGCTATTAAACAAGCTAGGTAACGTTACATTATATTACACTAACATAGCAAACTTTTTGTCATAACTAATTCATTAATTACTCAGCATAATTTCTAATTGATAAAAGAAAAACTTCCTCCGATGTTTAATGTGAATAAAACAGCCTTGAACCGCCTACTTACTACATTCCTGTCACTACCGATGTGACTGTGAGTCGAGTGCAGATCCTGACGTACAGCAGGCAGTGGACCAAACCACTGTGAGGCAAGGGAGGGGGGGACTCAAAATGTTTCTATACTTAAAAAGCATTTTTGGGGGTTTGTATTGTTTTACTACTTACACAGATATTTTAAGTATACATCATTATGTTATTTACAATACACAGCATTGTTTTAATGATATTTCTAGGGTGGGACAACCCTTAGATGGGGGGGTCCTGACCCCCCTGGGATTTACGCCCTTGTTTAGATGTGAGATGGAGCCTTTTCACAGTCTTCTAGTGGATGCTTGGCATAAATGAAGTGAACTGCAACGCTGCATACTTTTTTACCAGGATTATTTCTTGTTTTATATGACCACAATGACTGAAAAGACAAGGCATATACTCATGTACTAGATGCTCATATTCATAAAACTAGCAGTTTGTTGTGGTGTTCCACAAGGCGGGGCAAGAAAGGGTTAGGGTTAGGGTTAAGGATGCAGACTTGGTGTCTGCATGCTTTAACCTCAGTGCTTGCCGGAACCCTAACCCCTAACCCTAACCCACATGCACACACACACACACACACACACACACACACACACACACACACACACACACACACACACTTGAACAGACACACACGCACACACACACACACACACACACACACAGACACACATGCACACACACACACACAGACAGACACACAGACATGAACAGACACACATTAACACACACACACACACACACACACACACACACACACAAACACACACACACACACACACACACACACACACACACACACACACACACACACAGACATGAACAGACACATATGCACACACACACAGATAGACACAGACATGAACAGACAAACATGCACACACACAGACATGAACAGACACGCACACACATATGCACACACACAAGTAAGCAGAGTTTTAACTTCTCTCTCAAACCCTCTTTTTTAAATTGTTGGCACAATCATTTTTTTTATGTTTACACTATGAATCCCTTTGAGGAGAGATAGTCTGAATGTGTGCGCCGTTTACTCCACATTTAAATTAGTATGCGTCTTCCCTTTCTTTATGACAGCAGGCTTTTCAACCCTCATACAAACTGTTTCCAGTATGGCAACATCAACTACTGACTCGTTGGGAATAAAGAAATGAAAAGCTGAGTGAAGTGGTTGGCAATGAGCAGATGAAGAATAGTGTTGCCTAATCAACTCAAAGTTTGCGCTAAGCTCAACCTGTTCCACACTCCTTTCAAACAATCCACAGGAAGAGCATGCTCATGCTTGCTAACAGCATCTCTTCTGACTCCATGCATGTTTTAAACTGTGAATACCAACTTTTGCCTTCTAACAGGCAATTTAGAGTCCCTTCGTTCAGACACAACAGGCTTAAGAACTCGTTTATACATCAGTCTATCCTGTTGCTAAACCAACATCAGTGTGCTGCTGATTAAGATCTGGATCTGAGGATATCATGAAACATGTTTCTTTGTCATGGCCGTTGATGTCTTCATCTTTGTCCTAAATGTGTAATTGTTGTCTAACTCTGTGTGTACTTTTCTGTTTTCTTTTTTTTCTTCTTCTTTTTGAGTGGAGCTGCTCTGGAAAGAAATGTAGTGTAAACTGACATTAAAGTCTTATTGTATTGTATCATATTTTAACATAATTTTAAAGGACAAATCCGGCGCTCAATAAACCTAGGGGTTAATAACACGTGTACCGAGTCGACCGTTCTCTGGAATGTGTTTTCATGCTAATAGAATGTGACCAGTTTTAGCGCAAACCGCTAATTAGCTTATAACGCTAGTCGTAGGGGTAGAGGGTAAAGTAAAAAGAAATCTCTATTTCTATACCACTAACAAGGCTCAAAATATCACCACACTTCCACGGTAGCATAATGAGGGTCCCTACATGTAAACCGAAGCATTGTCAGTGTACAGATAGTTTATTAAAAAGATAGATTATAAAGAAGGTAGCGTTCACATATACAGGCGTGCACCATCTTGGGGAAACAGTCACGACCAGTCGAACAGCGAACGCCGTGTTTGAGCTATGTTACTGGTTACTGGTTACACTCATTATGCTCCCATGGAAGTGTGGTGCTATTTTGAGCCTTGTTAGTGATATAGAAATAGAGATTTCTTTTTACTTTATCCGTGCCCCGATAACTAGCGTTATAAGCTAATTAGCCGTTTGCCCTAAAACAACGTGAGTGTTGAGGTTAGGGTGAAGTTATTGTTTAATAGTGACCATAGAATAGAAGCTCCTGGTCTTCCCTCACCTGTAGAAGCCCAGGTGCCACTTGCCGACCATGTGTGTGGTGTAGCCGGCCTGGCGCAGCCTCTCAGGCAGAGTGTCCATGTGTGCAGGCAGACAGCTGGGCTGACTGGGTCTGATAATGGAGTGTTGGAGTCCTGTGTGGATCTGATATCTGGAGGGAAAAAACAGACTTGTTATTGGCTTTCTACCAGACTGTAGAGGGCTGGGGTGATATGCTTTTGTCCCGACTCGATTCTTTCACCAAACATGGCTGCTGATTGGATTTGCATTGTGATTTTCATTTACTGTGATTAGATAGCATTGATTATTGGGATTTTCTTTTCCTTATATAATACACTTCTAGAGACAATATATCATGTATATATATAAATATATATCATTTAAGTCTGACATTTATTTACTTTGTAAAGAAGAACAGAACATAAACATAACGCAGATTTCTTTTTAGCTTTTGTGATAAATGTTCTGTGTTTGACTGTTCAATGTTCCATCCTTATTAAAGACCTCATATTATGCTCATTTTCAGGTTCATAATTGTATTTAGAGGTTGTACCAGAATAGGTTTACATGGTTTGATTTTTAAAAAACACCATATTTTTGTTGTACTGCACATTGCTGCAGCTCCTCTTTTCACCCTGTGTGTTGAGCTCTCTGTTTTAGCTACAGAGTGAGACCTCTCACTTCTGTTCCATCTTTGTTGGGAGTCGCACATGCTCAGTAGCTAGGTAAGGACTACTAGCCAGTCAGAAGCAGAGTATGAGGGCGTGCCCTGACAGTACCTAGGTAAGGACTACTAGCCAGTCAGAAGCAGAGTATGAGGGCGTGCCCTGACAGTACCTAGGTAAGGACTACTAGTCAGTCAGAAGCAGAGTATGAGGGTGTGCCCTGACAGTAGCTAGGTAAGGACTACTAGCCAGTCAGAAGCTGAGTATGAGGGCGTGCCCTGACAGTAGCTAGGTAAGGACTACTAGCCAGTCAGAAGCAGAGTATGAGGGCGTGCCACGCTAGCAGCTAGGCGAGCATTATAACGTGTGTTCCAAAGTGACCACGTTTGTCTCTGAAGTAAAGGCTGGACTACAATAGAGCTGTTTGGAGCAGTTTGTGAACAGTGTTTTCTGTTGGAGATGGTAAGTCCCTTTGGGGTGAACTTTGGGCTTTTTCACTTTGTAAAACTATAACGTGCGTAAAAAGATATATAACACAATAAAGGAAAGGGAAAAAGACAAAAAGCATAATATGAGCTCTTTAAAAGAAAAACCCTTATTGCTGGCAATTCATATCCATGTTCTCATCCTTGCATAAGAATATAGAGCAGTTTTGATGGTGTCTCATGTGATAATGCTCCATGACATGTTTTATCTGTTACAACGTAAATAGTGAACTTTAGCTAAACTTTAAAAAAACAATAAAAAAAATGGTTGAGCCCAAGTGCAGATGCTGTGTACCTGCCGGTGAGGAGCTGGCTGCGGGACGGCGTGCAGATGGGCTGAACGTAGTAGTTCTCCAGCGTCACGCCCTCCGCCGCCAGCTTGTCCAGAGTGGGAGTCTTGATGGTCGGGTTGTGGTAGCCGATGTCGTTGAAGCCCTGCGTTAGAGGCATGACAGAGTTCTGTTGAATGTTTGGATGATTTACACAGAACATTTGGCCTTTCCATGTGCAGGGACAGAATTAACTTGACGGTTTAAATACTACTTGGGCAAGTCCTTTTTCCCCTCTGTGATACTCTCTCCCAGATGGTCACAGACCCTCTGATTCCATATCTCCCTGGATGTAGGAGCCATTTCCTGCTCTATATACTGTATATATACTGCGGCCAGGTTCAGGACGAAACTGTGATCAATCAATTAATTGATTCAGGGTTTTCATTATTTTATTCCCTCATAAAGGGGAACATAATTTACTGCTATAAATTATGCAATAACTGTTAACTTAGCCTACTTTTCCAGTTATATCCATCCATCTCCATCCATCTTCATCCGCTTATCCGGAGTCGGGTCGCGGGGGCGGGGGCAGCAGCTCCAGCAGGGGACCCCAAACTTCCCTTTCCCGAGCCACATTAACCAGCTCCGACTGGGGGATCCCGAGGAGTTCCCAGGCCAGGTTGGAGACATAATCCTTCCACCTAGTCCTGGGTCTTCCCCGAGGCCTCCTCCCAGCTGGACGTGCCTGGAACACCTCCCTAGGGAGGCGCCCAGGGGGCATCCTTACCAGATGCCCAAACCACCTCAACTGGCTCCTTTCGACACAAAGGAGCAGCGGCTCTACTCCGACTTCCTCACGGATGACTGAGCTTCTCACCCTATCTCTAAGGGAGACGCCAGCCACCCTCCTGAGGAAACCCATTTGGGCCACTTGTACCCAATTATATGCCATAATAAAACAATTAAATTACATTTAAGGCTTTAAGTCTTTTTTGTAATTTCAATACTATCACCAACAGCTGAATTTGTGGTGTACGATGTAGGTAATCCTCTATTGTTATGTAAACATTATCCCATATGTTGTCCTGGGGGGAATTAATAATAGATTGTATGTTTCATATTTGATAGGTGTTGTAGTCAGATTAGCATCGTAGAGGAGACCTGACAGACACACACACACACACACACACACACACACACACACACACACACACACACACACAAACAGTGCGTTTCACTAGCTTTGTGGGGACCCCTCACTGACATAATGCATTCCCTAGCTCCTTACCCTAACCTTAACCATCATAACCAAATGCCTAACCTTTACCCTTACCCTTACCCAATTCTAACCCTAATCCTAAAACCAAGTCTTAACCCTCAAACAGCCCTTTAACCTTGAGGGGTCCAGCATTTTGGCCCCACAAAGCTAGTCGGATCCCACAAGGATACTGGACTCCAGGTTTTTGGACCCCACGAATGTAGTTAAACAAGAACACACACACACACACACACACACACACACACACACACACACACACACACACACACACACACACACACACACACACACACACACATACACACATACACACCTGGTCGTCTGTGAGGATAAAGATGATGTGCGGCTGGTTCTTGGTCTTGGGTTCTGTCTCTTGAGTGGGAGTTTGTGAGTCGTTGTGGTTCTGTGTCTGGTTTGGTTTGGCCCGGTGAGCAGACAAGCGGCCCAGGCTGATGAACACACTCAGCACAGTCAGAGCCACGGCAGCAGCCTGCATCTTTACTGCACCAGCCCTGCAAACAACAACAACAACAACAACAACAACCTTGACATAACAATTGAGCAGATTCCATGAACTAAACACCAGGGAAGTAGAGCTTCAAAATGTTTCAGTCGGCACAAACTCACACACGCATGCCATCACTGGCGCTCCGACTGCAGATCATAAAACCACATTTGGGATGGACTCGCCAACTCTGGCTGTAACTGTGATCTGAAACACATCCATCTGGTGAGGAGAGAGCTACAACTCTGAGGAGGCATTTTGAACTATTTACAGTCTTTGGCACGGAATAATAGCAATAAAAAGTGATAAGAATATTAGCCTGAAGTGCCTGAGAGAGCAGAAACAGACCAGTTTAAATGGGACCTTTCTCACTATTCTTTGATCATTTCCTGCTGTATTTTACGGAGATTCTAGTCCAGGGGTCACCAACACAGTGCCCGCGGGCATCAGGTTGCCCCCAAGGACCACATGAGTAGCCCTCAGGCCTGTTCTAAAAATGAAAATTGAATATTGATATTATCTGTTTCCCACCTTGTTAAGTCATGGTTGATAATTATTGTGAGAAATCATTAACGTGATCAGTGTCTTCACATAGATGACTATCATTAATCATTAATAATCATATATAACTAAAGGCAAACTGAGCAAACTTGTTATTTCAGAAGAGTGTATCAAACTGGTAGCCCTTCGTATGACTCAGTACCCATAAAGTAGCTCTCAGTTTCAAAAAGGTTGGTGACCCCTGTTCCAGTCTATCCATTTTGAGATTTTAATGATCACTTCTGAAGGCCTGGATGGGACTGGCCCCTGTGAGTATGTAAAGGATTGATTTACGAGCCTAATTGTAGCCTGAGATCCTCTGGTGGGCCCCTTGTGGAGATACCAAGATCTAGATTGTAAACCAGGGCTGAGAGGGTCTTGCTATCAGGGCCCCCGGCAGCAAGGATTTGAAACACCGAGACTGATATTTGGGACTCTAATAAACGGATTTAAACCGATCTTTCAATCAGTTTGTACAAAACTGTGATCAATCAATCAAAGATCAATTGGAAATTGCCACTTTTTTTGACATTTTTAATGCTTTTTTCAACGTTTTTGGCGCTTTTATTTCGACATTTATGGAGCTTTTCTTTACTACCAATAATATATACACCACTAACACTAACTTATTACCACTAGATTTAAACAAATATCTTTTGGTCAATCCTCATTTATATGAAATTATGCCTAATTTTGAGTTTAAAAAAAATAAAAATGATTAATTATTTTGTTAAGATCAGAGGAACATGTATGTTCATGGATAATCACAGACTGTCAAAGTTTAGTCACTGTTTTGAAACTTTCTAAATTTGTTCTCAAATGATATTAAATTGAATAAAACACCCCAAAAAAAATCTTTTCAAATTCCAATTTTTGGGGCATTTTTAGGCCTTTATTGACAGGAGAAATGAAGAAATTAAAGGGCAGAGAGAGGAGGAATGACATGCAGCAATGGGCCACAGGTCAGAGTCGAACTCAGGCCTGCTGCATCGAGGAGTAAACCCCACCTCTCTCTCTCTCTCTCTCTCTCTCTCTCTCTCTCTCTCTCTCTCTCTCTCTCTCTCTCTCTCTCTCTCTCTCTCTCTCTCTCTCTCTCTCTCTCTCTCTATATATATATATATATATATATATATATATATATATATATATATATATATATATATATATATATATATACAGAGAGAGAGAGAGAGAGAGAGCGCCCAACTGATCACTGACCTGTGAAGAATGTTGTATGGAACCATCCATGTTATTTTTGGGCAATTTGGTTAAAAGAAACCCATATCTCTGATATAAAAAATGTTGAAAATGGCTCATATGTGACCTGAGGACTACAGGAGGGTTAGAAACACACTTTTTAAAATGCGCTTTTATTTAATAATTCCTTCCTGTGTATATCTTATAATCAATTATATTGTTTTAATATCTTATTGTATACTTTATTTTAGTTTATACCTACTTTTGTGTTCTTATTTTATTGGCTTTTATTTTTGCTGTTGTGAAGCACTTGTAACTGTGTTTTCAAAGATGCCATACAAATAAAGTTGTTATTATTACTACACAGTGTAGGAGTGTGCAACATGGATAATATCTTCTATTACTCTATACATAACTGGATATGGTAATATCCAAAATATACTGTGATTAGACCTGTAACAATTATTACATAACTGTCTAACTGCAATTATTTTACATAATCGCCATTTTTTTGTTGCATGGCTAACATTAGCTAAGGTCCTAATGGGTACGACTGTTGATGGTAAAAGTAAATTTTGTGTTCATTTAAGAAAAAAAACTATGTTTTATGATAATAAAGAGGCGTGGTTTACGTCATCGTTAGTGGATCTCTCCATTATTTATTCAATAAAATAAATTGATTAATTTGTCAATAAATATGAAGAAATGTGTGTTGTGTGAGCCCAAGGTGACGCCCTTAACCCTTGTGTTGACTTCGGGTCACATTGGTCCGTTTTTAAATTTTTGTTTTATATCAGAAAATATTGGACGTAGAAATAAGCGCTGAAAATGTGTAGAAGAAAAATTTTAAAATTTAAAACGTTGGAAAAAGCAAAAACAAATTGTGAAAAAAGGCGTCACAAATGTCAGAAAAAAAAGTGTTTTTTTCAAGGTTGAAACGAAGACAACACAAGAGTTAAATAGCTTGTTTTGCATGAGCAACAGTCCAAAAGCCAAAGCTATTCAGTTTGCAATGACATGAAACAGACACAGGTCAAAAATATCAATGAAGATATCAAGTATTATTATTCACAAGTAGATTGGATTATGTTTGAAGTTGTCAAAACCCTTACATTAAAATGTAATTCACTCTAACATAGGGCTGCACGACATGAGGAAAATATGCGATGTGCGATAACGCTGAATATGGAGATAACAATATCACTAGATGAATGATTTTAAAAAAAAAACATGAAAGTGTTCTCAGTTCTGCTGCTTTCATTATTCTAAAATACAACAAACTGCTTGTTTCATCAAACTAATGAAAGGAAATAATTTCCAACGTTCTTTTATTGAACAAATTGAACATTGAATTGAACATAAAAGGCAGCATTAAAACAAATGACAGTTACACTTTAAAGTGCACTTTTCGGCTATTTTCTTTCAACTAATAAAAAATCTCGGGGTGTCTATCACAATACGCCGCAGCCTTTCACGATATGTACGGTGTATTGCGCCAGTTGATATCGCAACAATGATGAAAAAACCGATACGATGTGCAGCCCTACTACAACACACTCTGGCCTCAAAGTTACCGTAGAGCTCAAACAAGATCTGTCTGTGTCTAGGGCTGAGTATCGAATTAAATACTTTTTAGGCACTGACTGAATTGCCTCTAAAGTATCGAAATGCCTCGTCATTTAATACCCAATTTCAATCCCTAAGGAGTAAATCTCATCAGCGTCAGTGAGCCAATCAGCATGCAGCATGCTTCTACCAAGATCTAATAATGTCTGTGATTGGCTGTCTAACGTTACAAGTCATAGGGACACGCAGGAAAAACTCTACATTACCATAGAGACGGCTCACGTAGAAGGAGCTGAAAATAATTAAAAAGATTTGTGCAGAAATGTTGCGATTTATTTTTGTGTTATAAAATTGGTATTGAAAAAAGTATTGTTTAGGAACCGGTATCAAAGTCACGATATCGGTATCTGTACCGGTATCAAAAATGTATTGAACAATACCCAGCCCTATCTCAACAGAAAAAAATCCAGCTTCTCAAAGACAGCGGGACCCTCTGCCTGTTTCAGAGAGCCTCCCCGACAGACATCCAGTTTAACTTTCCAACAAACAAAGTTCTGACAGAGTGTGTGTGATTTATTAAGGCCTGATTCCCTGCCAGTGAGCAATGACGGAATGTTGCCAGATGTTGTTGGAGCACGGTTATACTTACAGTAAAATACACAACTTAAGCCCTCTGTCAGTAGACATTTCAGGGCTGATGAACTGCTTTAGATTAGATTTCCCCAGTGGTGGAATGTAACTAAGTACATTTACTGAAGTACTGTACCATAAGTCCAAATGTTGAGCTACTTGTACTTTAAGTCTTTTCTTTTCATGCCACTTTCTACTTCTACTCCGCTACATCTCAGAGAGAAATATTGTACTTTTTACTCCACTACATTCATCTGACAGCTTTAGTTACTAGTTACTTTACAAATGAAAGGGGAACTATGCAGTTTTTATAGCTTAATTTACTGTAACTGAACAGCTTCGGAGTCATTAGAATGGTTATATGACTTTTTTTGAGTTGAATGGTGGTCGTCTCGCTCCCCCCTAGCGCCTGGGAACTGAAAAAACAACCTTGCAACTTTTGGCCGGCGAGCCGACGGCCTCAGCGTCAGGAAGTATGCCATGATATCAGGTCTCGCCATGTAACAAATTGCTTCACAGCACTGCACACATACGGCCATTCAGGAACCGGCTAACAAGGTAGCGATGGAGTTTTTCACACTGTCGTTATGGCTGAGCCGGCTAAAAAGAAGCAGAAAGCTAGGAAAGCATTGTCGGAGGAACAGAGAAAGAGGAAACGGCAGACTGACCGAGAGAGGAGTCAGACACAAGTAAACATAGGAGCTGCCAAATATCTATTCTGAAGCTGTAGGGGGAGCTCTATAGAGAAACCTGTAGGGGGAGCTCTATAGAGAAACCTGTAGGGGGAGCTCTATAGAGAAACCTGTAGGGGGAGCTCTATAGAGAAACCTGTAGGGGGAGCTCCATAGAGAAACCTGTAGGGGGAGCTCTATAGAGAAACCTGTAGGGGGAGCTCTATAGAGAAACCTGTAGGGGGAGCTCTATAGAGAAACCTGTAGGGGGAGCTCCATAGAGAAACCTGTAGGGGGAGCTCCATAGAGAAACCTGTAGGGGGAGCTCTATAGAGAAACCTGTAGGGGGAGCTCCATAGAGAAACCTGTAGGGGGAGCTCCATAGAGAAACCTGTAGGGGGAGCTCTATAGAGAAACCTGCAAGCAAAAAGGAAGAAAACAGCGAAGAAATAGCCAAAACTGCATAGCGCCTCTTTAAGATTTCTGCACACAAACACATGTAGTTTATAAAATCTGATGTTTTATTCTAAAGTAAACTAGCCAACAATATAACGGCTACAAGTCCAGCTGAGATGATCAGACCATTAAACACACAACTGGTTGGATCCTTTACACTTTCTACAATGGGAGGAGAGTTCTGCATTGAGTACTTTTACTTTTTATACTTTCAGGACATTTTCCTGATGACACTTACATACTTTTACTTAAGTAACATTTCCCATGCAGGACTTTTACTGTAACAGAGTATTTTTACAGTGTGGTATTAGTACTTTTACTTAAAGGTCCAATGTGTGGGAATCTCTCCCATCTAACGTTGAGATCATATATCAATCAACTCTCTCGTGCCACGCAGTTCAAAGTACGTATTACAGCTACGGTAGCCTTCACGCTTCAAAAAGCCCGTCTCTTGCTCTTTTCAATCTCCTTTTTTCTTTTTCTGGGCGAAGAAGACTCCTGTTCCTGAAATTTGGATTTTGAATACGTGTGGTCCTCCATGTTTCCTTCTTCAGGAAGCTACGATACCCGTTAGCAGCATTAGTTTATCATGTGACAGAGAAAACGTGAAAGGCGGAGCAGTATGTCCTGTATGTTCCTTACCGGCTAACGTATTTCAAGATGGAGCATGAATATGGAGCGTCTACCCCAGTTCATGAGAACACAAATGGAAAATTTCAAGCCAATAGGAATACTTAGAATTGATGGTGGAGGTAAATATTCATGAAAAAGGACACGTTTGTGAACGGGCAATACAGATTTTGAGAATGAACAACTAAACACGTTACACACTGGACCTTTAAGTAAAGGATCTGAATACTTCTTCCACCACTAGATTTTCCAGGTATTTTTATAGCCTTTAAGTCTTTATTTTCTCAGGGAAGGCTGCAGTTCAACATGCAGCTTGGTATTCTGTAAAAGGAAGGGGAAAGCAGATAGTATACATCTCTATATGTAGTTGGGAAGGGGTGGTGGGGGTGGGGGAACTGCTATTAGGATGTGGGAACGGTTGAGCCCATGATCATTTTATTAAAGCAACTTTACAAATTTGTATTATTGTAAATTAGGTGTGAATGTGTTTGTAAAATTGTATATTCTGATGTTTTGGTACAATGCATCTCTCCTTATACATGGTTCATGTCTCATGGTGCATTGGGCCTGTTTAAATACAATTACATTACTATTAGGGATCGACCAATTATCAGCCTTGCCAATTATCATGGCTAATAATTTGGCAATTTGCAGATTATCTGTGTCAGTCTTTTATTTTACTGATAACCAATTAAGTGAATTAGCTATAAAGTGTGCTACTTTGGCTCGGCTACAGCTCTGTAAGCAGTCTGCAACACCTGCAGACACACTGATAGCATGTTAAGACTTCAGGAAGCTAGTTTTGTTTTTTATTTATTCATTTTTTTTGACTGTGTATTATGTTTAGAGTTTCAGTTTTATTAAATAATTGCTTAAAGCATTTAAACAAACTTTTGTGTTGGAGTTTGTAACACTCTAAAATGTTAATTTGGACTAAAGGAGTGGACACACCGAGCCGATAATCGGCTGTCGGACAGTCTGGCGAGGTCAGTGACTCGAGTCTGTTCGGTGTGTTCCGTGCCGTTGTCTGTCCGAGGGGCCGTCGTCCTTCATTATGGCCGATTTGACATGTATAATCGGCGGGGCGGGCACTGCCGGCAGTCAGACTCAAATGACCCATCTGATTGGTGGAGAGTTAACCTGGAAACGGGGAGCGGAGTGAGCGTGACTAGAGTGTCTCTAAATCTGACGAAAATCTTTTAAACTGACCTTTGTCAATCTGAAATGAAGACAGATTCAGCAACTTCACGGCCTACTTCTCTCTTAAAATGTTTCCAGGAACACGTTTCGGTGAACTATTTTACTACAATATGAGATCGTATTCTGAACGAGTCGCCATGACAGTCTGGCTTTGAATTTCCGGAGAAACCAGACCCACGTGACGTGTTCGTCCAATCAGATGCCGGTTTGAATTTCTGGGCGACAATACAGATTAGCGCCACCTGCTGTTATGGAGACGTATTACTTCTCGTCTCTTCGGTGTGTTCTGAGGAACTTCTTGGACCAACTCGAGGAGACTGATCAGTCACACTGCCTTTTCTGCTGACGTCTGGCCGTCGGCTCTGTGTGTCCACACCTTAAAAGATTTTCATTTTTACTGTAAATGCATACTGTATCAAACATGCATCAAACTCGAGGCCCACGGGCCAAATCCGGCCCTTTATAGATATTTTTTTTCAAACGTTTTTGTGTACCTTTTGGGCACTTTTACTATGATGGCTAAGGAACTTTTTAACCCTTGTGTTGTCTTCCCGTCGACCATGTAACTTGTTGTTTTTCTGGGTCAAACTTTTTTTGGAACCTTTTTGTCACTTTTCCCGATGTTCTTCAAGCTTCTTCCTGACATTTTTTGTCAGTTTTTCAGATGTTTTTGTCGATTTTTTTCTGCGCTTTTTTTGACATTTTTGTTGTTTTTTTCCATCATTTTGTCACTTTTTTCAATTTTCTTTTATCATTTTTTTTTTCAAATGCTATAAAATTGAATAAAACACCCAAATTCAATGAAAGTAGTGAACTGATCATGTATGTTAATTGTGGAGAGCATTGTAAGGAACCATCCACGTTATTTTTTTTTTGACAATTTGGTTAAAAGAAACCCAAACTTCTGATATAGAAACCTTTTGAAAATGGGTCAGATTTGGAGGGTTAAGTGACTTTGTTTAGGGCTTTATGTCGACCAAACTGTAAGTGAGGAGACTATATGAGACATGCAATAAAACAGTCCAAGATATTTGACTTTTTTGATTAAATAAAGGCGTGTCAATAAACTCTACATATCTGACCCTTGATGCTATTCTTATTTTCCAGTGTGGCCCTTAGTGAAGTTGAGTTTGACCCTCCCGCTGTATCAGTTTCATATATCGGTTATCGAGTTCATTAACTACTTATAATCGGTATTGGATCGGAAAAAAACAGTATCGGTCGACCCCTAATTACTATAATCATAGTGATATATATCATAACATGACATGTTTACGAGCGTCAAAGCCAAGAGCAGCAAACTGTTGATTTCATATAAGACTTGACTAAAAGCAGCTGTCTCCTTCAGAAAGCTGGGGATTACTGTACTGATGTCTCAACTGGTTTCCCATTAGCTTCCATTACTGGTGGAAGTGACACACACACACACACACACACACACACACACACACACACACACACACACACACACACACACACACACACACACACACACACACCTTCCCCCTGTACGTGTACAGTGTGTGTGCTGGACATACACTCCTTTCCTGTGACTCCTTGAGTGTGTTAGTTCAGACTGTACAAGCACAGACTGGTCGTGCATTAAATGTGTTGTGATAAAGTCTGCAGCCTGTATCAAGTTACAAATTCACTGAACCCCATTAGAAATACAGCAACTGTCAATAGAAGTATTCAAAGTCTGACATAACAGTTCAATCCAGCAAATAATCCAAACAGCACCATGTGATGTTTTTTTTTTTTTAAATCAGCCCATTTCTGATGGGATGCACACATCTATTCTGTTAGCCAGGCCTGAATCAATACCTCGATATAGGATCAATGAGAGTGAACGGCTCTTCTTCTCCTCCTCCTCTCCTCTTCCTCTCCGCTCCTCTTCACTTCATTCTCCACTCCTCGGCTCTTTCTTCAGGTCGCACTAAGTTTGGTGTGCGTGACGTTCGCAGAAGACGCAGCATGTCCTCAAGTTTCCACAAAACCTTCCTTCAGTCTGAGGTCTGAGCGGCCACACTGCCAATGAAATACGACCAAAAGTCAAGAGAGCCACAGCACCGCGCTCACACTACCGGTCTGACCTGTCAAAATAAAACACCCCCCTGAAAATATCATATAAACATCCACATACACAGTAGGCTAATTAACAACCGTTGACAACCGTTAGCTAACTGTAACCGTTAATTGTCCATATTTCAAAAGTAGGCCTATAGCTAAGGCGAACAATAGGCTATACATAATCCTGAAAAGAGAGAAATGTTAATGTTCTCTGTCAGCAAAAATGTAGGCTAAAGAAATGAAACGCCCCTATTTTTTTCCCAGTTTTATTCCTAGTTACCAATTCAAAAACGCTAATGCTATAGTGGGGAACTGTGCTAGCTTAGCATAACTAGCCTACACCCTAGTTTGGATAGATTTGGTTGTTTCCTCAGTTTTCTCATACGTGTAATATATATTTTTGAAGCTCTTCGCTTTGTTCATCAATCTAAGTTAGCAGAGAAACATGAGCCATCATTTGAATTCATTCTGACTCCGAGCAACACAAAAGACAAATGTTTCTAATTCTAAAAATAGTTTTAATGTATCCATTAACAAAATGGTTCATTTTATGTGTTCAAACCATTTTACACGTTTAGCCAATAACTGAATTTGAATGGAAAGTAGGCCTATACATTGAGTGTTCTGTAAGCATTGTGACTGATGACAGTAAGCATACTGAGATTACCAGGAATTACTTTTGTTAGCAGGTTAGCATGCGATACCCACATGGGCTTATATGCTAACAAGTTTAAATAAATAATAGAACTGCAGAAACCATTTTACATATAGGCTACTAAGATTCAAACCTGGACTTCATTTTCCTATCGTGATAGTTTTATTTTGAAGGCTGAAATGCTGTAGTCTTTGTGGTAGCCTATTTCTGTGTAACTTGGCGCAGGGGAAACAATAAAAAGCCGTAATTCACCCTTTGTTTAAGGATGTACACTGCGTTAATGTGACTCTTGTATCTTGTGAGTAGTGTCACCGTCATAGACTCCCTGTGTGTGGCTGTGTGATGCCGGACACAGCCTCCGCCGGGCCTGTTTACAGCCAGGAGCCAGCTGGCACTCCGGAGGAATCCAGGAATTTCTCTCTTTACGCAACCAACTGTACAGATGTAAAACTGCATCAAGGGGACAAACCGGAAATAGGTCAAATTAATCAAGAAATAAAAGCTCACATTATCTCTTAATGGGAAGTGGGGTAACAGATAGACTACAACACAAACTCTTACCTCCAGTTGTTCTCAGGTCAAGTCCATTTTCAAAAAGTTGCTATATCAGAAATGTGGGTTTCTTTCAGCCAATTTTTCAAAAAGAAATAACGTGGATGGTTTCATACAACGCTCTTCACAAGTCAAATAAATTATCAGTTCACTATTTTCATTGAATTCTGGGTTTTTATTCAATTTTACAGCATTTGAAGAAAATAAATCAACAAAAACATGGGAAAAAGTGACAAAACACGTTGAAAAAGTAAAAACAACAACCAAAAGTGTCCAAAGGACGACCAAAATGTAAAACAAAAAAATAGTTTGAATTTGAAATTCTGACCCAGAAAAACAAAAAAATGTCTTTGTCATGGTCGACAGGAAGACAACACAAGCGTTAACATTGTTAATATGTTAATTAGAGATGTTTAAATATATTTAAAAATGCCTGCATCATTATGAGGAGTTGTAGTCACAGTAGTCAATGACATAAAGATAAAAAATATATTATGGTCAATTGAGTTTTAACAAAAATATATAGCCTATAGCTATGCATAGGCCACAGCGGGAAATAGAACATTTTTAAAGATATGAAGATAAACACGTATATTACTTAAAGTATAATATTTGCATTAATTACTCCACAGAAAGTCATGGATCAGGACAGGAAGTGTCTGTGCAGATGTGTTTAACATTGTTTAAACCAATTAAGTATATTACATTTATAAATGTAACAAGTTTGGAGGGGGAAACACAGCATTAAGTGTCCACAGTTAGGCTATATATTCACATGTATTGTCTCCGTTTGGTTTATGCAGCACAAATGGTGTTTGTAAAACCCATTCAGTCAGTGCTTTTATTTTGAAAGTTGCGAACAGAAATCCTGATTGTGAAATCCTGTTTCGGACTCTTTTTAACGATGATGGATGGCTGGATGAATTGATGGGATGGATGACTGACAGTAGTTATTTAAAACACCTTAACGTAAATTAAGCGGAAAGAATGAAGGGAAACTCGTTTTTTGGTTGGTGAAAAGACTTCTTCTAACAGCCGTAAAGGTCTTACTTCTTCTGACTTGACTGACATTGTTGTAGCTTATGGAAACAGCTGTTGTTTACCCATACATAAAACACAATATTTTAGCACTTAAATGTCCTTAATTTCTCTAATAAACCACTATTAATTGGTCAAATTTCTCCAATAAACTAATATTAGCTGCTCATTTAAGGCTTAAGAATTCAGGGTTATTATCATTGGACCCTATGGAGGCTATGGAAGCCCGTTTCTGATAATAAAAATACATATTTGAGTCAAAATTATAAGGCACAAATAAAAAAAAGTACTTTCTGAGTCCAAATTATGAGTTACTAACTCAAAGTATGAGCTAGTATGTCAAAATGTACTTAATAGGTCAGAATTATGAGCTACTAAGGCAAAGTTTTGACTTAAGATTCCCAGAGGGTGACATAGGCTACCATCAAAGCAGAAACTCCACCATCAGTGAGTTTTCTTGACCAAAATGTGCATCCATATGGAGGTATTAGTAATTAATAGATTTTTCTTTATGCATGGTGGGTGTAAGGATTGGCCGAGAGGTGGTAGAACACACAGAAACCAGAGCAATCTTTATCTTGTGTATGATTTATTTGAAGTTTACATATCACCAACAATCAGTTCAAAAATAACTATACACAAAAATGCTTTTGCCCTGTAGCACTTTGAGATTTGTTTTAAATGTAAAGTGCGTTATAAATGAAATGTATTATTATTATTATTATTATTATTATTATTACTTATGGAGACCCATAAGTCAACACAAAAAATAATATCTAGGCGAATGGCTATTGGGCAGCTAGCAGCAAACTTCCAGCAGGTCTGCACCTGAACTAAACCAACTTCACCAATAAACTACTGTTAATGAGGAGTGTCCAACCAGGAAGCCATTCTACAGAAAAAACAAATGTAACTATTAAGACAATAAAATAACACTGATATGTAAAAACAACGAAAATCATCATTCATATTGTCCTAACACGGAAATATTAATAACAGTTGTTTAGGGTACTTAAAAAGACTATTCCCTGAAACAATGATAACTCCTACCCCTGCACTCTACTCAACATGGTACAGTCTCAGTTCCCCTACTATAAAGCCCATTGGAAGCTCTCGTTTCCTGTTTGACAGTTTTGGACCGGGCTGTGGACCAATGACCACCAGGTAACAAGGGAGCGTCTCAACGAACAAGTTAAATATTGCCAATAACTGAATTTGAATGGAAAGTATTAATACATTAATTGAGTTGTTCTGTCATTAGCATTTTGAATGATGACAGTAAGCATACAGAGATTACCAGAAATGACTTTTGTTAGCAGGTTAGCATGCATGCGATACCCACATGGGTTTACTATGCTAACCGGTTTAAATCAATAATAGAACTGCAGAAACTAGAATGTGTCTGACCAGTCTGCAATGTACTCTCTGTTCTCTAAGAAAGACATGTTGAAGTGGGTCAAAATGCTATATTAAATGTTACCAAAGAGCCTCACATTAAGTATAGGTTATATATTGAGATTTCATCATTGCTGCATCTCAGAAGATGCGTTGCTGCCCTTTAAATTAAAAAAAAAAAACTCCACTTCCCATGCTGCATTTCGAGGGGGGCGTCGTCACAGGCTCATGGCTACACGCTGCACAGCAAGCATGAACTGGACCGTTAATAATCCCTGAATAATATTCCAGTTGTTGTCCCGTGTGCTAGCCGTGTGAGAGTGTGCAGACAGACATGGGCACGGAGGACGACGCCGCTCTGCTCTTTCTAATCTTCCAGCACCTGAAGGTTAACGGCTACCGGAAAGCTGCTAAGGTGCTGGAAAAACACGTTGCTCAGGTAACAACTTTGATCCTTTTCTCCTACAATAACAGCCTGATTCAGAGCAGCAGCCGACCTCATTTCATTCTATTTGTTGATTTTATTGCAATCTATTTAGCTCTAATATGCGTGTTGCATGTTATATAAGAACCTGAATTCAGTGTTGCAGTAAGTAAATTGCATGCAGCTTCTGTGTGTGTGTGTGTGTGTGTGTGTGTGTGTGTGTGTGTGTGTGTGTGTGTGTGTGTGTGTGTGTGTGTGTGTACATTTGAAAGCTCATGGCTCCTTGTTCAGGCCTCCTGGAGGAAAAGAACATAATGTTACAGCAGCAGCAGCATGGCTGTAAAAACAAGCCTGCTGCTGCACACCCACACCCCATTCAAAACCTCCTTACATTTATTTGGTGTTTAAGTGATACAGGTTTTTCAATTTTGATCCTAGAACTGCCATAATTAGTCGATTAATCGTTCACGTGATCATCAGTAAATTAGTGGCAACTATTAAACTATAATTGGTTTTTCACGCAGAAGTGGCCAACGTGCTTGTTACAGCTTCTCTAGTGTGACTAGTTGCTGCTTTCCTCTGTTACTGTATAGCATTGTAAACTGAACATCTCTAGGACATTGTGATGGGAAATATAAATGTAGTAAATAAACAACAATAAGTTGATAACAATTGTTAGTTGCAGCCCTAAAAGTTCCGAGTCATAGTCATGATTCACGCACTAGTAACAAAAGCTACACACTGCTCAATTATCTCATTTTTTCAGTATATTCAATAAAGTAGATTTAAATCAACATGTATTTAAAATCTGTACTGTTCAGGTTTGCTAAATAAGCAACCTATATACGAAGTCACTGATCCGCACGTTTTTCATAAATGCTCCCTTTATAATGTCACTATTATAGTATTGTTCTTCCACTTCCATGTACTAATTTCTTGTGTCTGCTTTTGGGAAAGCTGAGCTGTGGTCAGTCACACGTTTTAGGTTTCACGCTGGTCGGCTAAAAATAACGTCAAAAGTTTCTGCTGACGGTTTTAGGAACAGAGAAAATGGTCAGAACGCCATTCTTTACCAGACATTCCCAAAATTCCAACCTATCTTCACACTTAGAGGAAGTTTCTCCCACAGAGGCCATATTCTTTTAATATTGTGAGCGTCATGCCCTTCCTGTTTGAACTTTGAATTCTTCACAAACTCTCATATTGTTAGCCTTGTATGTTTCTGCATGGATTCATTTCGGGGAGTGTGTGGCATCAAAGTGGAAGCATTCCTGAACCACAGGAAATGAGCTTTTTCCCTTTCAACTCTTTTTCACAGTTGGGTTACAGGGATATCGTCCAGCCACTTGTTACAGATGCAACGTTCAGGGAATCTGTCAAAAGTGATAAAATGTTCTTTCACAACACATTTGGAGAACATTTAGAAGGTTTTAAGTGTGTGTGTGTGTGTGTGTTGGTGTCTGTCTCTGTGCGTGTGCGTGTGCGTGTGTGTGTGCGTGTGTGTGTGTGTGTGTGTGTGTGTGTGTGTGTGTGTGTGTGTGTGTGTGTGTGTGTGTGTGTCTGTCTGTCTGTCTGTCTGTCTGTCTGTCTGTCTGTCTGTCTGTCTGTCTGTCTGTCTGTCTGTCTGTCTGTCTGTCTGTCTGTCTGTCTGTCTGTCTGTCGGTGTGTGTGTATGCATGTGTGTCTGTTGGTGCCTGTGTGTGTCCGTCTGTCTGTGTGTGTGTGTTGTGCGTGTTTGTGTCTGGGTCGGTGCCTGTGTATGTGTGTTTGTGCATGTGTCTATATTTGCGCGTGTGTCTGTCTGTCTCTGTGTGTGTGTGTGTGTGTGTGTGTAGGTGGAGACACCCGAGGAGAGCTCCAACCTACATGATATCTACACAGGCTGGATGAAGTAAGTCTAACATGTTACTACACATTGCAGGAAGTGTGGAACTTTTTCTTGTTTATACAATCACTCAAACAGTTCATAGATGCACCAGTAATGACAATACTTACATATTGCTCAGATATACATGCTATATGTACATAAAATAGCAACACGTTTAAATAACTTCTTATCATAAGAAATATTAGATGAATTAACATAGAATCAAAGCATTAATCGCAGTGGGAAAGTGCTGTGCATAATTCATGAAAATAAATGAAAATGTGGAAAAAAAAAAAAAAAAAACTATGGACCTACTCTGAATATACACTGTGCAATGATAGCGGCCAGTAATTCACTGTACATTAAAAGTGCAGGTAGAAAATAATGTTTAGTGTACAGTTAGGTGCTAGATAGAGCGTGCATAGCTTTATGGGAAGTTTGATGGTTTAAACTGGGCTTCAGCCAAATGCAGAGCGTAAAGTGTATTTGCAGTAAATGTTTCTTAGCGCTCCATGGTTTTTATTTTGTGCACGACAACTGAATCGTCTGTTTCTCCTGTGTTTTCTTTTGTCGTTGGGTTTTATGAGCTAGCTTTGGCTCAGCAGGTAGCACGGTCCAAAGACTTTTAGGTGGATTGGAGACTCCAGGCTGTCTCTGTAAACAGGATGTCACTGTTTGTGTGCGGTGTGTGTCTCTCTGTGAATGACTGCCTGGCCTTCTGCCCAGTGCATTCTGGGATTCAAATCCCTGCTACCCTGAAAAGGATTAAACAGGCAGCAGATTAATGAATGAATGAATGAATGACATCAGCCCATGTCTGTGATTTCCCACTGGGAATCTTGCACTAAAATAATACAAATCAAAGCCAGTCAATGAAACATGATCCTATTGGTCTGAATGTAAGCAGATCCTCCTTAGAACGTTTTTTCTTCCAACAGCTGTTTTTAGAAAAGAAATACCGAGAAACCCTTTATTAGACCTTTTCTTTCCGAGATACTATCTCTGTGGTGCTCATCTCGGTAGTAAATGTGAATTATGAAACGCTTAAATCAAAGCACAATATGCAAACCCAACATTTGTGTACTCTGTTTTCAAGATGAGCTAATTCTTCCTTCTGCTCATCAGTCACATACAAACAACCCCCCCCGTCAGAGGAGTTTATTCTAACATCATCATCATAACGTTCACAGACATCTGTAGTTCTCGGCTGCTTGACACGTCATCCGGAAACGCTTAGGAATTGATTTCCTCAAACGCGTTACGCGATCCGTCAGAAACGCATTCAGGACGGACGAATGCTACAAGGCTTGAGCTGTGTCCCAAAATCCATACTATGTACTAGTATGCTGTTTCAGCCATTAATACAAAAATACTTTGAATTTGAAAGTTGAACTTCACAAAGAAAGCAAAATGTCTTTCTTCAGGGGAGACACTGCAGTTGAATAGGAAAAAAACAAATGAACTAATAGATATCACCATGAAAGTTCCCCAGTTGATTACTTACATTAAGACAAATATCTTTTGTATTTCAAGTTTTCTGGAATTTTATGTTTAAATATGGAAATTGAGCATTATCTTGTGCGCTAATTGGCATCCATTTCCAGAGCAGAAATCTGAACGTTGGATAAAGCCAGGTTCCAATTTCTTCTTTTATTTTGTTGACACATTTGAGTCAAAGCGTTTTACAGAGGGGGATTTTGGACATCTCCTTTTATCACTGCAAAAATCCGAACATGGTGTCAACAGCCGTAAAAAAAAATCCATTGTCGCTACGTTTTTAGGTGTAAAATGTTATATAAATTAGTATATGAATGATATCTGAACAGACCCCTCTGTGAAAGCCTTCAGAATATAGCTAGGAGTGACACTGGGAAGGTTGGAGTATGCGAGTGCTACTGAAGTGGGGACTTCTGGCTCAGTCTGAGAATAACACATAAAATATCAGACATTTTGCAAGACATTACAGGTGATAGGGTAAACAAATTAAACTAACAGATATCAACATGAACCTTTCCTAGTTAATTACTTACATTAAGACATATTTTTGTATGATAAGTTTTCTGAAATGTTTTAAAATATGCAAATGATGCATTATCTAATGCTAACTTTTGAATTTAGGAGAAATTCAAGTGTAAAATAAACACCTAAATGTGTATTTTGGATGTCCCCCCCCCCCCCCCCCCCCCCATAGTCTGAAAGAAGACATGCTATGGAAGTAAAATAGCCCCAAAACTCAAAATTGAAAAATGATGGTTTTGCCTGGGCTGTCTCCCCTTAAGACTGAGAACTTGTTTTTGTGTACCAAGGTCTTGGATCTGGAACTTTTTTTTTTTTTGCCAGATCCACAGTTTATTTAAATCTTTGCCAGCTGTAAGCAGCTGCTCCAGTTCCTTCGTGCATTGCATTGTGGTAGAAAAGTATCCATCACACTCTGAAATAAATCTTAGCTGGTAAGCATTCTGTCTGCTTTGAGTTTTTCCAAACTTGCTCAGGATTAGTATGTAGTATGGATTTGGATTCCTGATTCCAGGAAAATATGCCTGCACCATCACTTTCCAGTCTCTCTAAATCATGAAGGGTTTCCAAAATCAGCAAGAAATAAAAGTGTGTGTGTGTGTGTGTGTGTGTGTGTGTGTGTGTGTGTGTGTGTGTGTGTGTGTGTGTGTGTGTGTGTGTGTGTGTGTGTGTGTGTGTGTGTGGTAGGCTGTGCTCTCTAGCCCAGCATGCCAAGCAGGAGACAGAAGACCCTACTTTAAAGAAGAAGAGCATTAAACCAGAACCTGCCACCAGCGAGGAAGAGGAGGGCGCAGACACTAAACCCTCCAACATCCCAGAGGAAAACGACGTGGATGCAAGACCTCCGCTTGGTAAGTGTTCTTTTAGCTATTTTTAAATTTCGTAAAAGGTTTAACTATAACCCCTTAACCATTGTATGTATTGTGTGCGTCTGCCTCAGAGTCCAAGACAGATGGTGAGTCACCCGACGCAGCGCCCCCCCCCTGTGAGGGGAGAGATGCTGAGTCGGTCTCTGAGCAGCTGCTGCACCCTGCAGCTGAAACCAAAGCAACCGACTCAGACAGTGAAGAAACGAGAGAGGACGAGACCAAAGCAGAGCCAGAGGTGAGCAGAGAGAGGCACATATGAGCACCTTATCACGGATCACATCTGAAAAAAAAACAAACATTGGCACATGACAGTGTATCGGTATGGTGGTTTGGATCCCGGAACCATCTTAAGGCATTTAAACTGCTGCTGCAGCTTGATGAAAAGAGAGAAAATCAAATTTCTTTTTTGTTTTCACACTTTTATTCTAGTTTGAACCAGAGTTTGATGGTATCCCTCTACCCCTAGTCTTGCGTAGTCTTGTAGTTAACAAAGTGCAGCTGTTCACCATCGTTGCCAGGAGGTGAGATTGGAACTCTTACTGACGTTGGCAAGAAAAATGGAACAATGAACGGGTGGTTGTGGCCATCTAGTGAAAACTGTCAAACTTACATGTCAAAGAGTCCTTTTTTGTCTTGTTTTCTTGCCAACAATACAAGAAGTTCACTAATTATGGTTCTATGATTAATTGATTTATGAATTAAGGGTTGCATATTGATATGTAGATGTGTTTGTACAGTGTCAAATCGGAGGTAGTGCCTTTTAAAAACAGAACCAATGTTGCATGGGGCCAGAACTGGAAGTCATGGGAAATTAAAAAAGTGGCAAATATTAACTAGTCTTGAATGTTAGAATGCAGTAGCAGGAAACTAACGCACGCACGCATGCACGCACGCACGCACACACACACGCGCGCATAGCTGTTGCCCAGTCACTGTAATAATGTGCTGATAGATGGACAGTAGCTCCAGTGTTGTTATATGCCTCTGAAATACACAGACTTTTCATGTCTACTTGTCTCGTCTGTATCTGTTAGTTTGTGTTCGTTTGTTATTTCAAGTGTGTGTGTGTGTGTGTGTGTGTGTGTGTGTGTGTGTGTGTGTGTGTGTGTGTGTGTGTGTGTGTGTGTGTGTGTGTGTGTGTGTGTGTGTGTGTGTACGCCAAGTCTTTCTGTGTGCCCAGTGATGCAGTACATAATGCTGTTTGAACAGAAACTGTGTGTGACAGAAACCTAAAAAAGACAAATTGTGTGTTTCTGTGGGTGGGTTGTGTCTACATACCCCTGATTGTTTTGCTTTTTTACGAGTTGAGAACCACAACTCTGCACTTCACTTTTAACAGGACAAATATGTTTCCACTAAACAGAATTCAATTAAAAGCAGACGAGAGTTTTTATTTGTGGTTAAGTTTTGTTCTCCAGCTGGTCAGGTTACATCTGGCCCGCGTGCCGAAGAGAAGATTAATACATTCTGCCAAAGATGTTTGACGACATGACTAGGGTTTATTGTTTGTGATACTCCTTGGTGTGCTTTTGATTTGTAGTTTCACAATGTTTAGTTAAAAATGAATCGAAGCCTGATCTATCTTACTCCTCCGTGCCAGAGAACACAGAACCATGAATACAGACGCTGTAGTTTGACTCAATCCCACCTGCACCATCCTGCTGCTGAAATAAGTCACCAGGGCACCAAATCGCAGCTGAAAGTAGTCCCCAACAAATGCACCATTTACTGTAGGTTGAGTCACATTTGCTAAAGACCACAGTGCCCAGTTTTTGTGGTTAACACTTTTTTTTTTTTATGTCTTTATACAAATCATGACCAGTTTTTAAAGATACACATCTTCAGTAGGAACCATCAGGCTCAATCTCATGAGATTTGTTGGCGTTAAAAAAGACAGAATATCGTCAGCCTTAGAGCTGTTACACACCAACCAGACAGCCGACCGTCGGCAGAAAAGCCAGTCGGACTGATCAGTCGGGTCAAAAAAAACCTCCATGCCTTCTCTTTTCTGGTGTTGTCTTTATAAAAAATGATCTGTGTTGTCTTGTGTTTTTCCACCTCCAAGATGGATCTCTCGTCGTCCGCGGTGTTGTAGAGGAGGCATAAACGATATTTGGGGGGTGTATTTTGGTAAACTGACTGGATACTCTCCCCTTTTCCTGCCTGGCTGTCTGAACGCCCCGCAGCTCGTCTGGAAATAGACTTGGCACGTATCTTGAGCGGAGAGAGCCGCTTCGCGCTCGCTGCTGGGATGCGCCGTGACACGGCTGCTGGAATATCAAACATTGACTTGAATGGCTGCGATTGCTCGCGGGGGTTGCGACCCGCTCGGAACGCAGCGCAGACGTGCCCGGTCGAAAATAGGGGTTATCATCTCTATTCCTATTGCAGGGAGCAGTAAAAAGATGCTTGAATGTTTGAATGAATTTGGCTTTCTCAAACCAGCAGAGATCCTTAATTCTGTGGGGAGAGGTAGCAGGGACACGTGTGTTAGCCTTCCTGTGTGTTCTCACTGCCTGCCTGTACACATTCTGTAGCCAGCTCCTGTTGACGTGTCTGCTGAGGCAGCTAACAAGGCAGAGAGTTCCAGCTCGGTCTTTGAGGAGGAGGTTGGCCCCGGCCCGGTCGAGCCCAGACAAGCTGCCTCTGATCAGGCTGGGGATGGGCTCCCGGCCCCGGATCCAGCCGCTGAGAGCAGCGCGGAGCATAAAGAGGACGACGATGAGCTGAAGCAGGTTAGTGACCTGAGGCTGAATCCAAACTATGTGACTGTGTAACATCCTTCCTCCAACAAACATAAATAACACATACTTTTAACTGTTTTACTTTAATTTCTGGCAGTTCATTTCCATGTAAATCTCACCTGTCGTTTGGCCACAGTTTCTCGGATCTTAATGCCTGCATTTTCTTTTTCCTGCCCTTGTACAGAAGAGGGTATCGCTCCAACTTTTCCGTAAAGATATGCCAGCTACATGTTGCTCTTTATCATTCATAACTTTTCTGAATTGCTGGTGTCCACTATTTAAGTTTGTCCTAGATTTGATCCAGTACAGCTTCCAGTACTGTATATTCTCATTCTACCCCACCAAACTGCTACATAAATGAGCCGAAATGTTCATCAGTTTTAACCACATCTCATAAAAAGTGGAGTATTTGTTGATTCCTGGCACAGCCAAGCCGTTTTTCCCCCCTCAGTTCACCCTGTGCACATCTGAATCTTATTTTGCAGAGGTTTGTGACTGGCTGAAGTGCATTGTTTGAGCTGTTTAGCTTCCAGTAGGAAACTGGAGCAGTTCTCTGCTGAGTCAGTCTTTATATTCTGGCATGTGGAGGTTTGGGATTTAATGTCGGCAGGAAAGAAAATGTTCAGACACTTATCGATACTATGATATTAAAAAATAGACATTAAAAGATTTTTTTTGCAGAAATAAGTTCAATTGTTTCCTGTATATCTAATATGGAAAGGGGTTTAGTTTAACCACTATAAGAAATACCAAATGAGTTTTATGTGGTTGTCAGAACAGCTCACACTACAATAAGTTCTGCTGAGCAGCTTGTCACTACGTGAATGAAACGTCATCGATATAGACTATGAAAGACCCAACCTATAAACTAAAAACACATATGAACAATAAAATAGGGCTGTCAATCGATTAAATAATTTAATCTAATTAATTACATACTCTGTAATTAATTAATCGAAATTAATCGCATACATAATTAACGGTGCCTGAACCGATACTTTTTAATAAAGTAAAAAAAAAAAAAAAAGGGGACTAAACAGTTGGTTACATTAAAGAATGGCTTATTTATTGCTAAAGCCATATGGTCAAAATTAAATGATTTAATTATAATGTATAACAATAACTTATTTCACTAGTAAATTGCTGTTGAACGACAAAAACAACCACCAGGTGAGAAAAGGACATTTACAATAACTTCAAATGCACCACGAGGCTTTAGTTTACCAGTGTCATTGAACGCACTGTCTGTGTTGTTTTTCCGACGGCTAAAACACAGTCAAACTTTACACCGTTTAGCGTTAGCTGTCAGCATTTTAACGGATTTAATCCAGCTACTAGCTAGCGGTAGGCTAACGTTTGCTGCTGTCGAGTATAGTGTTAACTAGCTAGCGGTAGGATAATGTTAGCTGCTGTTGAGTATAGTGTTAACTAGCTAGCGGTAGGCTAACGTTAGCTGCTGTCAAGTATAGTGTTAACTAGCTAGCGGTAGGCTAATGTTAGCTGCTGTTGAGTATAGTGTTAACTAGCTAGCGGTAGGCTAACGTTAGCTGCTGTCAAGTATAGTGTTAACTAGCTAGCGGTAGGCTAATGTTAGCTGCTGTTGAGTATAGTGTTAACTAGCTAGCGGTAGGCTAACGTTAGCTGCTGTCGAGTATAGTGTTAACTATCGTCACGTGCAGCGGTGTTTGTGTTGCCTGTAACGTCTGTTTCAGAGCATCAGAGAGCAGCGCAGACATATCAGTGGCACTGGATTTCGGTTGACCGAAAGAAGATTTTTACAAGTAAATGTTCCAATCAATGATCCAGGCAGCACATTCTCGTCTTCCTCCTTCATTTTACAGTCCAGTGGTGGCTGGAACGGCTCCGGGTCAAACGTCAATATGGAATGGATTAATCTGCGTTATTTTTTTTAAAAGTTATTTTTTCCCAGATTAATTAATCGAAATTAACGTTATTTTGACAGCCTTAAAATAAAATGATCCTTTAAATCCTTCCTGCAGTAAAAAGATAAATGAACGAAGCGGAGTATTACATGTTGAGTTTCCCTCCTCAGGAGACGGAAGCAGCCCCAGATGAAACCTCTGGAGCTGAACAGACAGCCGCCAGTCAGACCGAGGCCTCAGACGATGAAGACAGCGCTGCAAAGGTGCACTAGTGGTTGACATTTCTATACTGTATGTTTCTATATTTGTTGGACACATATCACTGGGTCTCATTTTGTAGCTTATGTCCACGTGCCAGTCCTGCAACTCGGTGCCGTTTTTGCTGTATATACTAGGGAGGATCCAGTCTGTGTCATGAATAGAAAAAAAAGAAATGAGGCAGCATAGTAAGAGGAACTCTCCCTGTCTGTTGTATCAGAAAGGGGTTTATTACCACAATAAGTTACACTCACGTGGAATTTGCCTTGGTGAATGGTGCATACATAAACAAACAAACAAACATATTAACCATTAATATGAAATGGACAATGAATACAGGAACAAATATGTACATACAAAATAACTTTTTGAGGCTGATGCACGGTGTGAGTGCAGAATGTGCAAAAAATACATAGTGCGTGCTATGGTTAGGTCTGTTGTTGACCTATTGATTCCTGTTGCAGGAGCCCAGCCAGGCCGAGCCCAGCACGGCTGACCTGACACCTCAGGAGACCAATGACCAGCAGACAGAGAGGGAAGCCCCGCCCCCCGCAGGTAGGAACAACCAATGAGACGTGTGATGACCAGGTTCTTTACACGTTATGTATGGCATCTTCTCCGTCTCTTTCTCACCGCGCTGACGAGAATCACGCGCCGTTGTGAAGAAACTGCTCAGAGGTCTTTTTTCCTTTTACGGCCTCGGCAGAGCTTTCCAAAGCCACTGATGAAAGACCACGGGATGGTTTTACATTTTATTATGAAAGTCTTGGCAGTCACACAGTATCAGGTGTCCACGTTTGTTTCCATACTTGAAATAGTTTTTAAAAATGGTATTACCAGTTGTTGCACACACACAAGTCATTGCAAGGTTGGAGATAAACAAAAAGTTAGTTATTATAATTGTTTTGTTTTTTACCATCAAATAAGATAACGAAAAGAAGCAAATCCTCATAATTAAGCTGGAATGATGTTTGGAATTTTTGATTAAACAGTGACGCAAATTATGAATTACAAAAAAAATATTATTTTGTTGATTAACTAATCATTTCAGCTCTAAAATGTCTACATTATTATGGCCTGTATTTTAATTAATTGAATTGGTACAATAAAGTAGCTGCTTTCAACAAACTGCCTCAGCTCGCTGTGTCATCTCATGGACACGTTACATTCACAGGAAAACTCTAAGATTAGTTTTTGGCTAATCTGTGGGACCATAGGGCTGTGGGACCATAGGGCTGTGGGACCATAGGGCTGTGGGACGCTGTGGGACCATAGGGCTATGGGACCATTGGGCTGTGGGACCATAGGGCTATGGGACCATTGGGCTGTGGGACCATAGGGCTGTGGGACCATAGGGCTGTGGGACCATAGGGCTGTAGGAACATAGGGCTGTGGGACCATTGGGCTGTGGGACCATTGGGCTGACCCCGGACTTTCAGCCAGGAGACCGGGGTTCGTAGCAGAGCCGGTGAACCGCAATCAATGAGCCTTCTAGGACTGTAGCCACTCCGCTGCTGTACTGTACGTGCGGAAGACAGTCACACGCACACACAGATTCCTCGATTTATAGGACGTACTTTATGCTGAAAGAGTGGTCTCTATGAATATTTGTTTGTTTTTTTAATTTGGATGAACAGACCTTTTAAAATGTTTCACCACTTTTGAAATACATTTCCAAAAGTGCCATTTTATTAAGAAGGAAAAAGCTACGTAATGTATTTCGTTTTTTGTTGGCAGCATTGTGTCTCTAGCCGTTTAAATGCAAAACGGATCATTTCATTTTATTTGGGGGAAAAGTAAGACAAATTTTACGAGATTTTACCTTGATGCGCTTGGACTCGACGCCAACACTTGGAAAGAGTCTGAACGGCCCTGGCAGCTCTGTTCAGACAAGTTTTCCACAACGCTAGTCACTTATTTAACATCTCAAAGGGTTTTGTAAAGCTTTTCAGAGCTCGTTAAGCAAACTGAATGAATTCATTGCTCCAGTCATCTGGAACACAAGCACCTCATTTACCAACGTGTTTCAAATAAATCCATGACTTTGGTGCAGAAATTAAAGTTGAAGAGACATGTCTCTCAGCAGGCTCTTAGACTTGTCAAACTACAGGTGTAACTGATAACATTACTAATCGCTGCGTTGCAGCAATTGCTTGTACAGTAATTAGTTCTAGCTGTCCTTTTGTTGCCATGACGAGTCAAAATGTCTGCTGTGACAAAGGCTTATGAGCGACATTCGTTTGGAAACAAAGAAACGAGAGTGGTCTGATGTTATCAAGATTTATTCAGCGACAATAACTTCAGCAGTCTGTAAATAGATTTTTACCATGGTAACAACTATTCTTCCTGGGGTTATTAATTCCACTTTATAAATAAAATGTAGTTCTACTGATACCTTCATATTTCCTTCTCAACAAACGTTTGACACAAGTAACCAATGTACACGTTGTACCAGTGTACAATAGGGTTGGGTATCTTTAAAAAAAAGAAAGAAATTCTAAACGGTGCCTGAACCGATACTTAAAAAAAAAAGTAATAAATAAATAGAAACGACAGTCTGTGACATTAAAGAATGGCTTGTTTATTTCTAAGGCCGTATGATCAAAATTGAGTGATTTATTAAAGGTGCTCTAAGCGATGTCATGTGTTTTTTAGGCTACAACATTTTTTGTCACATACAGCAAGCATCTCTCTATACGCGAGCTGCCTGTCCCCTGAACAAACTGTAAAAAACATCTCCTCAATATCGGCTAGCTGCCTGTCCCCTGAACACACTGTAAAAAACATCTCCTCACTATCTGCTAGCTGCCTGTCCCCTGAACACACTGTAAAAAAACATCTCACTATCTGCCTGTCCCCTGAACACACTGTAAAAAACATCTCACTATCTGCTAGCTGCCTGTCCCCTGAACACACTGTAAAAAACATCTTCTCACTCTCTGCCTGTCCCCTGAACACACTGTAAAAAATAATGCGGTCTCTGTGGACAGCCCAGGCTCCACAAACGGCAACAAAAACAAACTGCGCCAACCTGCACCACCAAACATAACAAACAGTGTTCCATCCAATAACCGACAAGAAGGATTTGGGGGTGGGGGAGGTTAGTGCGCAGAAGCACGGAAGGGAGGGGGAGGGGACGGGATGAGGAGGAGGGAGGGGTGAGCTAGCCTC
This sequence comes from Zingel zingel, assembly GCA_023566125.1. Lineage (NCBI taxonomy): Eukaryota > Metazoa > Chordata > Actinopteri > Perciformes > Percidae > Zingel > Zingel zingel. Next base: position 29,408,226 of record CM042324.1, read on the forward strand.
GGTTTTCTTTGAAAATACTTTGAACGTCAACAAGAAGTGCCGTCACCCAACATCGCTTAGAGCACCTTTGATATTGTAATAACTTATTTCACCAGTAAATTGCAGTTAAACGACAAAACAACTAGATGGGAAAAGGGTATTTTTCAATAACTTTGAATGCACCACGAGGCTTACCAGTTTCAAGTGAATGCACCGTCTGTGTTGTTTTTCCGAGAGCGGCAGACTGTTGTACGTCCCGGGGTTGGAATCCTCGACAGTGAAATACTGTCACTTTACACAATTTAGCTGTCAGCATTTTAAGAGTGTTTAATCCAGCTGCTAGCTAATGCTGTTAAGTGTAACGCTAACTAGCGTCACGTGCAGCGATGCTTCTGTTGCCTCTAACGTCTGTTTTGGAGCATCAGAAGGCAGCGCAGACATTGAAGTGGCACCGAAATCCGCGTTGTTCTTAGGTCCGGTAGATACCGGTCGTTTGGGTAGATACCGGTGGGGTCTCGGTACCCAACGTACTAAGGTAAGCAACAGAACATTAATCCACGTTCACATCCCCACTATCATATGCAGTTTAAGATGATATCTTTTTGACTAATTGCCAATTTTACTCCCTTTTTAAAAAAACTGTAATCTCACTTGTAATCTGTGTAAATGCAGTGGAATATGTTTTAAATATTACAGATGTTTGACATCGCCCTATGGTAAACATTAGGGGTGGGAATCACCAGAGGCCTAACGATACCATATCATCACGGTACTTATGTCACCATAAGATATTATGATTTCAAACATATTGCATTGATCTGCCATGTGTTGCAATTTATTACTTTCTTTCCAACTTCAAAATGTTCCCAGTTTCAAATGATGTCCCCAAAAGATAACTTTTTCAACATCTGTTTGAAGATCCATTTCTCTGTTTGTTCATCTCACTTCAATGTTATTGCTGCAAAATGTCAAGCAGACAAACACACATATATAAAAATATTGTTACTTGGCGTCTGTGTATCGCTACAGTATTGCCACGGAAAATGTCACAATACTATGCTGTATCGATCCCCCCCCAAAGAACTATGCGGAACATTATTTAAAGTACTCGTATTATGCTCATTTTCAGGTTCACAATTGTATTTAAAGGTTATATCAGAATAGGTTTACATGGTTTGATTTTCAAAAAACACCATCTGTTTTAGCCACCATCTGTTTTAGCTACAGAGTGAGACATCTCACTTCTGTTCCTTCTTTGTTGGGAGTCACACATGCTCAGTAGCTAGGTAAGGACTACTAGCCAGTCAGAAGCTGAGTATGAGGGCGTGCCCTGACAGTACCTAGGTAAGGACTACTAGCCAGTCAGAAGCTGAGTATGAGGGCGTGCCCTGACAGTACCTAGGTAAGGACTACTAGCCAGTCAGAAGCAGAGTATGAGGGCGTGCCCTGACAGTACCTAGGTAAGGACTACTAGCCAGTCAGAAGCAGAGTATGAGGCCGTGCCCTGACAGTACCTAGGTAAGGACTACTAGCCAGTCAGAAGCTGAGTATGACTGCGTGCCACGCTAGCAGCTAGGCGAGCATTACAGCATTTCTTGTCACGGAAGTAATGTCTGGACTACAATAGAGCTGTTTGGAGCAGTTCATGAACAGTTTTCAAGTTTTCTGTTGGAGATGGTAAATCCCTTTTGGGGTTGGTTGTCACCGGGATGCAGAGCTAGAGTTCAGTAGGGTGACAGCCGCAGGAAAGAAGCTTCCTCTGAACCTGCTGCTACGGAGAGATCTGAAACGCCTCCCGGACGGGAGTGGGGTGAACAGTCTGTGGTGTGTAAAAATACATTACATTAAGACTTTATAATGGTGTTTTTTGGTTCTTTTTTCAGACCCTGATTCTGAAAACCCTGATGAAGATGAGGAAAATGAGGATAAATCAAAGGTACCCTAACGCATTTAGTTGGAGGGAGTGTTGTCGTGGCCTGGCTGTAGACTAACCTGACAATGAGTTAGTCTTGTGGGGCGCCTGGATACCTCACCTGGTTGAGCGTGGGCCCCATATACTAAGGCTCACACAGCAGCCGCGTGTTCGACTCCAACCTGCAGCCCTTTGCTGCATGCGATTTTCCCCCCTCTCTCCCCTTTCACATCTTCAGCTGTCCTGTATAATAAAGGCCTAAAATGCCCTAAAAAATTCTCTTCTCTTGTTAGAAGAGAATTTGAATCTAAACACAAGAACATATACAAAAACAATTGGTAATGATTATAGTAGTAATAGGTTTGTGTGTGTGTTGACTCAGAGCACAGAGGGCAGTGACCTCACCCCCCCGCTGAAGCCTGAAGACCAGACTGAGACATCACCACCCCCCCCAAAGGACCCCGTCTCTAACACTGGTAACAGTTACTGTACTCTCCTCCAGTACACCACGCTCTAATCCTACCCAAAACATACAGTATACAACCCAACCTTTTTAACACCAAACAAAACTCTTTTATGTCAAACTTTTATTCAGTCCCTCCAGGATTTCGCGTTGTCGCGATTGCGCCAATTCACGCGAATTCAACCAATCACCGCCACTTTTCCGCGACTTTGACCAATCCCAGCAGTCCCACGTGCCGTCAGTATTTGACTCTGAGAGCCAATGACCAGGCGGGGGTAAGAGAGAGCTGGTTTCCGATATGAAGACGAGAGTCTAACATCTCACATTTACCAACAAAACATACAACGAAAGACCGTGCAAAACATTTCAGACCGCTCTGCCAACCTGTATACATTTTAACATCAATGTACGCGGTAACGATTTTTCACTCTAAAGTCAGCGGCTGCTGTTTCAATCCTGTCGGCTGTCTGCAGTGGGCGGGCGCGGGGCTGCTGTTCCGTTCCCCCCGTGACTGACGCACGCACACACACACACACACGGTGGATGCAGGAAAAACCGGAGATGAGACGTACACGATGACCTAAATTGAGGACAGCTATGGTCGTTATTGTAAGTGCAATGATAAGTTAAAGTCCAATAAGTCCTTTATCAAACCGTATGAATGTGTGTCCCAGGCCAGGATAGAAAATGAACTAACAATGTAAAGATCAACAAGCCACTGACAGACATGCTCAAATTTGATTCATTCAATAAATAATTTTTGTCTTAAATCCACCAGCCATTTTCATATTATTAGAACTATAAAAAAAAAAAAAAAAAAAAAAATCGCAACTTTTTTTGCAACTTTCACTGTCTCCCGCAACTTCATTGCAGCAAAGATACAAAAGACATCGCAACTTTTATCGCAATTAATTACAAAAGCTCCCGCAAAATCAGGCATTTCGGGCCGCAACAATCTAAAAAAAGGCAGCAAAATCCTGGAGGGACTGATTAATGGTTAAACAGTATTTTCAAATCTCTTAATATTCATGAATATACCCTGAATATGTTTTATTACTTTGGAATTATTTTGGAAAGTTGGTTGTAATTTTGTAGTTATGGTCATTTGTTTCTCCTTTAAATGTCTATATCCACCAGGAGGAAATACATTTTTTAGAAGTAAAATATGATGGTTTTAAAATGTTTAGTGAATTTAGTACCAATGGTGATATAAGTCACACTGATGATGACCCTGATCAAGTCAAGATAGCCAAAAACACGTGTGTGTGTGTGTGTGTGTGTGTGTGTGTGTGTGTGTGTGTGTGTGTGTGTGTGTTGTAGAAGAGCAGTGTTCTTTTCTTTTCATGCCACTTTCTACTTCTACTGCGTTAATTTCAGAGAGAAATATTGTACTTTTTACTGCACTACATTCATCTGTTACAGCTTTAGTTACTAGTTACTTTACACATTAAGATTCCTGCACACAAAACACATGTAGTTTATAAAATCTGATGTTATATTCTAAAGTAAACTAGCCAACAATATAACGGCTACAAGTCCAGCTGAGATGATCAGACCATTAAACACACAACTGGTTGGATCCTTTACACTTTCTACAATGGGAGGATTCTTCTTTATTTTTAATACTTTAACAACATTTTCCTGATGATACTTGCATACTTTCACTTAAGTAACATTTTCAATGTAGGACTTTTACTTGGAGTATTTTTACAGTGTGGTATCAGTACTTTTACTGAAGGGTCTGAATACTTCTTCCACTGCAGCAGAAGAGCAACTAGACCCAGAAGTCAACATCATCCTCAACATCGAAGTCAGCGACAGCGAGGCGGCCGAGCCAGAAACTGTCCAACCGCTCCCTGAGGAGGCGACCAAGTCCAGTCAAGAACCCCCAACTCCCAAGAAGAGGAAGAAGAAAAACAAGAGCAAAAAGGACGTAGAGACGCCAACTGCAGATCCCCTGAGCACAGACTCATCGACCGCAGATACGTCCAGTGATACTACTCTGATCACCAAGCCTGGCAAAAAGAAAAAGAGAGCAGAGGAGGTGGTGGCAGAGGAAGAGACGGATCAGAAGCAAGAGGAGGAGGAGGAGGAGGATCAGGCCACTTCACCAGAGAAGAAGAAGAAGGCTAAGAAAAGGAAAAGGGAGCCGAAAGAAGTGGAAGAGAAAGACGAGGGGGCTCCTGTCACTCCTTCAGACAAGAAGATCAAAAAGAGAAAGGTAAAAGATGTAGAAGATGAGCAGAGCGAGGCAGCAGGAGTGGAGGAAGAGGAGAATCTTGTGAGTCCGGCAACAGATAAGAAGAAGAAGAAGAAAAAAAGGAAAAAAAAGGGCAGACAAGAGGGCGAGGAGGTGCAGTCTGATGAGAGAACAGCAGGGGGAGACGGAGACACAGCAAAGCATCTGGAGGCCACAGGTACTCAGAAATATACATCAGCTCCTTTAATCAGCAGTATTGGTCGGTTGAAGTACTGCATTTAAGTACTATGTTTGTACAAAAAAAGTTGTACAAATTGGGTATTTCCATTTTAGGGTTACTTTCTACTCCACTACATATCAGGGGAGAACATTGTACTTTTTTACTTTACTACATTTATCTGACAGCTGTAGTTTGTAGTTACCTTTAAAACCGCATGAGTTTCTAAAATGATATTCTGAGGCTCAAACTCCTAAAACATCAATATTAATGTAATAAGTAATAACATGGTAGCATTACAATCCGAGGCGACATTCTGCTGCCTAAGAGCTGTTACACACCAACCAGACGGCCGACCGTCGGCAGAAAAGCCAGTCGGACTGATCAGTCGGGTCCCAGAGGTCCAAAACAATGCCTCAAAACACACTGCTGCTCTGTATTGTTTCCCAGAAAATGAAAACTGGCAGCTGATTGGATGAACGCGTCACGTGGGTCTTTTTTCTCCGGAAATTCACAGCCAGACTGTCAGAATACGATCTCATATTGGACTAAAATAGTTCACCGAAACGTGTTCCTGGAAACATTTTAAGAGAGAAATAGGCCGTGCAGTTGCTGAATCTGTCTTCATTTTAGATCAACAAAGGTCAGTTTAAAAGATTTTGAGAGGCTCATTCACTCGTCATTTCCCGGGTGAGTCCCGACTGCCCTGTTTCCGACTGAACATGTCAGGTCGGCCCAAATGAAGGCCGACGGCTCCTCGGACGGACGACGACACGGAACACACCGAACAGACTCGAGTCACCGACCTCGCCAGACTGTCCAACGACCGATAATGTGTCAGGGCCATAAGGCTGCGTTCAGACTGCCTCCGTCGGCTGCCTGGCAAAAACGCAGGTCTTTCCTCTCATGTTGAATGGGGGAAGTGCATTTAGGCTGCGGGGGGGGGGGGGGGGGGGGGGGATTGGGACACAAAAAAGCCCACAAAAAAACGTCTGCGGTTGAGACCGGCTCAACTAATGGAGAAACGCAATCCCACGTCTGTGTGTTTTGAGGCGGTGTTATGGCGTTTTTCCACTACATGGTACCAGCTCGACCGCGGTGCCCCGTCCTCCTTTTTCCATCGCAGATTTAGTACTGCCTCATGCCTGAGGCGAGCGTGGCTGGTCGTCATAGCGACGCCACAGGAAACGGCACTTTTTTTTTTTTTTTTTGGTGTGAATGTCCATTAATGGCACTTACTTGACTATACTTCTTCCTCTCCGAACTCCTTTTAGACGGCGACTCCTCTCAGCTCTCCTCGGCCAAAAAGAAACACCGCGCCAAGAAGAGGCTGAGCCTGGCGAAGAGGCTGAGGCGCCACAGGCAGGAGGAGTCGGCCATGATGAATCAGAAGTGGAAGGAGAAGAAGCTCGCTAAGAAGTCTGTGGACTTTTTCCTTTGGCATCCTTATGTCTAAAACTTCCCATTATGTACTTTACATTTACTACTACTTTATCAGCTGTTATAAGTGTACGTAGTTCAGATTCAAATTTAATGAAATAACCACAATAATGAGCTATCAAATATTTTTGGAAATAGAAATGTATTTCAGTACTTAAATAGTGACACAAACAAAAGGGAAAAACAGTGGAGAGGTGGAAGCTTCCAACAGAAAACGGCATCAAAAAGTGAAATATCTTCACCATAGGAATGGCCAAAAGCTTTTTTTGGTCATACATAGAAAAAGAAATAATTCATTAACTCAATATAAAAAGAAATGCATAATGTGTATTTTAATGAAATGTTACAGTATTAAAGGGGCAATAACAAATGCATAAATATATGTAGGCAATGTGTAAGAATCATGGAATAATAAGGATAATGTGACATTTATATAACATTTACCATTTTCCCCAGACTAAAACGGATGAAAGGGGCGGCGGAGGAGACCCCTGATGCTGCTCAGCAGGATGACGACACACCAAAGCAGAAGAAAAAGACGAAAATGAACACGGAACAAGAGAACAACTCCTCAAAGGAAAACCAGCCGCCACAGAAGAAAAAGAAGAGATTGGTGGAGGTGGAGGAGGAGGATGACAGCAGCACTGTGCCTGCTGAGCCTCCTGAAGTCGACTCGTCTCCACTTTCAAAGGAAATCAAGAAGAAGAAGAAAAAGATGGAGGCGGGAGAAGGCGAGGAGACGGCTCCTGTGCCCGTCGCTGTGAGCCAGGACGGACCTGCCAAGAAAAAGAGTAAGAGACTTGATCATTGTTAATCGTTTAATTTTATTGCTTGTTTAATCAAGAAAATGTTAGAAAATAGGGTAACACTTTACTTGAAGGTATCTACATAAGAGTGACATGACACTGTCATGAACGTGTCATAAACATTATAAACAAGTCATAAACGTTTATGACATAACGCTTCTTTTAGTAAGTGTCATTTGGTTTTTCTCATGTTAGGGTTCATGTGTCATGTGTTCATGACAGTGTCATGTCACTCTTATGTAGATACCTTTGAGTAAAGTGTAACCGAAAATAGTTCCCAGTTCATAATGTCTCTAAGAGAAGAAACGTGTCTTGTGCTGAAGACTGACCATGTTGTCTGCAACAGATAACATGTGCTTCCGGCTGTCTTGATTAAGGCTGATTTAGGTTTCTGTGGAGGCTTTATACTTGTGCGTTGGTGTATGCGTCAATCTCTTTAAGAGAATAGCAGGGCGTGTGTGTGTGTGTGTGTGTGTGTGTGTGTGTGTGTGTGTGTGTGTGTGTGTGTGTGTGTGTGTGTGTGTGTGTGTGTGTGTGTGTGTGTGTGTGTGTGTGTGGTAGAGTGAGTGAGAGAGTGATGGTGATTATCTTCAGCGTGCGTAGCGACTATAGAGTCATAGTGAGAGAAACAAAGTGTCTGCCCTGTTCATTCTGACCACGGTGAGAAATCTGGAGCAGGAGAAATTAACCCTCTCCTTGATTTCATGTTGTTTATGGAGAAGGAGAACCAGGAAATGAGTCGGGGGGGCGGCGGTTGTTTCAGTTTCTCCTGATTGCCAACACCTAGAACATTTTTCAAAAGCCTAAAGGATCATCATTGTTCTGTGTGATTTCAACATACATTTCTGTGAGATTTCATTTCCGTTTACTCTTTTCTTTTGTCTTTATACATTTATCAATGTATCCATTCATGTGACATCCCTGCGGCATGCAGATCCTGATAGCCCAGGTTCTCCTGAAAGAAATGTCTAGAACTTGATTGTGCATAACAGGGTTGAGATTATACAAGCATGACTACACAAGGAGACCAGGCAGACAAAAGATGGAAAAAAGGGCTAAGACCTCAGAGGGCTAAAAGTAAGTAGTAAGTGTCCTGACAAGCCTGGAGCCGATCCCTGGAGCCTGAAGTCCAGAGCTTGTATTCCCCTGTTTCCCACCGCCAAGAACCAGACCGGAACATTCAGTGATCGCACTGATGTGTACCGTGCCCGAGTCCAACCCAACCGTGCCCAGGCATGGTACGGAGCGATCGTACAAGTCAAAGGAAGCGGACTCTGGGGTCAAACGTGCTCGGCCCCGGGTTTAACCGGGACCAGTGTGAGAACGCCCTGAGCTGCAGCGGTTCTGACATAAATTAGTGATTTAGAAAATAGATATTTTATTGACTTGCATTCTTATGAACATCAGCATGTGGTGATGTTATTGTGTATCATGCGTGTTCTGTGCTGCCTGATGTTCGCAGAGAAGAACAGATTAAAGGAGAAACTGGAAGAGACGGAACCAGCTGCAGACCAACAAGCTACTTCTACAGTAAGAAACACCAACACATCCAACGTGGCATCATGACTTAGCGTAAACATTTCTAAAGCTAAGTGGCGTGTTATCTGGACGCATTTTGAGCTATCTGCGTGTATGTCTACGCCGTATACAGCGGACGGGTTGCAGACTGATCTCAATAAGTGGCATATGTTTGACACGCCAATTCGTATGCCATTTTGGCGTGTTATCAAGACGCATAATCGCTTTTCGGACAGTTCGGTTCGGAAAAGAAGAACGGGACGGTTGGGTTTAGGAAAAGAAGAACGGGACGGTTGGGTTTAGGAAAAGAAGAACGGGACGGTTGGGTTTAGGAAAAGAAGAAAGACGGTTGGGTTTAGGAAAAGTGAGGCGCGGGACACGATCCCCGGTCTCCTGGGTGAAAGTCCTATGTTTGACCCATCCACACCACCCAACCAACCTCCCTATGCGGATTTTTGGGCTTTCATACTACTAGATACGGCGTCAATTGACACGCAATCGCAAGGTAATGTAAGTCAATGGAGGCCAAACGGCGTTGATAAACACGCTAAAAAGCAAGTATGCGTCTTGATAACATACGCGTCATACATACGCCACTTATTGAGATCAGTCTGACACATCAGACTTTAATAATTGCCACATGTATGTATGTATGTATGTATGTTTGACTGATGTACAAGAAGCTAAACATTTGGTCGAAGTGTTGGGAGCATGTGTTTAAGATCAAAAACCTGCAGGGCATTAGGCTCACTCAATGACTACATTTATTTATATTTTAACCAAACGTTTTTATAAGAATATTTTTTTTTTCATGATATTTTCAGAAAAAGAAATCCTCCAAAAAGACGATCATCTCTGATTAAATGTGGGTAAGTTGAACGTTTTCACCTCCCGTTTATGAAGGTCTGAAGTTACTGAAACGGTTTTGTGATATTACCTTTTAGATCCATTACATGTAAATTCAGGCTCTGCAACTTTTCAAGAATACTGTTTTCCTTGCTGAGAGCTGCATACACGGATCCATTGGCGCCGATTTATGTTTTCCTCCGTGGGTGCTCACGGGCGCACACCCTTAAAAACAGAAAGTAGTCAAAAAATGTTTGCCTTTCAGAACCTTAGGAAATGGACAGCGGCCGACACGAACACACACGCCTATCGACTCGATAATAAAGCCGTAAAGTAGACTATCGTTCACCTCAGGACAACGCCACTTCTCACAGATAGGATTGGAGATGAACATGTAACCACGATCATCTTCGTGGGAAATTAAGAATCAATTCCACCTGTCTAGTAGCCTAGGCACACTATGACAGACGCTCCACGCACCAAATGCAATGTTTAATTTTAAATGAATGTAGCCTACTGGCAGTCTAGCACTGGGTGCTCAGTATTTTCCGTTGGTGCTCGAGCTCCGGAGCACCCACGGTATCGGCGCCTATGCATGGATAATCTCACCTATGATTGAAAAACATTTGCTGAGATGGACTTTTTGTTCTTACCCCTAGGGATTTATGGTTTACAATAGAATGCATCACAGTAGAACATAATGGAAAAAGATTACTGACAGACCCAGAAGTGAAATATAAAGTTGCTGTATATAATATGCACGTTATGTCCCTCCCCCCACAGTGTTTTCTGATCAGACGTCAGTGAAGAGTGATTGGATCTTGGACCTAAAAGCCACCCCCCACCCCCCCAAAAGGACAATCTGCATTGTTTGTGCCTTTACTCTGGAGTTTCTGCCTGGGATCAACATCAGTGTCTTTAGCTTTAAAACTGTGAAAACAATACAACTAATATCATCAAAGAAGGCATATTACTTCCCATATTAGTGCAAATGCTAAACAATACTTATTTTTTAAATGTTTTCTGTTTTGATGAGTACTGTAGATGAGTTTAACGAGCTGTGAATCGTAAACATTTATACGTTTTTAGTTATCAGTCAGTTAAACCTTTTTCGTTTGGTTTTTAAAGTAGAAACGTGTGCTTTTGCTTTTTGTTTAGTCATAAAGCTGTGAAATTCAGTTGGTTTTGTTTACAGAGTTCTGTCGTTTACACACTTTTCTTATTAATCCCAGACATATTAACTATGCATCTGATTAAAACTTGCTGCTGATAGGAATCTGAACACGTTTCACTACTGGGATATTAGTTGGTGTTCTAAAAGCCAACATGTGAGAGAAAATAAAACGTGCTTTCATTTCGCAGTAGCAGTGAGTTTTGCTATTTCACCTTCACACTGTTGCACACGTGGCATTCACGTCCAGTTTTCTACATTGAGTACTTTTACTTCTATTATTGTAAGTACATGTTGCTGATGATACTTCAATGTAGGATCAGACAATTATTTTTTTTTACAGTGTGGTATTACTACTTTTACTTAAAATGCTCATATTATGCTCATTTTCGGGTTCATAATTGTATTTGGAGGTTATATCAGAATAGGTTTACATAGTTACCATATTTTTGTTGTACTGCGCATTGCTGCAGCTCCTCTTTTCACCCTGTGTGTTGAGCTCTCTGTTTTAGCTACAGAGTGAGACCTCTCACTGCTGTTCCATCTTTGTTGGGAGTCGCACATGCTCAGTAGCTAGGTAAGGACTACTAGCCAGTCAGAGGCAGAGTATGAGGGCGTGCCCTGACAGTACCTAGGTAAGGACTACTAGCCAGTCAGAAGCAGAGTATGAGGGCGTGTCCTGACAGTAGCTAGGTAAGGACTACTAGCCAGTCAGAAGCAGAGTATGAGGGCGTGCCCTGACAGTACCTAGGTAAGGACTACTAGACAGTCAGAAGCAGAGTATGAGGCCGTGCCCTGACAGTACCTAGGTAAGGACTACTAGACAGTCAGAAGCAGAGTATGAGGGTGTGCCCTGACAGTACCTAGGTAAGGACTACTAGCCAGTCAGAAGCAGAGTATGAGGGCGTCCCCTGACAGTACCTAGGTAAGGACTACTAGCCAGTCAGAAGCAGAGTATGAGGGCGTGCCCTGACAGTACCTAGGTAAGGACTACTAGCCAGTCAGAAGCAGAGTATGAGGGCGTGCCACGCTAGCAGCTAGGTGAGCATTATAACGTGTGTTCCAAAGTGACACGTTTGTCTCTGAAGTAAAGGCTGGACTACAATAGAGCTGTTTGGAGCAGTTGGTGAACAGTGTTTTCTGTTGGAGATGGTAAGTCCCTTTGGGGTGGACTTTGGACTTTTTCACTTTGGAAGCCTATTGCATGCACAAAAAAGATATATAACACAATAAAGGAAAGGCAAAAAGCAGAATATGAGCACTTTAAATAAAGGATCTGAATACTTCTTCCACCACTGGATATATCCTACAGAAGTGCCTGAAAAAGCTTACTAATTACACCTCACGGTAATTTATGCTACATGAAAGGATACTGTTTTTGAAAGCCAATTCAACAATCATGCAGCCATCTCATGTATAGTATATCAAGATTTGGATTCTTATATTTTGTACCCTAAAGCAATTTATTCAAATTATTATAACCAGTTACACATTTACATTACTGACTACATATACTCAGCAAAAAAAGAAACGTCCGGTCACTTTCAAATACTTTTATATTTTAAGCAAACGTAACCTATGCAAATATTTGCATGAACAAAAGATTTAACAACTAAGACATAAACAGAACAATTTTCACAGACGTGACTAACAGAAATCGAATAATGTGTCCCTGAGCAAAGGGGGGTCAAAATCAAAAGTAGCCCTCAGTATCTGGTGTGGCCACCAGCTGCATTAAGTACTGCAGTGCATCTCCTCCTCATGTACTGCACCAGACTGGCCAGTTCATTAAGTACTGCAGTGCATCTCCTCCTCATGTACTGCACCAGACTGGCCAGTCCAATAAGTACTGCAGTGCATCTCCTCCTCATGTACTGCACCAGACTGGCCAGTCCAATAAGTACTGCAGTGCATCTCCTCCTCATGTACTGCACCAGACTGGCCAGTCCAATAAGTACTGCAGTGCATCTCCTCCTCATGTACTGCACCACACTGGTCAGTTCTTGCGGTTGTTGTTGCCATCCTGTACCTGTCCTGCAGGTGTGATATTCGGATGTACCGATCCTATGCAGGTGTTGTTACACGTGGTCTGCTGCTGTGAGGACGATCAGCTGTGCTTCCTGTCCCCCTGTAAGCGCTGTCTTAAGCGTCTCACAGTAGGGACATTGCGATGTATTGATCTGGCTACATCTGCAGTCCTCATGCCTCCTTGCACCATGACTAAGGCACGTTCACGCAGATTAGCAGGTACCCTGGGCATCTTTCTTTTGGTGTTTTTCAGAGTTTTTCAAAGGTCTCTTTACTTTCCTAATTTTCTTTTAACTGTGACCTTAATTGCCTACCGTCTGCAAGCTGTTATTGTCTTTTTGACCGTTCAACAGGTGCATGTTCATTAATTGTTGATGGTTCATTGAACAAGCATGGATAACACTGTTTAAACCCTTTACAATGAAGATCTCTAAAGTTATTTAGATTTTTACAAAAGTATCTTTAAAATACAGTGTCCTGAAAAAGGGGTGTTTCTTTTTTTGCTGAGTTTAGTAATTCACTGACAATTGATTTCTGTAAAAGTTAAATAAAGCACATTACACCTGCTGCAAATTTCACAGGAGTAAAATGTAGTGCAACACAGATGACTTATTTTTTACACTGCTGTAACACTTAAAGGTCCCATGGCATGAAAATTTAACTTTTTTAACTTTTTTAACATTAATATGCGTTCCCCCAGTGGCTAGAAATGGTGATAGGTGTAAACCGAGCCCTGGGTATCCTGCTCTGCCTTTGAGAAAATGAAAGCTCAGATGGGCCGATCTGGAATCTTCCCTTTATGATGTCATAAGGGGAAAGGTTACCTCCCCTTTCTCTGCTTTGCCCGCCCAGAGAATTTGTCCCACCCATGAGAGAGAGAGAGAGACATCATGGCTTTCAAACAAGCAAAGTGGCAGTTGGTCAAAGCCACACCCCCACCCTCCACCTTGCCTCCCCTCCCCCCTCCGCCTCAAGCATTTTATAGCTACAGACACAGAAATGGCACATCCTAAGGAAAGCTTATTGTGGGACTGGCTCTAGTGGCTGTAATTCTGCACCAAGGCTGAATTTCAGGAAAGAGACTTCAGATACAGTATTAGGGGACCACTAAGGTCTATATAAAAGAGACTTCAGATACAGTATTAGGGGACCACTAAGGCCTATATAAAAGAGACTTCAGATACAGTATTAGGGGACCACTAAGACCTATATAAGAGAGACTTCAGATACAGTATTAGGGGACCACTAAGGCCTATATAAAAGTGACTTCAGATACAGTATTAGGGGACCACTAAGGCCTATATAAAAGAGACTTCAGATACAGTATTAGGGGACCACTAAGGCCTATATAAAAGAGACTTCAGATACAGTATTACGGGACCACTGAGGCCTATATAAAAGAGACTTCAGATAAAGTATTAGGGGACCACTGAGGCCTATATAAAAGAGACTTCAGATACAGTATTAGGGGACCACTATGGTCTATATAAAAGAGACTTCAGATACAGTATTAGGGGACCACTAAGACCTATATAAAAGAGACTTCAGATACAGTATTAGGGGACCACTAAGACCTATATAAAAGAGACTTCAGATACAGTATTAGGGGACCACTATGGTCTATATAAAAGAGACTTCAGATACAGTATTAGGGGACCACTATGGTCTATATAAAAGAGACTTCAGATACAGTATTAGGGGACCACTAAGACCTATATAAAAGAGACTTCAGATACAGTATTAGGGGACCACTAAGACCTATATAAAAGAGACTTCAGATACAGTATTAGGGGACCACTATGGTCTATATAAAAGAGACTTCAGATACAGTATTAGGGGACCACTAAGGTCTATATAAAAGCATCCAAAGAGCACCGTGTCATGGGACCTTTAAGATTCAACAGATCTATATAAACTCTTTTTCCTTCCCCTTGTATTTGATCATCAAAAGCACCTTTCTTGCTGTTGACTTGAATAACTTGTTTCCAACTGGATAAAAACAAATCTAGATCTGACTGACCTTTTGAAGAACCACACATTTTAACACTCATAAACTTCTATTGACACCAAACACCGGTGAACTAGAGTTTGTTTGTTTTTGGCTCTGAGCTTCAGAAGAGAGAAAAGTAAAAGTAGTTCAGGATTGGTATTGATTCATAGAACTGTGGGGAGAAATTAGGTTTTCCACACACACACACTGTCTGTTTAAGCACCTGGGATGTTTGCTGTCTCTAACACAAACTCAGCTTTCACCTGAAACAGAAAACAACAGATGTGTGAATCCGTTTGACAGTTTGAACAGTTCACTGTTAAACAGACCACAGACTAAAGTGTTCAAGTCTGGTATGTCATGAAATTAAATATGAATAAGGACCATATGACTTATGAGGAGAGGGGAACAATTTCTTATGTGTTTATGTTTCTGGTTTTTCACTTACAAATACCATTTTGACTGTTACAGGTGAGTTTAGGTTTGCTGCCTCACGTAGTTCACATTTCAGGATGTGTACTTGTCTGATTTTGTCCTAGAAATTATTGCCTGTTTCTAATAAATACTTTCTCTTAAAAATGAAACCTTTCATTTTGTTAAATGTCATAAGAAAAGTGTCATAAAAAATGAATAGTAAAGTATGTCTTAGAAATGTTACATTCATATAGTACCTTTCTACCTTACCGGACAAAGCCCTTTACAATTTGCCTCTTACACATCACACACACATTCATACATTTTTCACACATCACACACACCTTCCTACTTTATTCACACATCACACACACATTCATACATTATTCACACATCACACACACATTCATACTCTATTTACATGTCACGTAGCCTACACATTGATGTGTGTTATAGTATATTGTACGCTCTACCCTCTAACCCAGGTATAGTATATTGTATATTGAGTTTAGAACGCCAACACAGAGAAAGAGGAAGTAAACGGACATCCGGCCGAAAAGAATGACATCCGGCAGAATTTCCGGAAGTGGAATGTCGTGGATATAAACTAAGGTGTTAGCTACATGGACTGGAGTTTAGAACACCAACCAGGGGTGTCGGACTGCGGGCAAAAAGGGGACTGAGTACCCAGGGCCCTCATGTAAGGAGGGCCCATAAAGTTGCTAGAATGAATAGCTGTGGGCTGTAGGAGCCCATAGGAAATGCCTTTCTACGGGGCCCAGAATTTTGTGCTACGCCCCTGACGCCAACACAAAGAAAGAGGAAGGTGACGGACATCCGGCGGAATTTCCGGCGGCAACGGAACAATCCCGGAAATAGAACGCCGATGATATAGACTATACTATGGCCAATACTACAGTAAACTTTACACAGTTGTTTGTAAAATGTACAAAGTTGACAGTTCTGATGAAGTGTTTCCAGCGTGAACCTGGATCCTTGAGAACTGTCTCTCAAATTTCTAAAACTACTACTCTTCACTTTATGTCATCTCATACACACACACACACACACACACACACACACACACACACACACACAGAGTCGCCTGAATGTGGCATGTGTGTGCTGTAGACCAGCCAAGCTCCATTAAGGCATAAATCTTTGTAACCTAACATTCATTTTTCTCACTGAGACAAGAGAGAGGTGATCCGCATGAATGATTTTTGGTACAGAAAACCAATTATGTGTAATTACAGAGAAAAGTGCAAACGCTTTCATCTTAAATCAGCGCCAAAGGAGCGATTTATATGTAAGTTATTTTTCCATCCGTGCAAGTATTCCCTTAGGTGACTGGGAAGAGCACAAGTACATTGTTCAGAGTGTAATGTTAAGGTAATGAAAACGTGCACTCATAATGAACATTTTAATTGCTGCGGTTACCCAAAGCAAACCACAGCACAATAAAAGGCATACATATGTCTTCTGGGAGGTTTTTGTACAAATTGAAGACTTAGTTATTATGAATATTCATAACGCACCATTACGCTGATGGCTTTGTCCACAGAAAACGCCATTGTGTGCATTAAGGTGGGAACTCGGATACAGTTTTATGATGAAGGTAATAAAGTAAAGTAAAGAAGCTGTAGTCAGCCCAATGGGCTGCTGACTGCAGATCACTGGTCAGAGTCAGAGTGTATTATCGGCCGATATTAGGCATTTTCCAAACTATCGGTATCGGCATTTATAATGGCCGATAAATGAATATTTAATAAATAAAATAAAAAATGGACCAAACCCCCTTCAACGTGTCCTGAGTGTTGGCGTTGCATAGTCTGTCCACCAGAGGACGCTCTACAACCTCCATGTTAGCTACACTCTTTGATTTTTGTTGTAATTATTGTGTTATTGTTCAAAGGATTTTAAGTTTCATATCTTAAGTATGTATTTTTATACATTTTATTTATCAGAACTTTTATATATTTTGATGTTCCTCTGTTCTGTAAAACAAGTTTATTTTTAAACTGCATTATCATATTAGTTTAGTGAGGACTCATACATAACTACAAATAACTAATGTTAGGGAAATCTGTTTATGTTTTGTTACGCATTTCTGGATTTAAAAAATATATATATATTGGCCAAATATTTGTATTGATATCGGCCATGGCCCAAAAATAACATGGATGCTTGCATGTACGTTGTATGGAACCACAACGTTTTTCGCAGGTAAAAGCGACGATTACTTCCATTGAATTTTGGGTGTTTTGTAAAAACAAAAAAAAGTTTTAATAACAGTATATTGACTAAACTTTGACATGAGTCAGTCTGCGATTCACTCAACATTGTCTGATCCTAACTATTAGTCATAATAATTCATAATTTATGCTTTTCTTTTAAACAAAAAATAGCTATGTGTCATTTAAATGAGGTTAATTGACCACGAATGAAAAAAAAAAGGGTTGACAAGTGTAAAGTTTCAAGACTGCATCTTGCACGGTTTTAACGCTATATCGTGGTGACAAAATCAGACAGAAATACTGTATGAACACACAGAAAGGTAAAAGACACCGGCCTCTCTGGTTGTTCCTGCTACAGTCGGTGTCTCTGGGACGACACGCACACACACACACACACACACACACACACACACGGCTTAATATCTTGAGTTGGTTTGACAAAACAAGCACTTTGATAATATCGCCCTTTAAGCTTTAGGAAAACATGATTTTACACTATTTTTCATACATTTTATGACTTATACATACATTTGATTGTCAATATGATTTTTTTGAAATCTTGTGTGCACAAGATATTAATTATAATGTATTAATATTTTTATTTATTGTCAATTTTTTAAATTCTAATTAAAGTGTTAGGGTAATGGTTAACCCTTCTTGTCGGTGTTAAGTTTCTCTTTAATGTTTTGCTTTCTGAATCTAAACTGTTAATCTACAGGCTGAGCGTGTTCTGTCCTGATAAAGATATTGATGAACTGACGTCCTGAGGCTTCCTGATAAACTGTGTTTGACTAAATATTGAGGTTCATTGTCGTGTCTTATTCAATCTGCCAAGGGACAAAACACCGACAGCAGACAAACTGTCAGTCAATAGTGGATAGGAAATGATTGAATATTGCAGCAGTAATATTATCTCTTTGATTTTAGCCAAGCAGTATGACATCATTACTGCCATACTGAAGATTAAATTATAACCTTGGTGTTTGATCTTGATTTTAATACCACGTAGTATAAACCAATTAAAATGAGTTGAATGGCTCAAGCCTGTTCAGATTCAAAAACATATGGGCGTTGATAAGAAAATAGGCAGAATTTTCAGATGAAGCTTTAAAGTACTCATATTATGCTCATTTTCAGTTTCATAATTATATTTAGAGGTTGTACCAGAATGGGTTTATGTGGTTTAATTTTCAAAAAACACCATATTTTTGTTGTACTGCACATTGCTGCAGCTCCTCTTTTCACCCTGTGTGTTGAGCTCTCTGTTTTAGCTACAGAGTGAGACCTCTCACTTCTGTAACATCTTTGTTGGGAGTCGCACATGCTCAGTAGCTAGGTAAGGACTACTAGCCAGTCAGAAGCAGAGTATGAGGGTGTGCCCTGACAGTACCTAGGTAAGGACTACTAGCCAGTCAGAAGCAGAGTATGTGGGTGTGCCCTGACAGTACCTAGGTAAGGACTACTAGCCAGTCAGAAGCAGAGTATGAGGGCGTGCCTTGACAGTACCTAGGTAAGGACTACTAGCCAGTCAGAAGCAGAGTATGAGGGCGTGCCCTGACAGTACCTAGGTAAGGACTACTAGCCAGTCAGAAGCAGAGTATGAGGGCGTGCCCTGACAGTACCTAGGTAAGGACTACTAGCCAGTCAGAAGCAGAGTATGAGGGCGTGCCATGCTAGCAGCTAGGCGAGCATTATAACGTGTGTTACAAAAAAAAAGTGACCATAAAGCCCTGTTCATACTAATTAAACTACTGGACTTTGGGGTCAAGTGTTGTCGTATCCGGCCCATGTCCCGGATGTGAAAGCCCCCTTACTGGACTACTGAATATAATAATATTCCATTATATTTTGTATTTTGAATTGTTGCCTGCCACCAGAATTTTGTGATTTCCTTGCAATAGATATTGACATTTTTACCAGAAATTGGTGCCTAAAAATGTATCAGAATGCAGGAATTGAAGTCTTTTACCCTCAAAATTTCCTGAGGGAGGACCCCCAGAAGCAAAAACCCTGAAGTATAATCACAGACAGCCATAAAAAACATTTAAATTGCAGAGTTAGAGAGTTAAAACAGATGAAAATATGGCGAACCAGACAGACAATATGCACAGTGTCAACAGAGAGAAATACGGACAATCGAACAGACAGACAGTGACCACCAAGAACAACATACTGTAGAGAATGACAGTAACAGCATAGAAACGGCATAAACAGGCAGCATGTGTAAATTAGTTATAAACGTGTGCTCTTTAAAAAGTAGTAAGCATTGTTTGCCAGTTACATTAAATATTTAAAATCTGTTACATAAGGTACTGCTTATATTATTTCACCATCTGTACACAAATGTAATTAGTGAATGCACGTGTCCGTGGGTGGAGCTGCATGGTAATGTGGGCTGGTGTGGCTACAGCTACATTTAGAGCTTACGTTTTATAGATGAGATGTGGAAAGCAAGGGAGGTCAAGCATATGCTGGAGCAATTACCGATATCTCTACAATAACTGATGCATCATACACACACCGTACACACATGTTTAGAGGTGTTCACTTTCAGCAACGAGAAAAACAAACCAAATGACTCGGCGTCTGCTGGGGCGAAACCCTAACCCACAAACACTGTCAGAGCTGCAATAACTGCCAGTAATTAAAGCTCATTTCACGCCGCTGCAGTTCGTGATGCTGCACATGCCGAGCTATTTGTCAAAATTAGTTGGGATGCTCAGAAATCACATCACACCTGTCAATCAAAGCACCGCTGATCAGCAACACTGATGCTGACGGCCAGAATAAGCGGTCAGAGGTTGTTTTTTTTCCCCGTGGCATTAATTCCTTTTTTTAAATCTCGTTTTTTTTCAAGCAGTTTGGGTTCCATTTTGTATGTAATGAACTACATAAATAAGCTTGATCTGATAAATATTTTAAGAGTGTGGTGACTTTCAATAGTAATGCTGTGATGCTGTATGAAGATAAAAGTAGGTTAAAGGGTCAAAGGAATCCCCCACAAGAAAATCCCCAGTACAAATGTATACAAAGTCATGACCTGTTCAGATACCACAAGAGCACTGCAGTTTTTCAAAGGTTTTCACTCTTTGTCCCTATCTAATTAAGAAAAAAATCATTTAATTATGCAAATGTTAAGTTTTTTATATTAGATCAAACAAGTGAGTAAAAACTTCACAAAAATCAAGACTAACTGTATTTCTAAAGGAGGTTTGTAAGAGTCCTCCTGTCCATCCCCTCATCAGCTGGCTCATCATCATCATGCTTCAGATTTAAAGTTGTTTTGGCTTTGTTGTCCTTCTCTTTTGCCTCGTATCTGCACATAGTAAACATAAATAAGAGCTAGATATGTTGACAACTGACACTTTAAAAATCAGATTTCCTCAAGAAATATGACACAGGAAAAAATTCAACAACAATTAAAGATGCAAGCAGCGTTGGACGGGCCCTCGCACCTCCTTGTGCATCGGGGTTACTGGCGGACGCCGCTCCATGCGCCCGTGTATTTGCACGACCGTCTGACATGCAAACCGTCACCACTGAAAAAGGAACTCTCTGCTGAGTTCAATGACACCTCACACAAGGCTGTACCTTAAATGGTTCAAAAGTCAAAAAGAGGGCGTGGCCTGAGTACATGGGCATGGTGAAAGTATAGGGGGCAGCTCAGTATCACATGTAGACCACACATTATAAGTTTCATGTAAATCGGATGATGTTTGTCATATAAGGCTGATTTCCTTTTGCTAGCAGGGGACGCTATGACCAAAAGTAAATTTTTGCCTACAGTTGTCCTCAGGCCTGGACTCTTGTCAAACATGAGAAATTTCGGGCAGATATGACAATGTACACTCAAGTTACAACGACTTCTTCGTTCATCGATAAATGCTCAAAATGGCCGCCATGCCACGCCCACACCGTTCGACAAAGAGTCTTGATTTTATAATCAACATAACTTTTCATCGTTGAGGTCTTGAAAGAGCAACCACCAAATTTGAAGTCCGCTGGATGAAATCTCTAGGAGGAGTTTGTTAAAGTATAGCACCTTGACTTTTAGGCCTACTTCCTGTTGCCACTAGGGGGTGCTATGACTTTGAGTAAATATCTGTCTCTAGATGTCCTCAGGGTTGGACTCTTATGAATCCTGAACATTTTTGAGCTGATTGGGCAATGTTACACCCACTTCCTGTTTCGTTGGCGAAACACACAAAATGGCCGCCCCACCACGGCCACGCCCTATGACGAAAAGTTTTTCTTTTAACAATTTTTCATTTTTAACGTCTTAAGATGGCACAGACATGGTCAAAAACAACTTTCAATTCAAAATGGCGGATTTCCTGTTGGGTTTAGGGTATTACTCCTAAACCCAACAAGTGAGTCAGCACGCACAATACCAGGGCCTCTCCTAAGTACCAGGGCCTCTCCTAAGTACCAGGGCCTCTCCTAAGTGGAATGCAGCCATTAATGGTTTTGAATGTGCTTTTCCTACTATGACATGTCAACATGTCTGCCGTGAAAAAGGTCTATGGTTGCGTTCATGCCACCTGGGAATAACAGGGACCGCCCCTGTGATTACATTGTTTTTCCGACTGCCAGCATTCACATGGTCGGGATGCGTGTTCTTCTTCTTCTGTTATATTGGCGTTTGGCATAACAACTTGTTGCATGACTGCCACCAACTGTTAGGCGTAGCCTATAGCATCAGGTGTGTGAAAACATGGAGGCCACAATAACAAAAGATTATTGCTGTTTTCTTATACGAGCATAGAAACAGCACATGGACAGGTGTTAGTTTGTGCTAGACAACGGACGGGAAAGGACACGGATAAGGTGTTGTGTTTTTTTTTATAAATGGGCCTATTTATGAATAATTTGAAACACGTTAGGTCTGTGTATGTTTCTTGGCAGAGGCATTCCTCCACAATAAACAGTTTATTGTCATTGAGATATGTTCCGTGAACCAAAATCGCCTCCATCAAACGTCAGTTGTCAACAACGCGTCACCAACTGGGAACTCGTTTAGCAAAATCTAGCCCCAGTTTCCCACCTCTGATTCCCACAGGAAGTGACGTGAATGATGACGTTTTCACTTGGAAAAATGTTTTTGCGATGTCTATGAACGCAGCATATTAGCGTAGCACGCACGCACGCACACATGCACGCAGCTGATTGTCTCTTATAATCCCTGCTGTGAAGCTTCATTTTGATTTGTTGGTAAAAAAATAATGCAGTCCAATAAACCATAAAGGCTGAATTGTGTCCCTGAATGATGTATTGACTGGATAGACATGAAGAAATAACAAATGTGTACGACCTACCACCTTTGTTAGGGTTTTTATTCCTCATTGTGAGTGTGTGATGCTCATTTTCTGTATATTCTTTTATTAGGAAACACCAACAGTGTTACTGTGTGTGTGTGTGTGTGTGTGTGTGTGTGTGTGTGTGTGTGTGATGGCAGATGCCTGCTGAAGTTTATTTGTCCTGCTGAGTGAGTTTGCCGCCTGCCACTAAAGCAGCCGAGCAGGGAGACAGTCTATCCATCGGCTTTATAGCAAATACAAACCTGTGCATAATGACATCACGTGCTGTTTTACGGTCAAATTGGTATATCGAATAGATTTGAGACATTTTAAGGTGTTTCCAATCAGTTTCACACTGAATCGCACAACATTCAAGCTAACATTTGCGAACAAAGTTTGCTAGCCAAACTTGACTGGCCGTCTACCATACAAATTCATATGGCACAAGTTGTAACAGTGCTCATGTGCCAGCTGTAATAAGACAACGACAATGCTATCAAAACATCGCTATGATGATGCAGATAAATTATGGCATTCCTTAGATTTTTGCTATCTAAAATAGACGTTATATTAACCTTTAGAAGTCTCTCGTCTTCTCGTTCGTCCACTTTGTTGACACGCGTCATGTCTGCAAAGAAAGCCGAAATATGTGGCGGAAATGACAAAACTTAGTTTTATGGCGGGTTGCAACCGTAAAATGACTTAAAACGTAATCGCAACTCATTATTTAGTCAGCAAATAATGTTTCCATCAGCGTTTATCCCATAAGCCGTTTACCGATTAAAGAGAAAATCCAATGACATCGAACGTACAAATTACATTTACATTTCATTACAATCGATTTTTTTCCATAAGGCATTTTTCATTCGATAAAAAACATGGAAGGCAACATGGTTTATATATTCTACTGTATAAATATACTGTGTAGGGATTCTCAGCACAGTCTCTATTTAAATTGGCACGTAGTAAAGTAGCCATGTCAACACACAGCGTTCCCCCGAGCCTGTGACTCATTACTCATGCCGCTGTGGGAATACGTTGTGTATGCAGGTATATGTATTTGTTATGAGCCTTTATCAGAACCTCCCAGCCCTCCAGACATTTCATTTACTGTATATATGCATCACTGTCTGACAGCCCAGTCAACCATCTCTCTCAGTAATCTCTAAGCTGCAGCAGTGCTCTCCTCTCTGCCAACGTGAGACTCGCAGGTCTGCTGTGCTGCGTCTCCTCTCCCATACACTTTTTTTTACACTTTATTTTACGGATTAGATGAGACCTGGGAGGCTGTCTGCCTTTTTTGGAAGCCAATCAACCCGTCTGCTTGCCTTTGCATTGTTGTTCAGCAGAGACTCAAAACTATTTTTGCAACAATTGCAGCAGGACAGTAAAAAGCAGCCGCAGATTGCCTTGTGTACCCTAACGCCACAAAAATATCACATCCAATACCACAGTCGTCAAGGTGATACTCGTCTTCCCTCCAGCAGAATTGGATGGAAGAGAAAGTGGAAGAACATGGTGAAATGACACACAGACCACAGGACAGTGACATTATCCAGCATGCACCGCTGTGAGCGATGGCTCGTCTTTGTCCAAGCCAAGGATGTAGTTCAAATATTTTGTACATTGCAAAAATAGTGAAAACGTTTACAGAGGTTTATCTACTCGGCCACAGTCGTAGGATTGTCTTTGTGTCGTCTGAACCCCCCCCCCCCCCCTTTGAACCAAGATTGTGAAAACAGAAACTGAGAGAGAGTTGGTGTGGAAGGGTTCATGCTTCAAGATGATTTGAAGTGTCTTTAAATGGGAATCCTCTGAGTATGTGTTGCAGCAAACTGCTTATTTCCCTGTAAATGTTATCAAAGGGAGACACAAGGGTAGGAAAATGGAGCTCAAGAGAAGAAAAAAAAATGGATTTAAGTTGTATTTTGCAGAAGACGGAGGGATTAAACAAGAGAAGAGAGACTGACCTGTAATAAAAGCTGGATTTGAAAGAAAGCTGCTTCTGATTAAATACGTAATGAATGTTTACTGTGGTATATCAGGCCAACTTTCTGTACAGTTTAATACTTATTAAAGAGTCTTAGAGAGTCAAAGGGCTCGTAATGCAGAGAGAGAGAGAGAGAGAGAGAGAGAGAGAGAGAGAGGAGGTAGAAACAAGAGATGCACTTCCTCCTCCACTGGGAAAAATTCTCTTCACTAAGAGATTTCATCGCATTCATATAAGCGGGTTCGTAGGATATCGTACCAAAAGTTATGCACACCAAAACGTATGATATCATACGAAAACTAGGAGACCTCCGACTGGTCATGTGACATGGGCTACAGAGCTCCGTGCTTCAGAGCGGCAGTTGCTAGTTGCTCCGTCAGGTTAGCGGTAGTTGGTGGTTCAGTTACCCGAGAATAGGTGACTGTGAGCCGGGTACAGAGCACCGCGAGCTGCCGGTCGTTGTTGGTGGTTCAGTTACCTGAGAATAGGTGACTGTGAGCCGGGTACAGAGCACCGCGAGCTGCCGGTCGTTGTTGGTGGTTCAGTTACCCGAGAATAGGTGACTGTGAGCCAGGTACAGAGCACTGCGAGCTGCCGGTCGTTGTTGGTGGTTAGGTTACCTGAGAATAGGTGACTCTGAGCCGGGTACAGAGCACTGCGAGCTGCCGGTCGTTGTTGGTGGTTAGGTTACTTGAGAATAGGTGACTCTGAGCCGGGTACAGAGCACCGCGAGCTGCCGGTTGTTGTTGGTGGTTAGGTTACCTGAGAATAGGTGACTGTGAGCCGGGTACAGAGCACCACGAGCTGTCGGTCATTTCGGCGGAGATTACAGTTAAGTTTAGGCAAGAAAAAGTGAGCATTATGCAGCGACAAAAGTTAAGTTCAGGCACCAAAATGACTAGTTAAGATTAGGAAAAAGAAAAAGATCGTGGTTTATATTAAAACACTCCCAAGGAACACACATTTCCTGAGCGATAGTCTTTCGTTTGCCCCGGGAAGTGACCTCCACTCCCTGGCTTCAAAGTCCTGTGTGTTAACACCTGCCCATCCACTCCTACCACCTCCCTACGCGGCCAGCCACGGTCTGATACAGCAGCACTCAATGTGGTGCACACAGCAACAACAAAAAAACAACGTATAAATCATACGAATTACGGTGCTTGACTTTTCGTAGCCTTTTGGACGTATGGTTCATGAGAACAGGCTGGAGATAAACACTTAACAAATATAGCAACCTTCCCAATGTTAACACCAGAAAAGAAGCTGGAAATTCTCCTAGTACGAGATTTGACATCTCACCACCTCCAGATTTGATTTCTAAAATAGTTTGATGTTACCTGCATCATTTAGTAAATTGAGTCCCAAATCTCTTTTGTCACAGTCTATCAAATGCTTGCTGAGCTCTGTAATCTTTTCCTCTTTATCCCTCATTTCCTTCCCTCATCCTTTCCTCCTGTTTTCTCCAGCAGAATGACCAGAACGTGTCTGGTTTTTAATGTCCTCTGTACATCACTTGGGTGTTACAAAGTAAACCTCTGCTGCCAGTGTTCACCGTCAGGGTTTTATTCTAGAAGAAGGAATCAAATATTCCAATATTCTCAGTTTGTCGTGCAACTTGAGGCAACTCTGCAGTAAATGATTGGAATATATTGATGTTTTCCAGGACTCGCCATCTGTCTTGTACCAGAAAGAAAATCAGATTTTGAATTAAATATTTCAACATTCACTGTTTCAACTTGTAGTGAACTAGGGCTAGACAATATATCCATATTATATTGATATTGTGACTAGATGTGGTCTTAGATTTTAGATATCATATTGTGGCGTGTTGTCTGCATTACAGTAAAGTGATGTCATTTTATGAACTTAGACTGTTCTAGCTGTTCTATTATTTGCCTTTAAACAGTTAGTCATTGTATCCACATTACCAGTGTTGGAATGTAACTAAGTACATTTACTCCAGTACTGTACTTCAATCCAAATGTTGAGGTACTTGTACTTTACTTGAGTCTTTTCTTTTCATGTCACTTTATACTTCTACTCCGTTACATATCAGAGAGAAATGTTGTACTTTTTACTCTACTACATTCATCTGACAGCTTTAGTTACTAGTTACTTTACACATTAAGATTACTGCACACAAAACACATGTAGTTTATAAAATCTGATGTTTTATTCTAAAGTAAACTAGCCAACAATATAACTATAATATATATATATATATAAACCTATAAGTCCAGCTGAGATGATCAGACCATTAAACACACAACTGGTTGGATCCTTTACACTTTCTACAATGGGAGGAGAGTTCTGCATTGAGTACTTTTGCTTGTAATACAAGTACATTTTCCTGATGATACACATACTTTTACTTAAGTAACATTTTCAATGCAGGACCTTTACTTTTGGACATTATAACCGGTCAGCCCCAAGACATTTTGAGCGTCAAACACTTCCATTTTCTGCATTCTGGTGAATTTTTATTCAACAATATGTGCCTTTTCTGCATGAATTTATGGTGCAATGTCTTCATTATTATTATTATTATTATTATTGTTATTATTATCCTGTATTGTTCACACACAGGTGTTTTGGTATAGTTTTTTAGTAACATTTATTTACAGATAACAAGGGTAGGCTATATTCATGTTTTGAGCCCCCTGAACTGTTATTTTGTACCTCTTTTGGGGAGTGGGTTGTCTTTCATATTTTTTGTAGGGGACAAATCTACCACTTCTAAATATATGCCCCCCCCCCCCCCCCAAATAAATAAATAAACTACACCTATGCACAGCCCTATAGTGAACTACTGGAGTATTACATTATTTAAGTAATCACCGTGTTATCCTGTCTCGTAACCACAGGCAGAGTTTGGATTTGAGTACAGTGAACTGAATATTACAACACAGCCTGAGGGGAGAGGAGACCAGACAGACTGCTGCTGCTGTGGACTTTCAGTACTATTCAGTTCAGTAAGATCCTTTACTTCAGTAAAAGTACTAATACCACACTGTAAAAATACCCTGTTACAAGTAAAATGCTGCATTGAAAAGATTACTTAAGTAAAAGTATGTAAGTATCATCAGGAAAATGTACTTAAAGTATTAAAAGTACTCAATGCAGAACTCTCCTCCCATTGTAGAAAGTGTAAAGCATGGGTCTCAAACTCGCGGCTCGGGGGCCAATTGAGGCCCACGGGATGATATTTTGTGGACCCCCTACTTGACATCAAAGTTGACATAAGTGAACAACACAAAAGTGACATCGGCCCGGAGCGTTGTTCTGAAACGCACCTTTTTGTGTGCCGCGCTTGCCACGCTTTTTATTTAATTTTTTTATCACTTACGGGCTACCATAGCTAGTCTCGTGACAGCTTCCTGCGGTATTTGTTAGCCAACTGGGAAGTACCTGGGGAGGTATCAACGTTAGTTGGTTGAAACGTGTTCCGGAGTGACGGAAAATATATGCCATCACCCAGTTCCTGTCATGTCTCTCTCAAAATGTGCCGTGAAGCGAAAGGTTGGCGATAAGCACAGGCAATTTCAGTGAAAGTGGGAGACGGAATATTTTTTAGGGGCACCCATACATGTCTCATATGCACAGAGAAAGTTGCGGTGTACAAGGAATATAACATCAGACGTCATTACTCAACTAGATATGCTGAGGAGTATACAAAATACCAGGGAGATGAGAGAAAGAACCGAGTCGCCAATCTTAAAAAATGTCAATTGAGGCAACAAGATTTATTTAAGAAAGCAAACAAAGAATACTTTTGTTGAATACTTGATGCGGCCCAGCCTGACCCACACTCTACCTCGAGCGGCCCCCAGGTAAATTGAGTTTGAGACCCCTGGTGTAAAGGATCCAAATAGTTGTGTGTTTAATGGTTTAATCATCTCAGCTGGACTTGTAGGCCGTTAAATTGTTGTGTAGTTTACTTTATAATAAACCATCATATTTTATAAACTACATGTGTTTTAAGTGCAGAAATCTTAATGTGTAAAGTAACTATTGTTAAAATTATTTTTGTCGGATGAAAATTGCATAAATTACGCACAAACAAATTTGTGTAGCTAGCTACGAAGACACAAACGTTGCCATATCTCAGCCAAAATAAATGCTATCATCGCAAATCTTTAGATTCTTGTTTGTCATGAACCTCTAATGCTCCCCAACCAATTTTACAAAAATTGGCCACTAGGGGGCGCTAGAAGTACAAAAAATGTATATCTCATGAACGGCTCATCTGATTTTTACAAAATTTTGAGTGTACCATCTCGGCCCACTCCTGAGGCCACGCCTATAGTTGGGTACTGATTCGTCAAAGTGGGCGTGGCCTATGGGACCCAGGTTTGGATTCACCCCTTACACTAATGTCAGCAACTTCAAATTTACAGTGTAGATGGACAATGGTTCATGGACCTTACCTACCAAAAATTACACACATGGACCCCTAGGTGGCGCTATAATAATGTAAAACGTGCTTTTGCCTATAACTCCCACAGTCTACATCGCAGATTAGAAATCCTTATATCCACGTGTTCCTTGAATCCATCTGAGTCTGACGATATAGGCCTCGCCCATTTGCGCTAAGAACTTTTTTCGTAATATCACGCAATGCGCAAAACAAACTTTTTCTATCTCCTCCTAGGCCGTGCGAGCTATTGGCACGAAACTTGGTAGGTAGCATCTCCATACAGACCTGGCCTAAAGTTATCAAAATAATTTGGCTACGTTACACCATTCACAATTTACAAGCAAACTAATTTTCGTTGCTAGCCACAAAATACGAACGTTAGCATATCTCGGCCAAATCAATAGGTATCGGAGCAAAACTCGGAGCCTCCCTACCAAATTTGGTGAAAATCGGCCGTTAGGGGGCGCTATAATGAACGTAGAGGCCTTTTGGCAAATAAGTCAATGCATTTAAATGGTAATAATTTGCAATGGAAATATCTCTGCTGCAGTAAATGCTATCATCACAAAACTTGAGATTATTGTTCGGCATGCCACTCTACGGCTCTCCACCAGATTTGGTGATGATCGCCCTTTAGGGGGCGCTATAATTGAGGTAGGAGTGTTTTGGCCTTTTACGCAATTTCTTGACTTTTGCCTCGCCGCCATCGTGCTTTGGGTTCCTCTTAGCGTCTCGTCAGGGGCGACTCGCACCAGGGGGGACTGCTGCCGGGGATGCTTGGACCCCGTTCATAACTGCTTGCAGTTATAGTTATGATTTGATACTATAAATAAATTGAAATTGAAAATGAATTAACCTTTCACACGCTGGAGAGAGAGCACAGAGCAACTAACCCTTCACACACTGGAGAGAGAGAGCACAGAGCAGCTAACCTTTCACACGCTGGAGAGAGAGAGAGCACAGAGCAGCTAACCCTTCACAGGTCCAGCTAAATCTCTCTCAAAGCCAGGTTTCAACCCCCAACAAATGGAGGAGAAAGAGAGAGCTCCTATCAAGACTTTTCTTAAAGGTCAAACTCGGTGTTAAACTGTCCTAGATGAGGGAAGCTGGCCTGGGTTTACTGGGTTTTAGAGAACTACTCTTACTGCCAGATAATATGGGCAGATGCCCCGAAAAAAAAAGATGTAAGTAAACTTCAGCTAGTACAGAACAAAGCAGCACGCTTTCAACCTGCACTTGTCTCTCTGACACAAAGAGAAAAGTCTCCTTTCTGAGACTGCTGAGCCTAAATTGTGCTTAAACATGATTCACCAAATTAAAACATCAACACAATGTGTATTGAATACATATTGATACATGATTGATATTGATTCTTGATAAATGTATGTTACTTAGAAAGAAATGTGAATACACAGTATGTGTGGGACCTGAACATGATCTGGATCCCATAGTATAATTACATAGTGAGGTTACATCTGTCTGATGTTCTTGATTATATGACAGACATTTACAAGACTAAACTTGACAAAAACAATATATTATAAAATATTTACAATAAGAGTGTACTTTTTCTCCACACTTGCTCTCCAGTGTCTGTACAGCACTAACATGGCTAAAAGTGGAAGACAGGTTAATCGCTGCCCTTCCACCTTCAACATGGACAGTTTAACAATCCAAAAACACTTCATCATATTTGTATAGTCAATTAAAAACACAATTTAGCGTATATATGCCACCAGAGGTTTTTAATCCCCGCTCTACATACACTCAGTAGTATGTAGAGCAATGAAAACGTCCAATTCTTTACCAATGATACTGACTAATTTAACAATTAGTTCAATGTTAATAAAAAATAAATAAAAAAGGAGCATCATATTTGTAGAATCCTATAAGAAACTAAACTAAACTCTATGGTTGTCAAGGTTTTCAAACTTGGGAGAGAAACACAATTGTGTTGTTGCCACAATAAAAAAAAAAAAAAGTTGCAACTTTTCCCAAGAGAAGCTTGTTTTGGATTGGATTCTCTGTCTCTTCACAAGCATGTGCACACGCTCTCACGCACACAAATGAAAAGTAAACATTTCTAAAGGATAAAATGTAGCCATCGTCAATTGAAAACACAGATAGACACTGTTTTCATCAAGAGTAAAAGGAGAAGCAAAAACTCTGTACCTGAGCAGAAGATACATTCAACCATAGTTCACATGAACACACATGCCCCCGTTCTAGCCCTGCCCCTGCTTCAGTCTGACTCTGAAGCCAGATCCACATTGGCAACACGACTCTAGCATGGTGTTGTGACGTCATACATCCATGGTTGATGCTCCACGCCCTTGACCGGCAGCTGATTGGACGAACGCATCACGTGGGTCCGGCTACACCCGAATTTCAAAACGACAGTATGGCGGCTCATTCGGAATACGATCTAGTATTTTACAAAAATAGTCCACCGAAACATGTTTCTGAAAACATTTTAAGCGAAAAATAGGCCATACAGTTGCTGAATCTGTCTTCATTTCAGATCGACAAAGTCAGTTTGAAAGATTTTCGTCTACTTCTACTGGATAGTCGCGTTGTGTTCAACGCAAGCTGTTTAAATTAGCTGATACACGGTTAAACCTCATAGCACTTATCAGTGTATTTCCGTGTGTACTTCGTCCACAGCAATCCCACCAATCTCTTCCAAAACGTCCCAGTTAGAGAGGAAATGCCCTAAACATATTCTTTGTAATTCTTTACAATTAATCCCCCGAAAGAACCAAGCAGGCCTGCCTTGTGGCACCATCCAAATCTTCTTCAAAAGTTGACATTTTAGCTAGCTCAAAGTTTGTTGTTTCTTTGTAAGGTTACAGAGTTTGAGAACAGCGACACACGGCTGGAAGGTGAGGAACATCCGGCGCGATGTCGGGCAATTATCCTGGAAATGTACTTCTGTTGTTCCAGACTAGTGCAGCTTTAACATAAATAAATACAACAGAAGGAAATCTGTATCATAGTTGAAGTCACAAGTCTCACATTGCCAGTGGAAATGAGACTAAGAATCTACAGCCATGCTAGCATACTGCTTTGAGCGAAATGCTAACCGTGCTAACGTGGTCAGAATAACAACAATAACATGCTGAATTTAAGCAGGTATAATGTTTATCATGTTCACAATCATAGTTCAGCGTGTTAGCTTGCTTACATTTGCAAATTAGCAATAAACACAAAGAGTTCTAAAAACTCCTAAAGCTGAAGATGATGGGTATGCTTTCAGTTCTGCAGGTGTTCATAAATCAAAGTATTGGACAAAGATAATTTTGACCTGCAGGTGGCGCCAGAGGACAAATCAGGCAGTCATTAAAGTAAGTTGGATTTATCCTCTTGAGAACATGTACAGGTACATCTGTACAAAAATTCACAGCCATCCATCCAATAGTTATACAGATATTTCAGTGGTGGACCGACCAACTGGACATAGTGATCCCTAAAGTCATACAGCTAGCCAATTCTGATGTTGGGTGATTAGGGGACGACCTCACTTGGCAGTCAGCTTTCCAGTTCATCCCAAAGCTGTTGGATGGGGGTGAGGTCAGAGGAGACCAGTCAAGATAGATAGATAGATAGATAGATACTGTATAGATAGCCTTTATTGTCATTGTACATGGTAAGATACTGTTGTGGAATTTCCTGCTTATGAGCTCATGCTATGTAAGTTGAGTAAGTGGTACCAGAGGTGTGTGAGAGTGTCCAATCGTCTTAATAACCTGTCTCAGGCAGAGGAATACTTCAACTTTGTGTCTCCATAGATGACAAGAGACGTAGCAGCTCTATGTTAAGACAGTGCTGCTCACCCCGCCAAGGCCATAGAGAAACTAAACACATGACACATTTTGTCTGTGCTGAGATATTTGGGCGCCAGTAATTGAAGGTTTAGCTAAACTTAAAGCCTCCAGCTTGAGTTTAAATACACCTTCAGGAAGACAGGAACTTCAGAGAGTTGGGACGGCACCCATACTGTACTGTGTGATGCTAAATTCTCCTCAATTGAGTGTTCATTAAATGATCCTGTGTAATTCATCAAAGTGTCCCGAACATTTTTCATGTACAGTATGTGAAATGAGTTGTGCTGCTCCTGAGTTTTTACTTAACAACTAGTTCTTCCACACCAAACTGAGAAAATCATTTCTTTATGGAGTTTGCTTTGTCTTGTTGAAACAAGAGAGGAACAGAACACTGCACTAAACCTACACATGAAAAGTTGCCCCAGACAAAAGGTGGTGTCCACATACTTTTGGGAAGAGTGTGTATAGAAATGCACTTGATTTGCTTTAAACTCTGCATACTGGTTACAGCAGGCCAGAGCAGGATTTGTAGTTGTAACAGGTGGTCAAAGGCATGACAAGGTCATGTTTCTAAAGTTTGAAAGCTTAATTCATCTGTTGTGATGGACAGGTCTGTTTCTGACTTCATGTCCACAAAAGAGAGAGAGATTAATCTGGCTGTGGGCGTAATGCTGCTAAAGTTTACAGATCAATCTCTCTGATTGGATTGTATGTAAGCAGGAGATGAAAAACAGCGAGAAATGTAGATAAGGGATAAAGAGATAATGACATTCTCCAGCATCTACGCAGGCTGTAGTATAAATGCCAAACGACTTGGAGAGAACCGGGAGGTCTAAACGTAACCAGGGAATTTCTATTTGATGCCGATAAAAGAGAGAGAGAGCGAGAGAGAGAGCGCGAGAGAGATGAATAGAGGTCCTCTGGGAAGCATCACAAAGGGAAACGTAAAACTGTTCCCCTCCTTCACCTTGACAGTCCTTCTCCAGCTTCCTCCTCCTCTGTCAGCTTTCTCTCTCTCCCTTCCTCTCAGACAACCACTATCTCACATAAACTCTTCTTAACCACTTTTTTTCCTTACCTTACTCCAGCTTTTTAATTTTCTTTTTAGGATTTAACCAAAATGCCAAAACAATATGTGTTTTTCAAAGTGTTTTGAGGGTGTTCTTAATGTGTTGGCACAGACATCTGGTGAGCTAATGATCAGACAAACAGCTTCAGGCTGTTGAACAACAACAGCTGTAATAATCTCAGCTTCAACAGCAGCTTCTGGATGAACTCCCACTGAGGAGAAACAAGTCCAAAACGCTGATACCCCAACAGGACCATCCACTCTCGAATGATCAATTGGACTCTGCTGTTTTCACATGGAAATGTTTCACATTTCCTGCAACGCTAACACATACCCAAACAACATTGAATGTTAGTGATGGCCAAATGAAGCTTCGTGAAGCATTGTCTTTATTTTCTGAGCCCACTAGATGGCGCTCTCTGTTCAACAAAGGGTTGAGAATACACTGAATTACAATGCCTTAGGCCTTTCTCTTTAAACCAAGATCGCCATCTAGTGGGCTCAGAAAATAAAGAAAATGCTTCACGAAGTGTCATTTGGCCATCACTACTGAATGTACTGGACTACCTCATTTATATTTCAATTGTACAATTACAATATTGTTATATATATATATATATATATATATATATATATATATATATATATATAACAATATTACCATTGCACTGAATTGCCTTGCACTATATTTATATTTAAATCTTAAATCTCAGACTGATATTGCACTATTCCTTCCCTCTCTTCAATTGTTATTGTATATTTTTTGTAAATTTGTAAATTCTACTGTATTGTTAAACTGTATACTTAACAGTATTTTTTTTTATTTCTTACTATCCTTTCTGTTTTTATTCTTTATATGTTAAGTGAGTGTTGTACTTTGAGAGCAAAGATTCTCTGAGGTAGAGTGGTTGCCCCTCAACCACAATGTTGGCGGATCAATCCCAGGCTCTTCTGGCCACATGTCAAAGTGTCCCTGAGCAAGACACTGAACCCCAAGTTGCTCCCTGGATGCTGTATGTATAGCTGTCCACTGTTCCTAATACTTAGGATGGGTCAAATGCAGTAATAGAATTTCACTACACAAAGTTTGATCCCTTTTGTTTAACCGGAGTCAAATTCCTTGTAAAGCTAATTCTGATGGACTGACTTATATAGAGTTTTTCTAGTCTTAATGACTACTTAAAGCTCTTTAACATAGTACAGGAACCATTCACACACTGTGGCTGAGGCTACCGTACAAAGTCTCATCAGACAAACATTCACACTCACTTACACTCCCATGGAACAGCATTGGGAGCAATTCGGGGTTCAGTGTCTTGCCCAAGGACACTTCAACATGGGACTGCAGAGCCAGGGATCAAACCCCTAACCTTCTGATTGGTAGACAATTTCAGTAGTAGGAAAATATAGTAGTAGTACACACTATAGGTCGGTTTCTAAAGACTCCCAGAATGACACATATGAGCGTTCTATTTACTGCCGCACGGTGACGGTTTAATCATGGGACTGCAGTCATTTGATCGTTCTATTAAGGCTCTGACACACCAAGCCGACAGCCGACCATCGGCAGAAAAGGCAGTCGGACTGATCAGTCGGCTCCCGTCTCTCAAAAAAGTGCCTCGGAACACACCAAAGTGATGCCGACGTGAGCGTACGTTCTGCGCGTGCGCAAGACGTAATACGTCTCCATAACAGCAGGCGGTGCTGATCTGTATTGTTGCTAGTAAACACAGAGCACGCTGTCGTCAGTAAGGTTGGGTATCGTTTGGATTTTTACGATTCCGATGCCGAACCGGTACTTTTGAAACGATTCCGATTCCTAAACCGATTCTTGAAAAACTTTGTTTACTAGCGATCACGTGCAGTGAATGGTTAATATGCTTTTACGTCTGTTTTGGTTAGCCCAGAGGGAAAATATGGCATTTTAAAAGTAGCCTACATTTACGGTAGCTAGCTAACGGTAGACTACAGAGAAAGTGTGATATTTTTATGTCCGTCAGTCCGTAAGTGGAACGGAAATGAGGAACCGAAATTTGTGTTCTAATCTGGTCCAATTCTTACCGGTTGCGTAGGAACCGGTTCCATAGTGGAACCGGGCTTCGGTACCCAACCCTAGTCGTCAGTCATTGTTTTCATCAGAGAGTGTTGATAGTAGTCAAGAAGGATCGTTGTTGTCATTACTCGCTGAACGGAAGAAAATACGATGGCTAGTAATAAGAAGATACTGGTGTTGTCAGCTCTCGGGCTTCTTCTTGTGGAAGAAGTACTGATTCGCTAGTCAAGGGCTAGCACTCCACCAATCAGATTGGTCCTTGAGTCCGACTGCCCACCGGCCGATTCAACAAGTCAAATCGGCCAAAATGAAGGCCGACGGCTCCTCCGACTGACGACAGCACGGAACACACCGAACAGACTTGAGTCACTGACATCGCCAGACTGTCCGACGGCTGATAATCGGGTTATAACATGCAGTAAACTTGGTGAAACGGAACTAGTTAAGTTTAGGTGACAAAAATACTAAGGTAGTGTAGTGGTGGAATATAACTAAGTACATTTACTCCAGTACTGTACTTAAGTCCAAATGTTGAGCTACTTGTACTTTACAGTAGTCTTTTCTTTTCATGCCACTTTCTACTTCTACTCCGCTACATTTCAGAGAGAAATATTGTACTTTTTACTCCACTACATTCATCTGTTACAGCTTTAGTTACTAGTTACTTTACACATTAAGATTACTGCACACAAAACACATGTAGTTTATAAAATATAATGCTTTTAATTTTAAATGAAACTAGCCAACAATATAACGGCCTAAAAGTCCAGCTGAAATGATTAGACCATTAAACACACAACTGTTTGGATCGTTTCTAGTTCCTGAAATGGGAGGATTGAGGACTGGGTGTGTAACACACAATGAGAAAATTAAAGAGGATAGAGGAATAAAAGACATTCTAGGAGTGACAGCTGTTTATAGAAGAGCAGGAAGGAGTCAGAGCGAGACAAGAAGAGACAGAAGAAGGGATGTGGAGGTGAGAGGGCAGAGTGGTGTGGTGGAGGAGGAGGAGGAGGGCTGATGTGGCTTCAGAGACACACTGGAAGTTCACTCACTGTCTGTCTGCAGATAGAACCATCCCGGCTCCGTCCTCTCTGACTGAAGGCCTGCTATCAGCCTGCTGCAGCCTGCTGCGGCAGAGAAGGAACAGAAAAAAGTCAAGCAGAGAGAAAGTCACAGTCAGACACTTTATCTTCTGCAGCAGACTGCAGTAGAAACTGTAATCTGAATCACTAATTATAATCAGTGTTTGCTTAAGGCAAACAAAGCAGCACTGTACTGTATATACATATATATATATATATATATATATATATATATATATATATATATATATATATATATATATAATGCTAATATAACCTTAAAATAGTACATTTCATGTCTACAGCTGCTGCCTGGGCATTGTTCTGCTGATTAAAAAACGATGTGGATGTGCTGCGCGGGAAGGAAAATATGTGAACTCTAGAAAAGGTCAGATGGAGATGAACGTGTTAGTCACATTACAGTAGAAATGTAGTATATTAAATATTCAACAAAGTATTTCAAGCATTTAGGATGATTTACAGTTCTAATGCATATTCTCTACCATTATCCATCTGTAAATGATTTGCATATAGTTTAATTATTGGGACGCACCATGTTCTTTACATTAATGCGTGGATACTAATTAGTTGATTACAGTGCAGTGAATCTGCTGAAAGGACACCGAAAACTAAAAAATATTCTTTTGCTTCTGGAGATGAAGATGTCATGTCAGACCACTTCTCATTGGTAGAAATAACTAAGTACATTTACTCAAGTACTGTACAATCAATGTTTATACTTGTGTATACTTGAGTATTTCTAGTTTTTGCTAATTTATACTTTCTACTCCACTACATCTCAGAGGGAAATATTGTAGTTTTTACTCCACTACATTTGTCCGACAGCTTTAGTTACTGTACAGAATACAATTCTTCATCCCCTTCCTGTCCAGTGAAAACCATGTATCTCAAGATGTGTTGATGTTGAATGTTTGTGACAAACTGCAGGATGAGTTCATTTTATGTGTTGAGACAATTCTCCTTCTTCATAAGATAAATAAACTATTTAAAAACCCTCCTGAAATGCCCTGGAAACCTATCTATAAGCACTCAGAAATAAAACACACAAAGCATTTGACGAGTTTGAAGCAATGATATATAGACTTTTGCCTTCTCTCCTATAGTTACAGGTGAATATCCTATTTTCCATTTACACACACTCTTTGGGAAACCAAAGTCCTACAACACATGACCAGTACATGCTTTCACCAACCCGTTCTCACTCCGAACTCGAAACATACTGACGCTTGGGCAGTGGCTCTCAGCGTCAGATACAAAAATCACCCTTTATCGTGTGCGTAGAATGCCCCGGGCAGAGCAGCAGCTAGGCGGCGCTGTAAGATGACGTAGTATTAAGAGAGACAACGGTAGAGAGTAGTATGAAAGACCGAAATTCTGTGTAGGGAGGTTGATTTGTGGGGTGGATGGGTCAAACAACACAGGACTTTCACCCAGGAGACCAGGGTTCATGTCTAGCGTGTCACGTTTCCTAAACTCAACTGTCCCGTTCTTCTTTTCCTAAACTCAACTGTCCCGTTCTTCTTTAACTAAACCCAACTGTCCCATTGTTCTTTACCTAAACCCAACTGTCCCGTTGTTCTTTTCCTAAACCCAACTGTCCCGTTGTTCTTTTCCTAAACCCAACTGTCCCGTTCTTCTTTTCCTAAACCCAACTGTCCCGTTGTTCTTTTCCTAAACCCAACTGTCCCGTTGTTCTTTACCTAAACACAACTGTCCCGTTCTTCTTTTCCTAAACCCAACTGTCCCGTTCTTCTTTTCCTAAACCCAACTGTCCCGTTCTTCTTTACCTAAACACAACTGTCCCGTTCTTCTTTTCCTAAACACAACTGTCCCGTTCTTCTTTTCCTAAACCCAACTGTCCCGTTCTTCTTTTCCTAAACCCAACTGTCCCATTCTTCTTTACCTAAACGCAACTGTCCCGTTCTTCTTTTCCTAAACACAACTGTCCGTTCTTCTTTTCCTAAACCCAACTGTCCCGTTCTTCTTTTCGTAAACCCAACTGTCCTGTTCTTCTTTTCCTAAACCCAACTGTCCCGTTCTTATCCCACGTGTCACGGAAACGTACCTTTTATAAGCCCACCCACCATATATATAGTCCCGACCAAGCACGTTTAGATGAAACGTGTTTAGATCAATAACAAAGGCACCTGACCACGTCCGTATTTTACGCGATAGGAGTGAGAATGGGATCATGTCATGCAGTTTTAACAACAGGAAAATATAAATAAAATAAAAAAATCAGGATCAGCAGGAAAATGCATCGTCACAAAGCTGAACATCTGTGTTTGTGTAAGGACACGCAGTAGTTGACAGGTGGCAATTGATAAGGATCACTTCAACACGCTCAGATTTATTTGCACTCACAGTGAGACCCTATCTTCCTGTTTACTGCAGCCGGCGTAAACTCTGAGCTCAGGAGACTGGAAAATGGTGATTAGAGTCTCTTCTGAAATTTAATGTGGGTTTCAAAAGTCAAGACATTAAGCAGACAGACACTGAAAAATTGTATCTTTTTCATTTCTGTAACATGTTGTTTGTTGAAATCCATGAAAACCCTTAAAAAGAATAATTTTAACACTTAATTTTATATATTTGTGTTTTGCATGATTACTTACACTGAGCATCATTAGCACCCTTATTTCCCTTTTGAATCCTGGAAGCTTAAGGCCTGGAAAGAGCTTTTTCATAAAACATTTGGACAAAGAGAGAAAGATATCAGCAGTGTTAGTGTGCTCTGATTGCGTATAAGTAATTAAGACTGACTGGGAGTGCATTTGGGGTCTTGGGTAGCGAGGCAACGTATTAACTGATGGACTAAGATACTTCTGTTTATTCAGTGGATTAATGATTTCCCAAGAGATGCACACAGAGTCGTGGGTGGTCAGCGAAAGGTACACAGTAACAAGCTGTGAGCCAGCGGCCTTCTGGGAAGAGGCAGCCGTGACAGACTGCAGGCTGAATGAGAAACAAACATTCTTGTGATTGATGGCTGCTGGTGGTTTAACAGCAGGGAGGAATATAAAAAGTAAATGAGAAGCAGAAAAGTAGCAGGTATTATAGGAGTATTGTTGGAGAAAAATAAATGGAGTTGCAGAATTATTTGTGGATCCATATGTTTTTGGTATTGGGCTGCAGAGTAATGAGGATGTCTGAGAAACTGGACAGAAATGACCCAACAAAGGGCTGTACTGAGGCGATGTGGGGCTCCGGGGAAATCAACATAATCCAACCTTCTCACGTGAAAACACAGAGCGCCGGGCCACGGTGATTGCCTTTCATCTGGCCCTGTGGATCAGATGGAAAAATGAGCCTGCGGTGGTGTGGACTAACACAGAGGATTGAAGTGGCCTGTAAAGATCTACCAGTGTGTGTTGGACTATAGCTGCTCTGGGGCTTTAGCCCCGTCTGTCTCATCTGCAGCGTAGGAGACAGTCCGGACTGCTTCCCATCGGAAAGCTTAGGAGAGCACCTGTGTATTGCTTTATAATGAAGGTGGAAAAGTGACGTAGGTACGTGGGTACTGAATTCAATACTTTCTATGCACCGAACACATTTACCTCTCAAGTATCGAGTATCAAAAAATGCCTCGTCATTCAATAACAAATGTTAATCTGTAAGGAGCAAATATCATCAGTGAGCCAATAAGCATGCAGCATGCTCTTACCAAGATCTAATAATGTTTGTGATTGGCTATCTAACGTTACACGTCATAGAGACACACAGGAAAAACTCTACGTTACCATAGAGACGGGGCTCACGTAGTAGGAGCTAAAAAAGTATCGTTCAGGAACCGGTATCAAAGTCAGGGTATTGGTATAGGTATTGAAAAAATGTTGACGTTACCCAGCCCTTACCAGACGTGCATTTCCCAACTGTAATGATAAATTACATCTACAACCACAAATAACACAGAAAACCCCAAAGAATCCAAACAGAGACCTTATTAAATGCAGAAGTTAACAGGCGCCTGGGTAACTCACCTGGTAGAGCGCGTGCCACATACATAGAGATTTACTCCTCGACACAGCGGCTGCAGGTTTAACTCCGACCTGTGCCCCTTTGCTGCATGTCATTCCCCCTCTCACCCCTTTCATGACTTCAGCTGTCCTACAAAATAAAGGCCTAAAATGCCCCCAAAAAAGACTTTTTACTGCTTAGGAGTAGCCTGGTCCTACCAGACTAGGGTGACCAGACATCCCGGTTTGACCGGGACAATCCCGATTTTGAGTTGCGTGTCCCGAGTCCTGACAAATGCCTATTGGGATGCTAAAATGTGGTCTTATTATAGCCCGATCATTAACTAAACCAATGTAGAAAGACTAATAAAGTGTCCAGCGTATGATTTTAACAATGTGTGTGTGTGTCAATCAATCGTAGCGGTCTGTGTCTGCGTAATCTGTGCAGCCAGCGCAATCTATTTGTAAACGTTGCAATGCCTCTTCTTATCTGTTACTTTTTAATATAGATATAATAAAAAATATTCACTAATAATTTGTTTTCATGATGATTGCATTACTTCCCAGTATGTTCAGTTCAGTTATTATTATTTCTGGAAAATATGAAATAAAAATCTCATTCTCTCATTCTGATTGCTGTAGTAGGCTACTTCCCAATCACTCACTGCTACTTACTACAGGTCACGGTTTCCTGAAAAGACAATTTATATGGAAGCAGGACTCAATTTTCTTTGAAAAATATTCACCAAAATTCAATGAAATTAGTTTTTCTCATTCTGATTGCTGTAGTACTTCCCAATCACTCACTACTACAGGTCACGGTTTCCTGAAAAGACAATTTATATGACTAGAAAATTCATGAATATTAACTGAGATATTATGTTGTGAGCAGTAGGTCTGCGTGTGCTGTTGGCCAAACTGTATCTAATCTGTCTGTGTCTATGTCTGACTCTGTTTGTACAGAGAGTCTGGCCACTCTCCATTGACAAGTGTTAACTTCCTTGAAGGCGGGTACTCTGTTGAAGTTTAAAACTATTGGATCTGCCCAGAGCCACTCTGGATCTGCCATAACCAATCGCTAACGTTTGGTCGTGACGTCAGCTTAGCATCACTAGCGTTAGCCTTAGCCAACTCCTTCACCACTAACGGAGCAAGCTGGAAAATCTAACTGTTCCTGAACCCCGTGGGGAGGAGGGCCACGACATCATGGCCACCAACACAACTCAGCCAAGATTGTTCTTGCTCGGGCTTTAACTTCTGGATATTTGGCAGCGTTGCCACAACGGACCGCATCTTTCTTCGCCGCCATTACAGAACTCGAAATTAGTGCACAACCTCAACGTCAACGTTCTCAGCCACTCCCTCTGTTTGCTGATTGGACCGCCAAATATTTGGCCGGAGAAAACCCAAGAATATACCACAAACCCAGACGGAGTACTGAAGGAAAATAAAAATTGTACGGAAGTACGTAGGATGGCGAGATCATTCTTATACACATGTTGATTTATGTGGAATTGGTCCTTTAAATCATATACTTTGGGATAAAAGAATTAAAACCAAAGCATGGTGATGTAAAATACGTTCAATGAAGCATAAAGCTCACCGTGGTGCGGCTTGTCAAAGTTTGTTTTTCGAGTGCGGGACGGGCTCGTTGCTGTCAAATTCCTGTGACAGTGGAAGAGGAGTGACACAGCGTTTTCATGTGCCATGTGCTGGTGAGACAGCAACAACAAACTACCAGAACATGGCTCCTGACACCATCAGTACAGCCTGGGGAAAATTGGTTAACTGTCAATGGGGTGTGAGTGACAAGACGCTAAAGTCACATAGCAGCAGCATATTATAAATGAAAGTGGCTTATGTCAAGAATCAGTAAGAATAATAATCAATATATGCCAGTGAAACATGGTATATGACAGTGGTGTACAGTCAGTCATTTTTCTGAAGCCACAGAAGCATTTGCTTTGACACATGCTAGGGTGTTACAGAGCACGGTGATGGGAGCAGACTTAAAATGAAATAAAATCGTCCCAGCAGAATTCATACTGGATGTGACATAATAAATAGAATGTAACAATCATCCTGACAGAGATAGGAGTCACTCTGACATCTCTCCGTTAGTGCATGTATAGGCCTGTGTGCAGTGCAGAGTCAGTGTAACGGTTCAACAGACAGCAAGCTGGTCCAGATGTCATTTACAGGAAATAGAAATACTCTTCACACACGATGGACCGACTGCAGCGGATGTGAATAAACAGCCAAATAATGCTAAAATTAATAATGGATCAGATCTCATTA
Organism: Zingel zingel; assembly: GCA_023566125.1. Taxonomy (NCBI): domain Eukaryota; kingdom Metazoa; phylum Chordata; class Actinopteri; order Perciformes; family Percidae; genus Zingel; species Zingel zingel. The sequence continues at coordinate 29,451,457 of CM042324.1, forward strand.
TGACTGCAGGTGTTTTCTTTCAGCCGTGCGAGTATAATGTATTCCCTATAATTAGCCATGGGTCTGCTTGATGTGTATTAAATACATGACACTTTTCATCCGGGCAGAGAAAGTAGTTTGGTGTCACTGGCACATTCTTGCTGATCTTTGCCATCTGCTCTGGTGGTTTTACTGGTTCTCTGATTAAAGGGAAGAAAAAAGCCAATGGATGAAAAATACTGCTGCAGCCGAAATGACTGCAGCTGGTGTGTGCATGCACGTGTGGACAACACGTGACTTTATCTCTTGGTTTCTGTGAACACATTTGATTTTAAGGTGGACTAAAGGTGTGCTAAGCGATGTTGGGTGACGTTACTTCTTATAGACGTTCAAAGTCTTTTCAAACAACTTGAGGCTAACTCGCCCCTCCCTCCTCCTCATCCCGTCCCCTCCCCCTCCCTTCAGTGCACTAACCCCCCAACCCCCACCCCCAAATCCTTCTTGTCGGTTATTGGCTGGAACTCTGTTTGTTATATTTGGTGGTGCAGGTTGGCCAGTTTGTTTTTGTTGCCGTTTGTGAAGCCTGGGCTGTCTACAGAGACCGCGTTTTTTTACAGTGTGTTCAGGGGACAGGCAGCTAGCAGATAGTGAGGAGATGTTTTTTACAGTGTGTTCAGGGGACAGGCAGCTAGCGGATAGTGAGGAGATGTTTTTTTACAGTGTGTTCAGGGGACAGGCAGCTAGCAGATAGTGAGATGTTTTTTTACAGTGTGTTCAGGGGACAGGCAGCTAGCAGATAGTGAGGAGATGTTTTTTTACAGTGTGTTCAGGGGACAGGCAGCTAGCAGATAGTGAGGAGATGTTTTTTTTTACAGTGTGTTCAGGGGACAGGCAGCTAGCAGATAGTGAGGAGATTTTTTTTTTACAGTGTGTTCAGGGGACAGGCAGCTAGCAGATAGTGAGGAGATGTTTGCTGTATGTGACAAAAAATGTTGTAGCCTAAAAAATGCGTGACATCGCTTAGAGCACCTTTAACAAGGTAAATGATGTAAAAAATGAATGTAAACATTTACATCTTGGGTGTAGAGGAGTTGTGATGTATGGATCACAAAAAAGCGTTTTGTATGACAATGAGTTCACACAATCAGCTCAACTGCGCATAGAATGTCAGGCCCGCTGCCTCTGTGTGGCATAGGCGGAGTTTGACATTCGAGCCAGGGGGGGCAAAAAAAAAAAAACTCGTTGTAGCAGCTGAGACCTGGCCTACCACATGGGGAACACAGCACGAGCACATATGGACAAAACAAACATGCTAAATAAACATATGTTTATTTTTAAAGCAGATTTTAAATTACATTGTAACAATTTAACAATCCGCCCTTATGAAATCCAATCGCGGCACGGCTGTCTCGGAACACAACAGACAGACGGTGGCAAAATGCCCCGACACTTAAATTCAACTAAAATATCACAGTGAACAATCAGTGTTGGACCTACAGTCTGTTGAGATGCCTCTCCAAACGCAGAAACGAAGCGCAATCACACCATAAAACGTTAAGACACGTTAAGAAAAAAGCTCCGTATTTTGCAGTAATCCAATGACACGGAAAAAAGTAATCCACAGCGATCAGTAGATCCACAAACAGAGTCACGGTGTATCCAGCAAGGCGTCACATTCACCAGCCAGCTCCAAACAGGTGAACGAGGTCTCTCCACTTCGCCGTTTAAACACTCCTTCCCACATACACTGCAAAATGCTTTGTTTGAATCACGTAAAACTGCAGTAATCCAGGGGTATTTCCCTACCCAGTCCTCCCGGTACCTTCAGAGACATTTTTGCTTTTTAGCTACGTGTTCATCGGGTCCCGGGACACCAGCCTGAGCCTCCATTTCAGCATGAATAAATGAAAAATAGCAATGCGTGTTATAAAAATGTTCTATCAGACTATATAACTACTCGAGAGTTTGCTCTTGAGACTTTGCTCAAATTTTCGGGACAATTAGGGCAGGATTCGGGATTCGGGGCAACTGCTTGGATTTCAGGATTGTCCCAAATTTTTCGTGACGTCTGGTCACCTCTAGTAGACTCTTATAACAAACTGAAGCCTTTTGGCATCTATATAAACTCATCTTCAGCTGCCATCCTTTCTAACCGGAGTTCTTTGCTGCAGTGCTGCTGACTGTGGCGCTGGCACTGTTCATAACAGCGGCAAATGGGTTTCAAAGTGGCGCACATGAAAACAAATCTAAAGTTTAGTTTCATGTGCGCACATGAAAAGGTTTTGCGTGCGCACATGAAACTAAACTTTAGAATTTTTTTGCTCATGTCCTCTTAGGGGCTCCGTACGCGCCCGCCTCCATCACACAAATAACCAGCGCATTTACTGACGCAACGATGTTCTCAGTGAGTGAGTGAGGGAGCGGTGTCTGTCTGTGTGTCTCTAATTGCAGGGGTGGAGCCAGGTCTGCGGGAGTCAGGGGTCCAGCTGCTTCTCATCAGCCACATCAACCTCTGCTTCATTTACCTGCTTCTTAGATTTCAGGATCCAGGGGCTCTTCTAATTTTTCTATGTTGTGCCTCCTCCAGAGCCACCGTTAGTGTTATTAGTTCCACCTGTAATTTTCAAACCATCCATCTAGCCATCCATCCATCTTCGTCCACTTATCTGGGGTCAGGTTGCGGGGGCAGCAGCTCCAGCAGGGGACCCCAAACTTCCCTTTCCCGAGCCACATTAATCAGCTCTGACTGGGGGATCCCGAGGCGTTCCCAGGCCAGGTTGGAGATATTGGAGATATATCCACCTAGTCCTGGATCTTCCCCGAGGCCTCCTCCCAGCTGGACGTGCCTGGAACACCTTCCTATGGAGGCGCCCAGGGGGCATCCTTACCAGATGCCCGAACCACCTCAACTGGCTCCTTTCGACGCAAAGGAGCAGCAGCTCCACTCCGAGCTCCTCACAGATGACTGAGCTTCTCACCCTATCTCTAAGGGAGACGCCAGCCACCCTCCTGAGGAAACCCATTTCGGCCTCTTGTACCCTGGATCTTGTTCTTTTGGTCATGACCCAGCCTTCATGACCATAGGTGAGGGTAGGAACGAAAACTGACCGGTAGATCGAGAGCTTTGCCTTCTGGCTCAGCTCTCTTTTCGTCACAAGGGTGCGATACATTTTTAAATTTTCAAACTATGACAAGTTAAAATGTCTACTGTGAAATATGCCTTTTACCTGGAAGGCCGCCAGACCAAAGCAAACGGACTAGGGCAGGTAGGTGGGTCTCAGAATGCAAGCAAGAGGTCGTGCAAGCAGGCTGACCAAACAAACACAGGGCTGAAAGAGAAGGAAATGATACAACATACAGACGACAATCTGGCAAAGAGGTGAATGCTGACTGGGGAGTGCTGTATATACAAATAATAATAATACATTTTATGTATATAGCGCTTTGCATAGTACCCTACAATAAAAGCGGCATATTAGCTACAATAAAAAACAAGTGAAGCAATAAAACCAACACAAAAACAAGCATATTAAAAGCAAGTGAAACAATAAAACGAGCAACTAACAGTAGATGAAATGTGATATTATTGTAGAGTGAAGGCTATTCTAAAGAGGTAGGTGTCGGGATTTGAAAGTGTAGGTCAGTACAGTCCCAGTTGTGTATGAGTAGGGAGTTCCAGAGGGAACTCCGGGGGTGTTGCATCTCTGCAGATGTTCTACATTCTTTTGTACTTTCTAGAAACCAAATATTCCTCCTTTTCTGATCTTGCAGTTATTCTTCTGTTCATATCAAACTGTTTTTAGAGGTTTGAAAACCCTGAGGAGCGTTGAGCCGTGCCAACTCTTATCAAACACCACCCCTCCCCCGGGACAGGAGCTGAAAACAACAGTCAAACAGCAGCAGGCCTGTTGAACACGGAGACGCTGGGAGGGGTGATGTAACTAGCTGCTCTATTGTGTTGCTGTGTATTGGGCTGAACCTGTGACTGAACATGAAAAGCCCACAAGCAAAACCAGCTTGTTGTTCTCCTTCCCAGGTCAGTCCCAGGAGATGTCCTGCACCTTTGAAACAAAGCAATCTCAAACAGGTGATCGTAGTCGAGAGCGGCGTAAAAAAGAATCCAATGAATTTCGAGGCAAAACAAGGCTGAATTATGAATCATTTCCTTCAACAGGCGGCACTGAGGAGAATCTCTCAGGATGAGGTGTAAGAGATCCTCAAACAGCTGTTGGATGTGAATGAAATGGGATTTACTATTCTTATTCCCAGACTTAAGACAGTCTTGAACTTTAGGCCAAGGCTTGCAGAATCAGTGTCAACTTTTTACTTGTTATCAGAAATGTGCAGCACTCAGCTGCCAGGCTTTTAACCAGAACCAAGAGACGTGATCAGTTCACTCCTGTTTTAGCCTCTCTACACTGGCTCCCAGTATGTTTTAGAATAGATTTTAAGATTTTACTGATCACTTTTAAGGCTCTTCACGGCCTCGCACCCGCCAATGTCTCAGACCTCCTGGCAGCGGTGGAGTAGGACCATCTCAGCGCCACCTTTCCCTTTTCTTTTTTGGCTTTCCATCATTAGACTCACACACTGTCTGTTAGTGTTACCGATAGACTTCCAAATGTGACGAGGAAAATAAGAGGTGTTCGATGGCTTTATGTCATAGGCCGAACTGTAAATACTTCCTGTATATATTTTATATAATAGCAAGTTAACAAATATACACAAAAAGCATATATCATTTTAAACACATACCAACATTTTTTACATTTTGCACCAAACAACCCGTAACCCTAATCAGCCACCCTCACAATCAGTATACTAACCCATCCTAGCAATCATCTCTTTTCATGCTCATATCCTTTTAATAAAGTGTTTATTAATTTAGTGTTTGTTATTGTTTGTTATACAACTATTAAACTTTATTATGTTTGTACAATGTTTAAGCACCTGGTCCAAACTCAGCCCACAGATCCTGATGCACGTATTTTGAGTTTATTAAAGTTTAGTTAGTCAGATTATACCCACCCTGCCTTTCCATAAACAGTTTTTGTAAATTTCCCGGAAGTAAATTATTTCTTGCTTTGAACATGATTTGTGCTGTCTTAAATGTACACGTTTTTATACATTAAATCTAATGTTTTTATGACTATGGCTTGTTTTATTTGTTTTGTGAAGCACTTTGTAACATGGAGTTTGAAAAGTAGCCTATAAATAAATATTATTATTTCAAATCTCTTCTCTTTATTATTTTTGCATTGATATTACAGCACCGTCCAGAAAATGCTTCTATATGTTGTATACATTTTTTCATTTATTGTGGAGGACTTGTTATGCAAGTAGCTTGTCTACATATTTCTGTCACTATTTTACTGCATTACTGCACAAATGTACCTCACCATCCCTCTAAAAAGTATTCAAATAAAACAATCAATCAATCAATCAATCAATCAATCAATCAATCAATAAATTGGATCATACTGTAGTACTGTGAACTGGTCAAACCCCTAAACATACACAACCTGTGAAAAAGTAGATGTAGCTTTCTTTTAAAGGGCACAGCGGCTAGCCATGCATCTGCTTGTAAGGGTTTTATTCATGTCCATGTGTATTAAAGAAACATGCAATGTCAAATATATGTAATCAAAATGGTCCTGATCAGATTTTCCCAGTTTTGAATTAGGTTTTTGGTGCAAAATATAAAATAGATTCCCACTTACCATTAAAAAGCAAATCACAATTTAGAATTTCAGCACTTAAATCTGTGCATATTAACTGTCGGCTTCCCATAAGACTATATAGTGAACCAATATATAGACTCTGTTTAATGATGTTGTTCCATTACTGTCTGCTGATGATGTACACTGCTCCGAACATCTCAGCAGTGTCACCCAGAAGACAAATTCCTGCATATTTGTTGTACATGATGATCAAAGTGATACAGATTGTGGTTCATCGTCCCACTCAGAAATACACTAAGGTCGTTTTTCATCCGGCTGCTCTGATGTTTGAGTGTTAGAGATCTCAGAGAAGACAGCCTCTTCCCGGATTTACTGAATCCACCTGGGTGTCGTGCAGTTTAAAGTCTCTTCAAACTAAGAATCCATCACTGGGACATGAACAGCATCGCTGATGTGTTACAGAGAAACAGAGCAGTGGAACACCTTTAACCAGAGGTGGGCCGTCTGCAGGCCAAGAGGTTGTCAGAATCAGAAAATTATATTTTTTATAATTATACAGTATATATATATATATATATATATATATATATATATATATATATATATATATATATATATTGTTTAGAGTTTTAGATGTAAAGTTAATGAAAGAAAGGAGGATTTACTTTTTCTTCAAATGATGAGCAGCTTTGGTAAGTTTAATGGATTTTTCTGCATTTTAATCAAATGAGTGTACTAGCTATCACTGCTTGCTTTAGGTAGTTGCTACTGGTGTTGAAGGTTTGAGCAGTGTCAGTGGCCGCTGTGCCTCTGTGTGTGCGTGGTGGCATGTGTGTTGTTGAGACCCAGCAGCTTGGCTGGAATTTGTGGGGAAGCCTGTTGATTCCTAATTGTGTTATTCAGGGATGCACCGAATCCAGGATTCGGCTTCAGATCCATCTGAATATTGGGCTTTTTGACAGGGTTAAGTTTCTGCCGGACTTTAGAATTTTTTCCCAGTGAACCGAACCCTACGCTTGCACTACACGCGCTACGCTGGTCGACGTAATGACGGCGCCGTTGATTACGGCAAGGTGTTTACGTAGGTGGAGCGTTCAATGCAGTAGGCTGTGAGAAAGTGGAAATGGAACTGGTGATCAGAAAAAGTGTTGTTGGGCAGTACTTTCAGTCAAAAGAAGGCCATTCAAGTCCAGCTACATGTTCAATCTGCAATGCTGATTTGTCTGGTGGTGGCGAGGACCCTAAACAATACACAACATCACCGCTGTTACAACATCTGGTCTGAAACATCCGAAAGAATACGAGTTGTGCATGAAGGAATCTACAGACAGCAGCCAGAATGCAGCAACTTCAGGTACGGCAAAGGAAGGACAGTCACAGGTTCCTAGGATTCTGTATTTGGTTTCAGATTCAGCAGAATCGTAACCAGTGGATTCGGTATTCGACCGAACCCCAAAAATCTGGATTCGGTGCATCTCTATTTGTGTAATTTGTGTTTTCGATTGCTTAGTGGTCGTCGTGTGAGTAAATGAGACCGGTTGTTGTGGGTTTGTTTTTGTTTCTTTGGTAATTCCACTCATTTGGATTATATGTGATGCAGCACCATGCTATACTGCCTAAAAGTGATGGCTTCAGTCACTGTGTATTCATGTCTCTGCAATAGTGTATTGAAACTCTCTAGGTGTTGAGCCTTGTGTTAAATCACTTCATTCCACACAATAATGTCTTAGTGTCATGGCGACACTAGGTGGTTGAATTGCTGTAGGATAGTACTGAAGGCCCAGGTGTAAAATACACAGCCCGCCACTGACGTTAACAGCCGGTCTGGCTGGCTCGCCGCCCACCAGTGGTGGAATGTAACTAAGTACATTTACTCCAGTACTGTACTTCAGTCCAAATGTTGAGGTACTTGTACTTTACTTGAGTCTTTTCTTTCCATGCCACTTTCTACTTCTACTCCGTTACATTTCAGAGAGAAATATTGTACTTTTTACTCCATTACATTACTCTGACGGCTTTAGTTACTAGTTACTTTACACATTACGATTTCTGCACACAAAACACGTAGTTTATAAAATCTGATGTTATATTCTAAAGTAAACTAGCCAACAATATAACGGCTACAAGTCCAGCTGAGATGATCAGACCATTAAACACACAACTGGTTGGATCCTTTACACTTTCTACAATGGGAGGAGAGCTCTGCATTGAGTACTTTTACTTTTAATACTTTAAGTACATTTTCCTGACGATACTTACATACCGTTACTTAAGTAACATTTTCAATGCAGGACTTTTACTTGTAACAGAGTATTTTTTACAATGTGGTAGTATATTTCTTCCACCACTGCCGCCCACTGTCGATATTTGGATCAAGGTGATCTGAATATGGATGATCACAGCTGTGATTACATATACAAGCCAGTGAGATGGAGTTGTGACTACACTAGATCCACTGATGGATAGGTTTTAATATGGTGTAACATGCAGTCTGCTGCTTGTGGTGAATATCATTCGGATGATAAATGTGTTTGAAAACAGCGTGGGTGGTGATATAGATGGTTTTAATCTCTGATGCTGTTTCGACTCGTTTGAAGTTACTCGGATGCCACCGAGATGAATTCCTTTCCGTGCACGGTGAGTTAATCATTCTGACTGTAACTCTCCATCTGCGCACGGTGCAGCACAGGATAAATACGGATATAATTACAAATCTAACAAATAAAATAGTGTAGGTGGTGATGATGACAGAGCACGGACAGTAAACAACTAGAGCTTTGATTACCGAACGCTGTAAGTACAATCTCCTCTACAACATCATATGAAATGTGATGATATTGTAATGGTGTACTGGTCTGGCCCACTTGAGATCAAATTAGGGGGATGTGGCCCATGAACTAAAATTACTTTGACACCCCTGCACTAAATGATACCAAAGGGTCGAGAACGGGAAGGAAAGCATCTCAGCTTCCTCTGGACGTAGCGTTCAATCACAGCTGTTTTCTAATCCTCTCTTAAGCTTCAATTTGTCACTGTGCATGCGGAGAGGATTTCTCACTAATATCCACACGACTCCTGCTGCATTTCAATGAGGCAGTCAGGGTTAAGGTAAGGGCAGTTTTCTGGTGTTGTTTTCTACCTACGGATGAAACGATTCCCCATCTGGTCTGGTGCAGCATTAAGAACACTCTATATTTTCCTACAAGTCAAGTCAATTTCATTTGTACTGCCTTTATTCAAGGCTGCAGTCTCACAGGGCTGTGATGCCTACATTATGGGACAATCACTGAAAACAAGGATAGTTAAAACAAACTCGGCCCTGTGGGGAAATGAAGCTTCAGTGTGAGCTCTGACTCAGCCCTGCTGCGCCGTGCGCGAACAAACAAATAAATACAGAAAAACCTATCTTAGGTTAAATAGATCTATTTGGAAAATGCATTATTCATGTTCCTTTAAGTAGACATTTACAGGCTTTGAATTATGGCGAGAAAAGTTTCTCTTGCCTCATCGTTAGGTTGCCCTTTTTAAGCGTCTGCATTGGCAGGGAAGACACTGATTACTGCGACGCTTTACCATACTCTACTTTATCCTGCTGTGGTTTGACATACAAATCCCACCGTCACAAGAGAGAGAAAAAAACCTCAGAGTTTATTTCCTGTGTAGCTCGACTTAATAAAACTGTTTTCTGAGCACTTTTACTTTTACACACAACAGATGGCATGGCAATGTCATATATATCCACAACCTGCCAGGCTATACTAGCCTGGCTCCGCCCTCCTACATACTTCCGCTCAATTTTCATTTTCCTTCAGTACTCCGTCTGGGTTTGTGGTATATTCTTGAGTTTTCTCTGGCCAATCTTTACTGGTCTAATCAGCAAACAGATGGAGTGGCTGAGAACGATGACATTGAGGTTGTGCGCTAGTTTGAGTTGTAGTTCCATAATGGCGGCGGAGGAAGATGCGAGCGAAGCCATTCGGTCCGTTGTGGCAACGCTGCCGAATATCCAGAAGTTAAAGCCCGAGCAAGAACAATCTTTGCTGAGTTGTGTTGGTGGCCATGATGTCGTGGCCCTCCTTCCCACAGGGTTCAGGAACAGTCTGATTTTCCAGCTCGCTCCGTTAGTGGTGAAGGAGTTGGCTAAGGCTAACGCTAGTGATACTAAGCCGACGTCACGACCAAACGTTAGCGATTGGTTATGGCAGATCCAGAGTGGCTCTGGGCAGATCCAATAGTTTTAAACTTCAACAGAGTACCCGTCTTCAAGGAAGTTAACACTTGTCAATGGAGAGTGGCCAGACTCTCTGTACAAATGAAGTGTACCAGATTCTGGTAGGACCAGGCTAGTGTACCTGAGTCTGGTAGGACCAGGCTAAGGCTATACTGTCACCTGGATTAATGGTAAACCAGTGTTGGAATGTAACTAAGTACATTTACTCCAGTACTGTACTTCAGTCCAAATGTTGAGGTACTTGTACTTTACTTGAGTCTTTTCTTTTCATGCCACTTTCTACTGCTACTCCGCTACATTTCAGAGAGAAATATTTTACTTTTTATTCCACTACATTCATCTGTTACAGCTTTAGTTACTAGTTACTTTACACATTAAGATTAGAATTAAGGATTAGACCATTAAACACACAACTGTTTGGATCCTTTACACTTTCTAAAATGGGATGATTTTTCTCCATTGAGTACTTTTACTTTCAATACTTTAAGTACATTTTCCTGATGATACATATGTTTACTTGAGTAACATTTTCAATGCAGGACTTTTATTTCAGAGTATTTTTTTACAGTGTGGTATTAGTACTTGTACTTAAGTAAATTATCTGAATACTTCTTCCACCACGGCGGTAAACCGATGCTAAATTGAACAATTAATGCTGTGGCTGCTGCTTAGTGAAACCCTTAATTGGTGTTCAAAAAAAAAAAAAATGAAATAAAAGACAAGGTTGAAAAGAGGCAGGCTGACAATGACTGGGAAATAAAGCAGCAAACTGAAGATGGAAAATAGGAAGAGAGAAACAGAGAGAGTAATTAGAGAGGGAATGAGACGGAGAGCCCCGCTGAGCAGAAAAATAGATCTTTGTGTGTGAGATAACACCCAAAAGGAGGCTTCTGTAAACGTCAGCCTAAAAGTGTGTGTGACGGGGAGCTGTGCCATGAGGTAAATGAGAGACTTTAGCTGCAGAAAGCTTCATGATATCGACTATAATGGAGCCGCTTAAGTGATACCTGGAGGAAAATGGAGGCTTCCTGCTGGGATAATTATTTATGATTGAAAACATGGGGGATTTTCATAACCATCTTGGAAATTTGAGCATGAGCTGGGCACGTTGCATATCGCCTCAAGTCCAAGTCATTTAAGGCAAACATGAGAAGATTGGCAATCTGGAGGCATCTTTTCTGAATGAAGTTACATTATAACAGAGCTGAGGGAGCTGATGCTTTAAATGAACTGAGGCTGCAAACAAGAAAGTGGTGCTTCTTACTAGGGGTGGGGGAAAAAATCAATACAGCATAGTATCATGATATTCGTGGCAATACTGTATTGATACACAGACGCCAAGTATCAATATTTTATTATGTGTGTTGGTCAGTTTGTCTGCTTGACAATCCCATTTTGCAGCAATACAATTGAAGTGAGATGAACAAACAGAGAAATGTATATTTTTAGATAAAACAGATGTTGACAAAGTTATCTTTTGGGGTACATCATTTCAAATTGGGAAAACTTTGAAGTTGGAACAAAAGTAATAAATTGCAATATATAGCAGAATATTGCAATATGTTTAAAATCATAATAATATCGTATCGTGTTGATATGGTATCGTGAGGCCTCTGATGATTCCCACCCCTACTTCTTACAGCAGAGTACCGTTGCTGTATGTATTATTAATCTAGTCATAATGCAGAACACTTTCTCTTTCTAAAAAGGATAAGGAAGCTGTCATCTAATTTTTTTTTTTTAAAACCACACACAAAATACAAAACCAAGTCTTTTGCTTAGCTCAGAACTCTAATGTTGTCCAAACCATCCAGTTTATTATCTCAGCTTTCAGTCAAACAGGCCTTCACTTCATCACGAGACACGCCAAACACACACAGAACAGTCAATTAACATCTTATCATATGAAAATATGCTTCTTTTTTTTAGATGTCTGTTAATGTTTGACAGGAAATCTGACTACCAAAACATCTGACTTCCAGGGACGTAGAACAAACTTCTGGGCCCTGTAGAAAGTAATTTTCTATGGGCCCCACCCCACATCCACAGCTATTCATTCTAGCATCTTTTTGGGCCCTGGGTACTCAGTCCCCTTTACACCCCCAGTCCGACACCCCTGCTGACTTCACCAGGAGAACCAATACGGAGAAGTCAAATCAATGGCCAAAGGTGCACAACAATCTCACTGACAGCCCAAAGATGTAAAGTTGAGTTTGATGAAATATTCCCAAAAAAATTGCAATGTAGGTTTAGCTTTTTTAGACTACAGGCACAGATCAGTACATGTTGATTCATCAATCTGGCTTATAGCCATATTTTGGACAATAATGTAGGATGATAATGAAGTCCCAAAGCTAATGTTTAAGGCCTCAGTATATTTCAAACAGAGTGCTTGTCATATGTCGAACAGCGTCTGAAACTCCTTTCTACAGTCATATGTATCTATCCGGAAAATCCGACAATCACACCCGGTTTACGTTTCCAACGTATGCAAAGGTTAGGAAGTAAGCAGGGTTTGAACTTCACTCTTAAAAGTATTTTATTAGCTAAAATCAATGTCTTCATATGTCCTCATTGGTGTAAAACAACCCAGTATCACAGCAGTTCGTGAAATGGTCACGTTATTTAATCTATTGATTCGTGTTCACGGGGACGTTTTTCTCGTGTTTTTCGTGGTGGCCAGCACGAAAATGTAAAGTAACGTATTTCAATAGGAAGCATATTTCGTGATCACAGCACGAATACGGTAGGGAGTCGTAAGAAAAGCCAAAAATCTGCGTAGGGAAGTTGGCTGGAGTGGTTGAGGATGGGCCAAACAATACAGGAATTTCACCCGGGAGACCGGGGATCGCATCCCGCGTGTGGCGTTTTTGTTTCCCCATAGTCTTCCTATTCACAACTGTCCCGTTATTGTCGCACGTCCCCCGTGGCCGTCTCCCGGCGTGTGAGGCATCCTTTCCCCGTAGTATTTTTCCTAAACCAAACCTCTGCCATCGCGTGTCCCCAGCGGTCGTCTCCCGGCGTGTGAGGCGTCCTTTCCCCCTGTTATTGTCGCGCGTCCCCCGTGGCCGTCTCCCAGCGTGTGAGACGTCCTTTCCCCGTAGTGTTTTTCCTAAACCCAACCTCTGCCATCCCGTTATTGTCGGGCGTTCCCCGTGGCCGTCTCCCGGCGTGTGAGGCGTCCTTTTCCCCCCGTTATTGTTGCGTGTCCCCAGTGGCCGTCACCCGGCGTGTGAGGCATCCTTTCCCCGTAGTCTTCCTAATCACAACCGTTCCGTTATTGTTGCGCGTCCCCAGCGGCCGCCTTCTGGCCGCCTCACAGCCACCTCCAAGCATATGCATCCTTTCCCCATTGTGTATTTCGTGCTGGCCACCACGAAAATAACAAGAAAAACGTCCCCGTGAACACGTGTCAATAGATTAAAAATAACGTGACATTTACACGAACTGCCGTGAGACCGTAGTTGCAGCACGCATTTGAAAAAGCGATGCGCTAGAGAGAACTATTTGTTTGAATGCAAAATACAATTTCACCGCTAGATGGGAAAAATTCCTACACAGTGTACCTTTAAACTCTCTTTTTTTTACATTCTTCACACAAAAACTTCCGCCACTTCATGTGTGTACAAGCAAGTTCAAAATCATGAATATTTTTGAGGAGAGACTCCCAAAGTGTGCGTTGTTATGTCCATTTACTCGATTCTTTGTGTCTGGGTCCTCTCTGTGACGGCGGAGTTTTGCCTGCGTGGTCAGACACTACTTCGTAGGAACTAGTTTTAGGTTTTAAAGTGCCCATATTATGAAAAAATAACTTTTTCTGTGATTTGGGGTGTTATTTTGTGTCTCTGGTGCTTCCACCAGCATAGAGTTTTGAGTGAGATACGGGTTTCTGAATGTGTCCTGCCTTCAGTCTCTGGGTGAGCTGGTCAAAATCGGCAGGGCTTTTTACGTCACTAGCCAAAACGAGGGGGCTAAACTATGCTAGCGGTTAGCCCCCTCGTTCTCAATGGCAAAACACTGCTACAACACACACAAGTTCACAAAAGAACTACTTACATGTCCCTATTCTCATGGGTGTCAGTTTGGTTTGAAATGTGCTGGGCAGAGACGCATTCATTTTTTTTTTCTCTTTCGCGCAGGTCATGTTTTGAAAGACGCTGTCCTGTAGCTTACTAATGAATAAAAACATAGTTTAATGTACGTAACCAATGATCAATGATTACCAAATTTCTCTCTCATATTGCTCCTCATAACCACTGAAAACTGTCAAAAAATCGAACCCAAAGTCCTATTATTGTGGACGTTATCTGACATTAAGCGTTTCTGCTTCACATTTTCAGCAGGGCAGCGGAGCGGCTGTGGGTTGACTCCCCACGGTTCTCATGAGGTTTAGTCATAACGTGAAAAAGCTTATCGTGGTTTAATGTACCTAAACATCGATCAATCATCACCACATTTCTGGTTCAATTTTTTGACAGTTTTCAGTGGTTATGAGGAGCAATATGAGAGATAAATTTGGTAATCATTAATCATTGTTGTGTATAGGTACAAGCTTTTTCCTTGCCATAGGCGCCAATGAAGAAGACAACGCTGATGTGAGATAACTTCTATAATAATATAATAAATTGGATTTTGGTGTAGTTCTTTTGACAGGCTTAAGTGTTCATTACAAGATATGGCCATGATAAATTTGGTGATGATTGCTCGTTGTTTAGGTACATTAAACCACGTTAAGCTTTTTTCCACGTTAAGCAGAATGTGCCGACAGGCAGTGTAGTGAACAGAGAAGCGTGCAGCCAGCGCAGCAGCAGAGTGGCTGTGTCTGCTCTGTTGGGATAGAGATTGTTGTGGATTTGTTGGCATCTGTCGCTCAAGAATTATGTCTTATGGACTTTTTTTTGTTAACTAAATTGAGCTCGAGGTTTTCAAAAAAAGTGGAGGGTACAGAATGACTCATGACGAAATCTGGTAGGTACGCGTACCCACCGTCCCCACCGAAATCGACGCCTATGCCTATTCTGCAGGTATTCCACGCAAAGTTGGAAGTGTGCCCTCGTTTAGAAGAAGTCTCCCGGCTAATCCTGCCTTGTACTGACCACAGTTAGAGAAACAGCTAGCTAGCAATTGTGAGCCTTACCTAGCTACTGTGCATGTGCAAATCCTAACTATACCAGGCAGTCACACAGGCAACACCTTAAATCTAATAAGTAATTCTTGGCTTTAGTCAGGCTATTTGTTGATTATATTCTAAAGATAAATCAATCATGACCGCCCCATCCTTGGTAAGGCTGCAGGCTACACATCTCTAGAGCTAGAGACAAGATCCTAAGCTGTGTATGCATGTTATTGTCTAGCTGACTAACCATTGTTTACACATATCCAATCTTCTGTTCGACCTCTGACAGCACCAGATGTGGTTTTTGAGAAGTTCCTCATGCAGTTAACCATGTCCTGTTCTAACAGTCAGTCAGTGAAATGTTTGCCAGACTGTCAGAAATGCCTGGATGGAATTTCCCTGCATGCCAATATTTTTCGGCATTCCACTACCCATATTATACCATTTGGTCTGCCAAAAAAACATATTTAGTATGTCCTAATACATAGTATGTCAAATTCATTATGCCAAAAATAACATGATCACCTACTGCATCAGGATGGGATTTGGCAGTATGCAAGCCAGCATAGTTTTCTGGCTAATCAGACCCACAATCCTTTGCACAGCATATATGAGCAAAAGGGTCAAAGTTCAATTGTATGCATATCCTATGCATAATCCAGTCTGTTTGATCATTGGCCGCCTTGCCAGGGTGGATGTGGCCTACCCGCGCCCCCAGGCTGAAAGGGTCTTTGGAAGCAGACTAAGGGAGGCTGCTGTGGAGTGTGAGAGACTGACTGAGAGAGTCGGCAGCAGAGGATTGTGTTTCTGATTTAACTGACGTTTCCCCACAGAGTTTGTATTAATGTTATGTCTACATTTTGAATGTCAAACAAATGAAATGTCAACTGAGTGTCATAACACTGTTAAACGCTGCACCGACTGACGAGGTTAAGAGGAATGGGCTAGTCGGCGTCAAAGCTGAGGACACGCCGAGCCAAGGAACGCCAGGTAGGCCTCAAACCCTTACCTTCAGTCGGACGGCTAAGTGGTTAGCGTTTCCTAGTTATCATCTACATGTAACAAGGGTAATCAAGTTCCCAGGGTTGGTTGTGCCGTGACAATACTAAAAGTAAAAAGAAGTAGTATGCAATTTGGATCTTGGCGGATGTGAATTTCTGCGTTGTGCCACATGGATGGCTGTCAGCTGCCTCTGATCGACTAAATCTTCTAACAAGATGACAGGTCGAAGAGGTTGGAAGAGTTAGGACAGGTGAAAGGCAATGAAAAGTAAGAGACCGAGTTTAAACGGAGCAAAAAAGTCACTGGGTCTGCTGAGAATATTTATCAGATTGCTCAACAGCCTCACAGCGTCGGTTTAAGAGCACCTTGACTCTTTCCACCTCTCTTTCTTAATAGGAGATAACAACAGCTTAATCTCTAATGGAAAAATAACGGTCCATGGAGAAACAGAGCTAATCTATGACAGAGAAATAGCAGTGGAGGACAACTTTTTAAACATGGCTGCCGACAGACGACCTGTACTTTTAGAAAGATTATCCTCGCACTCGTCGCCTTCTGTCTCCAAAACATTTCCAGCGTTTCCTCTCAGTCTACCTCCACACAGAGGAGTCAGCGTTTGTCCTGATACCTATCAGTTATTCTGGCCGAGCCACCTCGCAATTCCCTCTGATAAGCAGGTAAAGGCATTGATCATTTGGAGTCCATGTCAGGCTGTGAATGCACTGTGGTTCATTTGTATTCCACGTATTCATTGCTGTATGCACCACGTTAGTCAGTATGGTTAACTGCTCCTCAGATCTCTGCAGGGTAAATCCAGACAGTTAGCTAGACTATCTGTCCAATCTGAGTTTTCTGTTGCACGACTAAAACTACCTTTGAACTTACACACGTTCCACCAAAACAAGTTCCTTCCCGAGGTTATTTTACAGAGCCCCGGTCGCCTCATCTGAAGCTTAGTGCCGCCGAAGACAATTGTGATTGCCAATAAACCAGAGCACGTTTTTCTCCCATCCTGGAATGCTGTGTGGACTAGCCAGACCTTCCTTTCTATGGAGGGAGGTCTAGCAATGTGAGACTAGCACCACATTGACTGCTGCTGTATAAGATCAGCATAGGGAGGTTTGTGGGGTAGATGTGTGGGTTATAAAACACAGGGCTTTCAAGCGGGGGAGTGGAGTTCATGCCCTGGAAGAAGTTAAGAAGAAAACACAAGACTTTCAGCCAGGAAACAGGTGTTCGTCCCGGGAGTTCTACTTAAGGGGACCGGTGTTTTAACCCAAACCACAATCTTTTTTCTAACCTTAATTAAGCTATTTTGATGTTTTGGTGCCTAAACTTAACTGTCGTCACCGCATGACGCTCACATTTTGTCGGCTTAACTTAACTGCAACAGCCTCTAAAATGACTGTCCCCTCACGGTGATCACAGGGGCTCACTCATCTCACTCTCGGCTAAATTTAACAGTAAAGACTGCTAAACTTAACTGTCATGTGACCGTTCATCAAGTGACCAGTCGGCAGTCGCCGATAGAACATCACATGAATTGTTTTGCACAAGTTTTCGTATGCTATCATGCATGTTTACTAATGTTCATCCTGTAGTGTTTATATTTCCCTAATGAGCAAAACAACATGTTTACTTTCAGCAGCAAATCAGAATGTATGACAATCTTATAATGTTGCAAAACCCATTAAGGCCCATTCACACAGAATTTGAACTGATGTATTTAAGTGGAAGATGTGACTTGCAGCTTTGGGACAGTGATCCAATGTGCCAGGTGTTTTTGATGTGTAACGCGAGGTGAATAAGTTTCAATCAATCAAGCTTCCCATTCAGACAGAAATGCAAGGTGTATGATAGTATTGCAAGAAGGAAGGAGTATGAGACAAGTTTGACCATATGCATTCTTTTGAAAAGTCGGGAATCGTTGTCACATGTCCTCACCTCCTTTCATACTATCATAAATAAAGGCAAACTTGCCTAAAAATCTTTATTTGACCCATTTAAACAACTGAGGGTCACCGGTTCAAGTCCCCGTACGGACCAAGTATGGAGTGTGGACTGGCAGCTGCTGAGGTGCCCTTGAGCAAGGCACCGAACCCCCAACTGCTCGGGGCGCCTGTTCATGGGCAGGCCCCTCACTCTGACATCTCTACATTAGTGCATGTGTATTTTGTGCTGTGTGTAATGTGTAATAACAACAGAGTGTAAAAATGTAATTTCCCCTTAGGGATCATTGGAGTATGTTTTCTTCTATAGCAGGGGTGGTGCAGGTTTTATTTCCAACTAATCACCTGATGACATGCCACATATGCCAGTTTGTGCCGGCTTGTGTCTCAAGTAAACCAAAAACCATGTGGGGTGGCCTGATGGATGAGAGGTTATTGGTACATGTCCATATACATGTTGTTTTCAGGGAAGAGATCGCCCCGCTTACCAGCATTGCACGCGAGTGGGCTTGCCACCAGCAGTTGTCAGTTTCTCTTCATTGACCACTGACAAGCAAATAAAACAGTGTACACCCTCCTACAACCGCCATGACTGCAGCGCCACGTGGGGCTGTCTGCTCCCGGATTTCAAAACCGACCATAATGGCGGCTCATTTGGAATACAATCTATTATTTTACAAAAATGGCGAATACCAAAATACCAAAACGTGTTCTTGAAAACATCTAGGCTATGCAGTTGTTGAATCTGTCTTCAACGGACAGTTTAAAAGATTTTCATCAGCATTTGAGAGGCGTCGAGCCAAGCCAGCTGCTCCTCATTTGCATGAAGTTGGCTGATTCAACTTTATGCAAATGAGGAGCTTCTCCAAAGTCCCCCAAACGCTACCAGAATGCATTGCATTGCTGCTCCCATTTTGACTAACAGAAAGGGTACAAAGTGACTTAAAGCAAAAGAAACAACAAATGTGTACCATTTCAAGGGGTACCTGCAGCATTGAAGTAATTGTAGTATTATAGGTCTATTAGTAGTTATAGTTGAGGTATTTAGAACTATTATTATTATTATTAGTGTTATATTGTTGTTGTTAGCCTCTTATTATTGGCATCATTTCTACAAAGCCGGCATTTATGCTAAGTTTTAGCTCAATGTGAAACATGAGACTACTTTCTTCTACAAATCTGTTGAATTCTCAGCTCAGATTTGGATTTACAGCCTCATTAGAACGTGGTGTTTTGTTTTGAGCTCAGTCAGTTTGGAAAAGCCCGCCTCATACAAGTATGTGGAGGCAAAAGGAAGGAGAAGTTTTAAGGCCGTATCCGGATAGTCCCTCATCAGTGCCACCCAGAAGATCACAAGAGAACATGTGGCAAAAAGATGCTTCAACTTGCCATCACTGTTCAGCTCAATAAATTGTCCCTTGATTTCTGAAGACAGACAGATCATTTCCTGTGCCTCACTACCCACCTGAACTAGTCCTCCATAGGGCTGTTCTAAAATCACTGTATATCACAGTTCAGTCAGCTTTTATTAAATGGTTGCTAAAACGGTTACTGTAGACAACCTAGTAATACTTCAGAAAATAAACACACGTAACATGAAATGTGATTATTTACTGAAAACAAATCCTAATTCTTCCGCCGAAATATAGTTCCCCAAGATAGCACAATGGTTGCCAAGCAACAGCGCACACTAATACCAGAGACATCAAACTAGTGCTGAGCAAGGGGGTAAGCTTCTCGTTGGACCGCGAACCTCCTATGGCGCCATTTTGATGCTAATAAGCCATCACCAACCGTTAGCATTCCATTGACTGCCATTCATTTTGACGTCACTTTGACAGAGAATAACTTTACATCTGAAGCATTTGAAGACTTTATTTGTCCATGGTTTATTTCTAAAGAAACACAACAATGTATAAAAGGCTCCATTACCTTGTATCTCACGTTATGGCACCGTAGCAGACGTTTTTGTAAAAATAGGTTAACGATTGTGTCATAACCACGCAACTTACTGTCGCACAGTAGAGGAATTACCGTATAGTACAGGAGAAGCTCGCAGGCAGTTTCATCTCACATTAGCTGTTTAAGTGTAATTATTAACGTTAACTAGCATTTTAGTTAGCAATAATTAGCCTGTGCCTATGTTATCTCCTTACATATACCTACGCTCTCCGTCTCTGCAATATTGGGAATGATTGAAATTTCTCTTGGCACAGCTACCAGAAGACTTCCAACTTTCACACGTTGCTCACTTCACATTTACGTCTTTAAGCTCAGTTGGAGGCTGCGCAGTAACGCTCGGCTATCACCGGAAAAGTGCTTCTAATAGACTTCACTGGTCTCCGTCCAGAGACACGGGATCTGTTGGTCCATTCTTACAGTCTATGGTGCTGAGCAGGACAGACAGGCGTCAGTTCATGATTCAACTGTTCATTCAGTATGTCACTCAGGGATCTGTCCACAGAGGAACTTTTACAAAAGTTGGTGGTGGAAAGAGGAATCAAAATTTCAGAGGATGAGGCTCAGAAATTTAGAGGTAAGTAAAGTTTGAACTTCATAACTATCACCAAATACGAAAATGTAGCTAGCTAACATCAGAGGTATCATTAGCATTGGTATCAGTAGCTAAGTTTGTTCTGATATTACAGTCACTAATGTTAATTCACTTACTGTAAGCAATACAATACTGTCTCTTGAACTGCCAAAAACGTAGTAAGTAAAGAAATTTATCGAAAATATTAGTTAGCTCACATAATTAAGTCAGCTAACGTTACTAGCCATGCTAATGTCAAGCTAGCAAAGGTACACGGTCTCCCGCTCAAAGCTCCAACAAACAAAAGAAATCACCAAAGCCCGCGAAAACTCTCTGAATTTGAAGTATGCAAGTTATTATTTGGTATTTATCGTATTCACTAGTGTTTAACTTACTTGGTGTTTATTTATTCACGTTTCCATTTTTATTGCAACAAAACATGAACATCACAGTTTAATACTGTGGTAAAAACAAATGTTTTGAATGGGTTTAATTAATTTTCTCTCCAAGTAGCAGCCTTTTATCTGTCACATAATGCAACACACAGGAGAAAATGTGCGGGGATATTAATGCTGAGTGGGTTAAGATAGTTCACGCAACACATCCTGGTTTTTAATAATTAGTCAGTAAACTCAGCATTGTCTGAAGCAGGCTGGAAACTGTGCACTTTTATTTACAGTTAAAAACATTTTGCTTCTGTCAAACTAACGGAGCTAAAAATAAAACCTTTGTTATTGTGCGCTTCTCATTATTATTATTAACAAACAAATTTTGGGCTTGTAAATTAGGGGAGATTCACGGATTAAAGTTCTCCGTCGCTACGACTGATTTCCGTCATTCAGAGTTCACAGAGGCGACTTATGTTATGAGATCAATGTAGATCGGAGGAGAACAAAAAAGTGTTGGCTGATTTTTGATTGAGATTGTCACACTCTACAGCCAATAGAATCGTTTACAGCGTGTGCACGCCTGACCAATTACAGTGTAGTGACCCACACAGGGCGGGATCTAAACACGGAGCGGCGCTGAAGTTTAGCTAGCTGCTTAGCTAGCAAGGACTACGTTATCAATTAGTTTTTGACTGGGGTGTGTCTGTGTAAACGGCTTCATTCAGCGTCTCTCCCTCCCCTCTGGCACCTTGAGTTACCATGGTTACAGGAACGCCCTGAAACTTTATAATGATAATCAATAAGACGTTTTTGGTTAGTTTGACTGTACAAAATCATGAATGTCGCCTGATTGTAGCTTGATGCTGAAATCTTGTATTCTAACATATCGAACAAATGTAAAGCCTCAGAGCTTTGATTATTAACAGTATGTTAGTGATGACAGAAAGGTGATAACTCG
This sequence comes from Zingel zingel, assembly GCA_023566125.1. Taxonomy (NCBI): domain Eukaryota; kingdom Metazoa; phylum Chordata; class Actinopteri; order Perciformes; family Percidae; genus Zingel; species Zingel zingel. The sequence goes on from CM042324.1 coordinate 29,473,295, forward strand.
CCATCAGACTGACAAGGCTGCAAAAGTTGCTGTTTGTATGATGTATTTTTCTGTTAAACGATAAGAGGCTCACTTTAAACAATATTATTAATAATTAATGATGATGATGAGTTCTGTAGATGGTTGGTTATTTGAAAGAGTAAAACAGTTGCTGGAGATATAACGTTAATAACAAGACAGCTGCTGAGATATGATGTTATGAGATATAATGATTATATACAGTTTTTTTTTAAACATTATTTACAAACCACATCACAGCGAGTTGCAAAAAGAAAGTTTTTTTTTTTTATGAATTGTGTCAGTCACTATCTGTATGTCCAGAGTTTCAGTGCTTCTTTTAATAGCTTTTTCATTTACATTTCAGACAATGATGTGGATGCAGAGACAGTAGACTGCGGACTCACAGAAAATATGATTGCATATCTCTTTGACAAGTCTTTCAAAAAGCAGCTAAAATTCAGAGACTTCACACACCGCTACAAGGAGGTCACCCTTACTTTGGACGTGGTCAACCCAGAACAACAGCTCCTGTGTCCCCAGCAAACCAGAGGTAATAATGTATTAATTATGCTATTTTTTTCACCATTTCTCTTTCTCTTTTTATCTTGCATTGAGGTCTTGTTGTCCTAATCTGATACTATTCTTCTGCTGTATTGCAGTTTGGAATCTACTTGCCACAGACTGCCTGCAGTCATTTCCATTCCACAATTCCCACAAGATGTCCAGAGACGCTAAAGAAACGGTCCACAAGAAACAACAGTACCTTAACAAAATAATTGGGACTCTGTATGACATGCTGTCACAGTGTACAATGTAAGTGTTCCTTTCCTAATATCATACCGTAATATCATTAATCGTTTTTTAAATATAAAAACATGAAATGTTCTATATACTGTTATTTTACCAGTTTATTGTAGTTTTTATAATTTTCCACCAGATACACGTATACAAACTTGTCACATTGTCACCCCGGCACACACACACACACACACACACACACACAATAACACATGCACGGAGTGAAGTCAGTGAACCAGGTGCAGTGAATATAACATTTTACTCGAGTTGATGACAACTACACTTGTTACTGTAAATGCAATTAAACCTTTGCGAGTAAATACCAATACTTTATCCATACACCTGTTCAACACGCATACATTTAAATAGGTAGAAAAGTGATATGTAAATGTTCTCCTCAGAACGGGCTCCACTAATCAACAATGAGAAAGTAAAATGGGTCAAAGAAAAGTTTCGGCAAGCAAGATCACTGAAGACCCCAGAAGAATCTACATCCACATGTCCAAAACAATTGAAGCCATCTCGAGTAAGTCCCCTCACTCTCACAAAAGCTAAGGCAAGATATCTAGTCATATTGTGTGCACATGATCTGTAACTAGTGATATCTGCTTTGACAAAGGAATCATGCATTGTGGGGGAGGATGCAACCTTTGTTGAGGCTCATATCAAGGTACTGCTTGAACAATACAGAAAGTTGCATCCCGACGTGAATCTGGTGAAAGACCGCATGATGAAAACCTTTGCATGGAGACGCCGAGAAATAGCAGAAGGAATGTCAATTGAAGATCTCTTGAGAAGATATCCATTCCTAAGAACATCCGCAGGGGTAAGAACAGTTAAGCTGATGCCAACTTCAGCTACAGTCAGTGCTTTAAATTGCTCATAGTCTATATATTAACACTTAACAGAAATCATATAGACTTCTCCTACAGTTGTAATTAATTTCCGTTTGTACGATTTTACTGCAACTGTCTTGGCTGCCACTACAGCGTTCCTCAAAAACATCAAAGTGTTGATAAAGGTTGTTTATATACTTAATACATGAATAAAATATGCCTTTCTTTCCCCTATTTTTCTTTTTTAAATCTCAGTTGTGCGATGAGGTTGATGCCATGCACCCCTCTCCAGTCAACATATGCCACCGCATCAGTGAGAACTTCACATCTATTCTACCAAATATGCTGAAACTTGTCAAGGATTCGCCACTGAAAAAACTCTACATGGAAGTAAGAGAGGATGCCTTGGCTGACGATATTAAAGGTACTGATTTGAGCACATACAACTAGTTAATTTTGCTCCATCATTGTGTCAGTTTGTGCAGTCCCTTTTTTAAAGAGACTGGGTACAGTTCCACTGAACTGGTATTGTACTGACATGATACATATTATTGCCTGGAGGCAAGGACCCTATTGTTCTTGTGTCATTTTTTTTTATTTTTTATTTTTTTATTCTACCGCCTCTGAGCCTTAATTTGACCCCCTAAACCTGCTCAAAAACTCACCAAATTTGGCAGGCACATGGCAGACACAGCTTTAATACTCATTTTGTTTTTGAGATGTTACATTTTTAAATTTAAGTATCTACTGTACTGCCAGTCTGCTTTTTCCAAGTATCATTCGTTTAGACGGCATGTTTATCGAAAACATAAAGACAATATTTCTGATTGCTCTGAAGTAACTGAAGAACATTTTGAAGACCTAGCTGAACACACGCACGCACGCAGTTGAACGACCAAAGTGAGAGCTGTGTCCGGGTTCTCGGCAGTAAGTCGGACTCGTTTCAGGTGAGAGTTGGCCTCCACCAGGGCTGCGCTTTGTAACCAATCCTGTTTGTAGTATTTATGGACAGGATATCGAGGCGTAGTCAGGGTGGAGAGGGGTTGCAGTTCGGTGGGCTGGGGATCTCATCGCTGTTTTTTGCAGATGATGTGGTCCTGATGGCATCATCGGCCTGTGACCTTCAGCACTCACTGGATCGGTTCGCAGCCGAGTGTGAAGCGGCTGGGATGAGGATCAGCACCTCTAAATCGGAGGCCATGGTTCTCAGCAGGAAACCGATGGAGTGCCTTCTCCAGGTAGGGAATGAGTCCTTACCCCAAGTGAAGGAGTTCAAGTACCTTGGGGTCTTGTTCGCGTGTGAGGGGACAATGGAGCGGGAGATTGGCCGGAGAATCGGCGCAGCGGGTGCGGTATTACAGTCAATTTATCGCACCGTTGTGACGAAAAGAGAGCTGAGCCAGAAGGAAAAGCTCTCAATCTACCGTTCAGTTTTCGTTCCTACCCTCACCTATGGTCATGAAGGCTGGGTCATGACCGAAAGAACAAGATCCAGGGTACAAGAGGCCGAAATGGGTTTCCTCAGGAGGGTGGCTGGCATCTCCCTTAGAGATAGGGTAAGAAGCTCAGTCATCCGTGAGGAGCTCGGAGTAGAGCTGCTGCTCCTTCGCGTCGAAAGGAGCCAGTTGAGGTGGTTCGGGCATCTGGTAAGGATGCCCCCTGGGCGCCTCCCTAGGGAGGTGTTCCATGCACGTCCAGCTGGGAGGAGGCCTCAGGGAAGACCCAGGACTAGATGGAGGGATTATATCTCCAACCTGGCCTGGGAATGCCTTGGGATCCCCCAGTCGGAGCTGGTTAATGTGGCTCGGGAAAGGGAAGTTTGGGGTCCCCTGCTGAAGCTGCTATCCCCGCGACCCGATACCAGATAAGCGGACGAAGATGGATGGATGGATGGATGGTTCGCCATTCACATGTGAAAGAGTCTGGGCTTGAAACTATACTACAGCCCTTGATAGCTGACCTGAAGATGCTCTCCACAGAGGGCCTCACGTTCAGTCTTGATGAAGTAGAGCACACAATTCAAGCTGATCTAGCAACCATTTCATGTGACAACCTCTCTGCTCATATGATTGGGTGCTTTTCTATGTCTGTCAATACTGGCCGGATATGTCGATATTGTATGGCCTCACATTCAGAGACACAACATGAGTTTTGTGAGTAGAGTTTTGTTCTTAGAACAATTGAGGTGCATACATATCATGTAGACTGTGTAAAAAATGACAAACGAAGTGCTGTTTTGTATGGTTTCAATGGTAATTGTACATTTGATGCACTGCCTTACTTTGACATGACAAAGTGTCTTCCCCCAGATGTAATGCATGATTTGCTGGAGGGAGTTCTGCCTCTGGTAATGAAGTTGGTCATATGCAAAGCTCATAATCAAAAGCACATGACCATAAATGAACTCAATGATGAGCTGAAAAATGTAAACATTGGGAAGAATGACAGACGAAACAAACCAGTGCCATTGACTGAAAAACTCCTTGGACAATCTAAGATAGTTGGATCAGCCAGTCAAAAATGGAGCCTATTCAGACTATTGCCTTTTTTAATGGCTTAACATATTCCATCTGATAGTCCATATTGGCATGTGTTCTTACTATGCTCAGAAATTGTGGATATTGTAATGGCTACAAAAGTGAGAAAAGATGAGCTTGCTCATTTGAAATTGCTGATTCAATAATTCCTTGATAAGACTACTGAAGTCTTTGGAAATGTTTTAACACCAAAGGGTCACTACTTGATTCACTATCCAAGACTTATATTGACGTACGGTCCTCTTCGCCCTTTGTAGTGTATGAGATATGAAAGCAAGCACCAATATTTCAAAAATATTGCCAGTAAATGTGTAAACATTGTAAGCATAACTCTGACTCTCAGCAACCATCATCAAATGAAGCAATGCTGGGAGTTTTCTTCACATAGGTTCCTAGGTGACTTTGAAAATGCACTCAGCAAAAGCATTAGTATGCCATTTTCATCTCTGCCGCGTGATTTACAGAACTCTCTGAAATGAAACCAAAGTTTTGAAGATGTGCAGTTTCAGGATAAAGTGCTTCAGCGCGTGTCATCTTTATCTGTCAACGGTGTCAAATATGCCCTTGAGGATGTTTTTGTAGTAGGTCATGTACACACTGAAGCCATCCCTTTATTCTTGAAAATTAAGTACATTCTGAACGCTAAGACTTTTTGGGTGTTGTGGAAAACTGTTATTGCCTTGCTCTTATGACAATCGCGTCCATGCTTACCATGTCACAGTTGACAATGACTGGATTCTGCTCAGTCCAGGAAATGAGTTAGACCTTCAAGCTATCGAAACATATTTAGTCGATGATAGACTGTATGTTTCCTTGAGGTATTCTGTATAAATATGTTCTATCTAAATATGTGTGTTACTTTGCAGTATTCTGCCTTATGTTAATGTGACTGCAATCTTTACATCTTGTTATGTTATGCATTGACATTGATTCCTTTTATATGTAACTATAATGAATTGAATGAATTAACATTTTTAATGCTGCCATGTTTATCTGAAAACATATATTTTCATTGATGTTAATAAATGGTAAATAAGCAATTATTGTGTAGACAATTCTGGTACATTTTTGTCTCCTTAAAGTCCAGAATAGCTTGCCACTGGGGGGGTACCCTTATATAGTACAGGAAAGTAGCCTTTCAGTGAGGTACATTGCTGTACCTTTATAGATTAAAGGCACATTTATGTCTTGCAGGGTACACAACTGTACTTAAACTGGTACAATTTGATAATGTACATGAATGGACCAGCACTGAAAGGTACACAATTGTCTCTCAAAAGGGTACCCCCCCCTGCGACAAGCATTTGTACCGATTTAGGTACAAACTGGTACCTCTATTTTTGAGTGTGCTGACAATGGGCATGTCCCATAATCTGTCGACCAGGAGCCGCAGCGTCCATAGTTTGTGTCCTACCAGGGACATTTGTTGCAAGCCCTTTCTCTCCTCTTGTTTTCTGTCAGCTATCTACAGTCGGCTAACCAATAAAGGCATAAAATGACAAATAAACACACATTTGACATGGCTTGTCTTGGCTTAATCCAAATGAAAAGGTACTTTGTTTTTTCTGCCAACACTTAGTTGTGAAATCATCTCTCCTGCTGCTCTTTCATTATCAGCTGATAGAGATTTAATGAAACCTGCCGCCTAATGAGTCGCCTGCACTCCATTTACTGTAAGTGGGTTTCCCCGACCTCGGCACTGTGTAACAGGCTGCATGCCGGCACAGGCGAATTAAATCCTCCAGACTCCTCATTTTACATGGCTGGCCACCCCTGATCTAGATTATGCATTATACAATAAAAGCACAAACTGTGATCCAACAAATAGACTTACAGGTCTATTAACACAAGGACTAGTGAAAAAATACATCTAACGTATCAATTCTGGTTTTTTTTGTTTATTCCAGACCTTTGGAAACTAAGATTAAACGTCCATTTACAAGCTTTTTACTGCATCACACAATATTGGTGAGATGCATAAATTAAAGGAAATGACAGATTACATTTCACTGAAATAGTTATTTTATATGATTTCAATCTTTTCAATTAAAAAGCCCACACATGAATGGAATGAAGTGTGATTATTAGACCTCCGCCAGATGAAGGAAAGGGAAGAGGAGGGGAGTGATCGCAGACTGACTCTCATCTCTCCTACATACTGCAGGTGGGCTGATAATAAGCAGGACACACTCTGCCATCTAATTACTCATCTGACTCAATCCAAACTCTGCAGTGAGAAACATCTCCACAGCCGCTCGGATTATAAACTGAAGGTGGGCTGGATAATTACCAGCAGCCTGCTATGAGAGAAGAGATCTCTTCCCTCATTACATGCCATTTACATTAGCTGACGCTTTTATCCAAAGCAACTTACAATTGATATATATATATATATATATATATATATATATATATATATATATATATATATGTGTGTGTCAGAAGTCACATGCCTCTGGAGCAACTAGGGGTTAAGTGTCTTGCTCAGGGACACATTGGTTGATGTATCGCAGTGGAATTCAAACCCAGGTCTCCCACATCAAAGGCACGTGTCATATCCACTGCGCCATCACCACCCCCATTAGTCATGACGCTCTCCCTCCAGCAGAGCGTCATGACAAAACATGAAGGCGAAGCAGAGAGAAAGTCCACTGTTACTCTACTGCTGTGTGATGAGACGAGATCCTCTAATATCTACATATTTCTCCACACTACAGCCAACAGGAGGTCGTCATGAACTAAAATCTGTTCCACTGCGTGTTCTCTGTGAGCCACCAGTACATTATAAGACAGAAATGGGAGCAGTCCCAAAAGGGAAAACAAACCTGGAGGTAGTCGGCCAACGGTTCATGTGTAGGCAAACAGGCTCAAACTCAGTCCAACAGTAGCACAGCAAAGTCAAAAGACACTGAAGCTTGCTGTGTATGAGCACTGTAAGAGATACTTTGCTGATTCAAATCCAGCTCTGTGTCACGGCAGTGTGTGCAGATGAACAGTTAGTGGCTCCATGGCTGCAGCGCATTGAGCTCTCAGCAGAGAAGCAAAGCCAAACACACTGACCACACAAAGATGACACAGAGCTGGATTAAAATCAGCAAAGTATCCCTTTAAAACACTCGGCCTCTGAGTTAACTGATAGACACTGACAGAGGTAAGATGGAAATCAACAATGTGAGCCTAATATACAACCTAACAGCACAGAAGTACTGTCCGGAAACATTAAAAACTCAGCTGCAGTTTTAAACCAGCTGACAGAGTTAATGCTAGCTAGCTGTTACAGCTGTTACTTTTGCTGGTAAAATTGACCACACCGGCTAGAAAGGCTTCTGTCTACATGCGTCTGAAGTCAAGTCAGACCGATTTTTTTCAAAAATTACTGCAAATTTTTAGTAACTGCAGGGTTAGAGCTTAGCGAAGTCATCCTCATTAAATGTTTTCCTTTGAACCTTGATGTCTTTAAGGTTTATTAAAACTCTCCTGCTTTATGGCAGGGGCACCAGTTTGAATGATTTCAACTTTGTTTCGGCGAAATCAGGATTTGTTTAATCATCTTGGCATGTTGAACGGCTCAAATACTACAATACCCACGAGCCTCGTCTGCTGTTACATGGTGAAGAAGGCAGTCGGGAGCAAATCAGTTCAAAGCTCATTGTTGCTGTATTTGAGAGCTAAACAAAAAAAGGACCCATAATTCAAATGTGAATTTTTCTCAAAGTTAGCGGTGCACATAACATATTTTAAAGTCGTAGTTAACCCCTTAACCTGACGTTTTGATGGACACAGGTTTGTTCCTTTGACTTTTTTGAAATGACAGAGCTGGATATTTTCTAACACCGTTGTCAATCTTTTGTACTGATAATTCATCCAGGAGAGTTTCTTGCTGATCTGAGACATGCTCTAACCACAGTCACAAAGCTTTATCATGAGGAAAAATAATGTAGCCCAAAATAGCCACCCCTATACACAGCAGTGTTTTCAGAAGTTATTTCAGAAGAGTTTCTTCATTAGGTTATCTTGTTAGTTTGTCTACCCACAGGTGTAATTATTCAGCTCACCTACACTGTGAGGAACACAAGAGTTATTTGATTAAATCAGCACAGAGACGTTGAAGACGGAGCTGACAGACACTAAACTTCATTAGATAGTTTATTAAAACTTGCTGTTAATATTAAATAAAACCATGTCAAGAATCAATTTTGTTCTTTTCATTCAGTGCCATTTAGAGCTCTGAAGACATCACAATATAAAGGTACAGTATATGATCTACTGATTTACAAACAAAATATAAGCTGTTGCATGATCACCATAATGCAATAATACTAGAGCATGAGTGGATGTATGCCGAGGTTTGGAACTGTTTACAATCTCAGTGATTTTATTTGCTCAGCAAGTTTGGATGGTGCAACAAGGCAGGCCTGCTTGGTTCTTTTGGGGAATGATTGTAAAGATTTACAAAGAATATGTTTACGTCATTTCCTCTCTAACTGGGAGGCTTTGGGACTGACTGGTGGGATTGTTGTGGACGAAGTACACACAGAGATACACTGGGAAGAGCCAATGAGGTTTAACCATGTATCAGCTAATTTAAATAGCTCACATGAGTGTGTCAGCAGTTAACTTCATGTAATATTGTATGTGGAGTTTTCTTTTGCGGGGTGCAAATGTTCCACCAGAACAAGTTCCTTCCTGAGAATATGTTTCATAGCCACTGTCGCTGCCTCTGGAGCTTAGCGGTGCCCAAGATGATTGTGATTGGTTTAATGAAATGCAAACTACCCAGAGTGTTTTTTCCTCCTATTCCAGAATGTATTTGTGGTGTAGCCAGACCTTATTCCACAGAGCTGTGGAGATAGGGGCTGGCACTGCGAAGTCTATATCCACAACGCTCCACATCTGGGATTGCTCCGTTGCCGCCGGAAATTCTGCCGGATGTCATTCTTTTCAGCCGGATGTCCGTCATCTTCCTCTTTCTTTGTGTTGGCGTTCTAACCTCTGGTGGATTTCTGAGGACTATGGTTAACTGCTCCTCAGATCTCTGCAGGGTAAATCCAGACAGCTAGCTAGACTATCTGTCCAATCTGAGTTTTCTGTTGCACGACTAAAACTACTTTTGAACGTACACATGTTCCACCAAAACAAGTTCCTTCCTGAGACTATTTTGCAGCGGCACTGTGGCGCTGTCAGGTGCTTAGCACCGCCCAAGACGATTGTGATTGGTTTAAAGAAATGCCAATCAACCTGAGCATGTTTTTCACCTATCCAAGAATGCTGTGTGGACTAGCCAGACCTTCCTTTGCAGCGCTGTGGAGGAAGGTCTGGCAACGTGAGACTAGGCAATGCGAGACTATTTCAACACAGAGGCAGCTCTGTGCACTAGCTTCCACCACGGTGTGAATTGGAATAATCCCATGAGCTGCATGAATGTCACATCAGATTAAATGTGTAGATTCAGCACATCAAAGAGTTTTTAAATGCTCTCCTAGAATGATATATTCAAGTTGAAATGAAATGGAGCTGTGTCCCACTGGTATTTATCATCCTAATCAGCCACATAAACTGTACACTGCACTGCCAACAGACACGACCGAATCTGTTATCACATTTCGATTCTAGTTTGGCAGTAGATTAGTCAATCCTTTACACTGTTGAAGTTTTCGCTGATGATGCTGAAGATGTCAGTTCTCGGCTTCACATCTCGTTTCTGATAACAACCACCACAGGGAGATTTGAATGACTCAACCAGGGATCACTAATCTGAGGCAGCTGAATCATCTCGGGCGTCTTGAGGGTTTAAACAGGCTAAGTGGCTCTTCACAGAGGATCACTTTGATATCCTCTGCTCCTGGATGCTCCACTGCTCTACATTACTCTCTCATCTGCAGAACGTTAACAGCTATCAGAAATGTCAGTGCTGACGGATGTGTATCCTCCCACACTGAGGGTTTGAAGGAGCAAACATAAAAGATGCAAGTTTATGTAAATTGTCGTGGTTGTTGAGGGGGAAGTCTTTGCTGTGTGTCAGCTTCATTTAACAAAAAGGAACGAAAGAACTCCGTGTTTTCAATTCTTTTGAAAAGATTCCCACCACAACAGATGCACATTTATTTTCAATTTGTTGTGGAGACACACGTTGGCTTTCTGTAGAGTCCTCCACACATGTAAATGTAAGAACAAAGTGGTTAACAAGCACAAGTAGAGTGTATCCTGCTAACATTTATTCCTCTGGTGAATCATCTGTAAAGCACAAAAACCTCCAGCTACAATGAAAATCTTTTGAAAAACACATCTTTTTTTTTAAATTTTCATCAGAGGATTTCATTAATAACCAAACAGCCAGAATATGGGTCAAATCTGGATATTTCTATGGCATGTCATTCACACTCACAACATCACGACAGTTACACAGAACACACTACAACCTTAACCCTTGTGTTGGCTTCCCTTCAACCTTGAAAAAAACACTTTTTTTCTGACATTTTTGATGCCTTTTTTTCACAATTTGTTTTTGCTTTTTCCAACGTTTAAAATTTTAAAATTTTTCTTCTACACATTTTCAGCGCTTATTTCTACGTCCCATATTTTCTGATATAAAACAAAAATTTAAAACGGGTCAATGTGACCCGAGGTCAACACAAGGTTAAACGGTGCATTGTCAGAGTCACCACTTCCCCTCAAGAAAATCACTCCTTAAACGATAAGGCTACTGTTATTCTGTTTTTCCCCCCCTACGTCAACAAATCAAATTCAACAATGTGGTAATCAGTATCTCCATAGTATCTGAGTCTGTGGCCTCAGTCCTAGACCCTTTGCTGCCTTCTGAAGATGTAAATATTAGATATAAAAACAGGTCACAAATATAAAGTTTGATTTCTTTTAAAAAGGGTTAATTATTTCCTCAAATAATTGGTCACTAGTTAAGCAAATGTTACCCAAATGGGAGTAAACAATGCATTTTTGAATTAAATTCATTTTTTAAAGATTTATATGGGCATTTCCACCTTTAATGGTAGGACAGCTGAGACATGAAAGGGGAGACAGATGGGGAAGACATGCAGGAAACCATCACAGGTCAGAATTGAACCCTCAAACTTCTGCATGGAGGAATAAACATCTATGTATGTGTGCCTGCACTACCAACTGAGCTAACCGGCAACAATAAACAATGCATTTGTTGGGGACTATTTTCAGCAGTGGAGGAACATGTCACCTAGTGAAACAGTTTGGCTCACTGCAGTGATGGAGTGGTGTGGCACAGAGAAATAAGCTACATATATCAGGCGTTGGCTACACAGACACAACTTGTTAGTAGGAGCAATTGATATTTACTTTGTTGATTATAGTTTGTTTTAGTGTTTTCGTAGGATTTGATGACAATAAGGAAATTGCAGAATATCACCAGCCTTAAGGCCTGGACTCATCAGCATCGCCAGCTGTAGTGGAAGTAGATCAGTGAGAACATTTTGCATTGAGTCCAACTTTGATCAACTGTAACCCACAAGTTTGCGCAGCTGACCAGTTGTAGATCTGAGGGAACAGAAAGCCTAAGAGTCTCAACTGGAAGACCCTCCAGTTTGTTTCCTTCTCCGTCGGAGTATAAACCACTCCATGAAAAAGAAGAATTTTAATGGCTGACAAGATAATCGAATTCGAATCGAATCGTGACACCAGTGAAGATTCACAGACAGTTATGAGAGAGGAGTTGATGTTACAAACACAGCTTACTTAGTGACAGTTACCTACTTCAGACAAACTGTTACTTAATGAAATGATGTACAATCAATGTGAGATTAAACAAAAGGGTCTAGAATACAGGCACGGATGTAAAAATGTGATATACTGTTGCCTGTCAGAAAAGTTGTTGTTCATGGTGACACTATACTGTGGGAGCGCGTCAACTCGGGGACGGAGGTCTCCGGTCGGGCAGTGGTCCAGGCTAGGTTGGTCATAAGCCCCCCACCATCCCATATCCATCTTCGCAAGAGGGATGAAAAGGCGCACAGGAATCAAAAACCTTGAAAAAAATGAAATGTCGATTCGCACGGGACTAATATTACCACAGGACCTCGGTGTTCGGCAAAATATGGTAGATCATTTGCGGGGGAATTTTTTGCTTCACAAATTACAGACATGACCGATTCGCACATGGGATTAAGATCACAGACAACCTCCGTAATTATTACAGATGACTAGTGGTCACCAGGTAGTACTAGTCCCATACAAAGAGGGCTAAAGACAACACTGTGTGGCTTTAGCTGTTGTACGGTGGGGAACAAAAGAACAAACACACAAACAAAGAGATGAATAATGCACTTTGAAGTTTTAGCAACTTTTGTCATTAAATTCCCATCAGTGCTCTGGAGTCCTGCAGAGAGATAGTGCTGTGTGTTTGATAACCAGCTGCGGTCGATCCTCTCTCTGCTTCTCATCCAGCGCTCTTTACACATGAGTTGAATTAACACATGGGGGGGGATTTCTTCATCTTCAGCAAGTGTGAATAGCATAATCGCTGTTTTTTATTAAATCCATGTCGGCTTGTAGATGTCTCAGATAATCTCTCTGTCTCATTCTGATTGTCTCTCTGCTTCCATCCAGTCACAATCCACCTGCCAGACCGAAGCAGATTAGCATTTAAAAAAACACATGAGGTGTCTCTGCGTGCAGTGCACGAGGTGACAGACAGCCACAGTGTTACAGAGTCTGTCAGTGTTAAAAGCTTTACACTTCAGAGACGTTCAGAGAGCTGGGAGAGAAGGCTACCAGCAGGCGGCATACGGCAGGGACAAGAGAACTTTTATAATAGAGTACAAGCCTTTTTAATAAAAGTAACTTCAGTAACTTTCAGTGCTCATAGATGTTTTTCTCCTCCCTGCTTTCATTGTTCTTTCATGTTACAATAGAAAGAATTCGACGGAAAGAAAGACCTAAGTATGAGAGGAAGAAAGAGTAAGGTGTAAAAATTAAGTGGAAATGAATCCCTACGGTATAAAAAGTCTCTTGACCAGTAGTTGCCAGACTGCAGTGTACATTTTTCAAACAGGACAAATGTGCTCATGGCCGATGATTGGACTAGGTTGACTTTGAAGACCTAGCTCCAGGGAACGTATTCCCCCGAGTCCTTATGTTTTCTCGCCTCGCAGTTTTCCTTGGATTGGGGTGGCACCTAAATCATGGTTGAAGCTGCTGCCGTGGTCCTGCTCTATGCCCTGCTACGCCCTACTTTGCCCTGCTACACCCTGAACTGCTACAACTATTATTTCTAGTCATAATTCCATTATCTTTATTCTTACTACTGCCACTGTTCATTAGGATGAATCACATTTCTCTATATCTGTATATCTGTATCAGTGTCTCTGTGTCCAAACCAGCAGTGACAGATGCTGCCCACCAAGAGCCTGGGTCTGTCTGAGCTTTCTGCCTAAAAGGAAGTTTGTGCTCGCCACTCCATGTTTCTGCCTAAATGGGAGTATTTCCTCGCCACTGTTGCACTAAATGCTTGCTCTTGTGGGAATTACTGGAATTGTTGGGTCTTTGTAAATTATAGAGTGTGGTCTAGACCTACTCTATCTGTAAAGTGTCTTGAGATAACTTTTTATGATTTGATACTATGAATAAAACTGAATTGAAATGTATAGGCCACTTGTTAACACCAACATTTTATGGTAGAACGATGTTGCTGGAAGAAAATTACTCAAGAGCCTGGTTCTGTCCAAGGTTTTTGCCTGTTTAAAAGGAAGTTTTTCCTTGTTACTGTTGCACCAAATGCTTTCTCTTGGGGGAAATTGTTGGGTTGTAAATTGTAAAGTGTGGTCTAGACCTGCTCTATCTGTAAAGTGTCCTGAGATAACTCCTGTTATGATTTGACACTAAAAATAAAATGTAATTCAATTGGAGTTAGAAAAACAATGCCTTAGTATTTGGCGGATGTTTGCAGGTGGGGAGGACTCTGACAATGCTAGCACATTTTCACACAGTTTTCATTTTAACAAGGCTCTGAGGCTCTACAGCCTCTAAAGACTGCACACTGTTTCTCCCCCGAAGCCCTGCACACGACAAATTACACGCCAACAAACCACTCTTAAAGAAGTACTCTTCCTAAGGGGCTAATTACAGGTCAAACACTTCCACTTCCACTTCAGCAAACATCCATTCATTATCCTCCTAGCATCAGCCAAACCAATACAGTCACGATTCCATGCGCCCTGATTAACTGAAATCATTAAATCGTTAAAAACAGAGTATTTGCAACCTTTCAACATGACAGAGACATTAGTTAGCTGTAGACATCACTTCCACGTTTACATTTTTTGAATATTTACATGGATATCAACACTTCATAAGTCCAGCACTGACAAAACTGTGTGCATTGTTCCTTTTTTGCTTTCCGTATTCTGAGCAGCCAGAGAAGTGTCTCAGGGTCTCTGAGTGCAGTGTAATGTCCTGAGGCGTGGCAGGACTCCCCTGCCTGTTCAGTTCATTAGGCCTCCAAGTTAAATGAAATACTCCTTTGGGTTTTCAGTGGAGACGTTCTGGGAGTCAGTCTGGTTGTTGAAGGGGAAATCTGGGCTCTCTTCCTGTTTGACTTCCTTCACTTCCTGGTTTCGATACGTCTCTTTTCTCCGGTAGAGGAAGCTGGCAGTGATGGCCAGGCCGGTCACAATCACAAAGACCACTGCTGCTATGACACCTGCAAGGTACAGGACATTTACTTTGACATGTTGGGAAATACTGTATGTTCTTTTAATTTCTTATAGGAGTAAGATGAAAAGATTGACATACATTTTAGCACAGGTAGTTTGTTTTTTTGTTAGCCTAGCTTAGCACAGATACTGTTAAGCCAGAAACATACCACACGCTGAAGTGCTTTGACTATCTTATTTTCATTTCGGCGCCCATGTTATCCAATTTGTTTGTCCGGCAGTGATTGTTTCAGTGTCTTCACTATTTTTTCTGCGAGCCGCGAGTGAATGTGTCAAGCCAGGCAGGTAATCAAATACAGGAAAGCCACAGTGCAGCCGGATACTTTACAAAATAAAACTAATTTCAAAATAAAACACCCAGGTTTATGGTGACTTTGCTGTCTTGAGAGAGAGAGAGAGACCAACGGACGGACTGATGGACGGACGGACAGACAGACAGACAGACAGACAGACACACACACACACACACACACACGAACAGCCAGGTGATGAGGCACAAATCTACGCTTCACGGCTATTCGCGTCGCTTCAGCGCGCGGTGTGTTTCTGGCGTAAGCAGTAGGAAAAGGCTAGCCAAGCTCCATAAAAAGTGCTTTCCAACAACTAAAAAGCCAAGATTCATGTTGTACCTTGTGTAATTTACTTCTGGAGACACAGAAAACTACACATAGTGATTTAACAAGCAGTTAGCCTAGAGTGTGAAGCTATTTCTTCATCAACAGCAAGTGGAAGCAGTGACCATACGCCGACCTAAGGACTTGCAATCTTTGAATACTAACAAGACACTACATGTACACATGATACCTTTGGAGAGAGCGTGGGAAGATGCATCTCTACTTTGGGCTAACCTCTCTACTAAATGCACAGATATATCCCACAGTAAACAAAATGTCATGTGTTTCTTCCAAGACATAAATACCTACATATCACTGAATTAAAAACATTAATAAAGAGAGCTGTTGCACGTACAACAAAAGAAAATTACAGCTTTTTTTCACTTGTACACGGTTCAGCTACACTAATCACATACACTTAACACAGAACTACTTTTATCAGTTAATACATTGTGATCCATTGTTACAGATAAAGTATATATGCTGTTAAAATGAGCTTCTTCTTGACATACAACGTTAAAGTACCGCTTACATATTAATACATCAATAATATTGATCCAACAATAAAATAACACTGACAGTAGCCACTCTGCATTATGAGCACTTTTACTTTTTGATACTTTAACCCTCCTGTTGTCCTTGGGTCAAATTTGACCCATTTTAAAAAGGTTTCTCTATCAGAAATTTGGGTTTCTTTTAACCAAACTGTCAATAGAAAATAATGTGGATGGTTGCATAAAATGCTCTTAACGAGTACAATGAATGATCAGTTCACAACTTTCATTGAATTTGGGTGTTTTATTGAATGATATAGCATTTGAATTTTTTTTTTTATAAAAACATCGGAACATTTTGGGGGGAAAAAAGTGACAAAAACATCGTGAAAAGTGACAAAAACATGTCGAAAAAGACTGATTGAATTTTCAATTTTGACCCAGAAAATCAAAAAGTTGCATGGCCGACGGGAAGACAACACCAGGGTGAAGTACATTTTGATAATTGACATTTTGAATGCAGGACGTTTACTTGTAATTAGAGATGTACCGATACTGATAGGCTCCGATACTGCCTAAAACGCTGGTATCGGTATCGGGAAGTACTGGAGTTTATGCACCGATCCGATACCACGTAATAAAGCCCTAAAGAAAATCTGCGTTAAATGTATAATGTTTATGTATGTTCTCTTTCCGTTATAACTGACTGTCAAACTGCAGAATAAAAGAAAGTTCTGGGGCGTTCATTGTTTGTTAGTTCACGTTTCACAAAGAGTTTAACCTGAGCCAGGCCGACAACAAAGATAGAAATAATATCACATCCATACAGGGATAGTAGTATAGTATTTTTACACTGTGATATTGCTACTTTGACGTGAGTAAATAAATTGAACACTTCTTTCCCCACTGCTGACAACTACCAGAGCAGAGCTGTGACATTGATGTGTGTGTGTGGAAATCTGGCTGACACGCCAACTTTCTGCAAAAGAAATCTATCACAGGGGACTTTGGTCACAGAGCTTTTTGAAACTACTGGGATGATTTATGCCTATCTCTGCCTCTCCTGGGGATGTCAGCTCTTTCGCTCTGCAGTTTGGTTTGTTCTACTAATCTAACTTTAAATGTACAGTGAACAGAATTGAACACATTTGGAACCCGCTGGACTCTTCTGTTCAGACACTTTTAATTACTCAGAAAAGAAATACGGCTGAAATCAATTTTGCACTATATTACTTTGGTTTGCATTTGAAGATAACAGAGCGAAAGCTTCTCGATCCGCAAGTCATTTCAGCCGAGGTTTGATTAGATTAATTAGTGGTCCTTTGTGCACTGAGATGCAGAGTCACAGGAATTTAATGGACACTTAGAAGAATTTTGACTCTCTCACTTTTCTCTATCTAGACGCTTAAAGGAACCAATCAATCATCACTTTGAATCAAACTGGCTGGGCAAAAAAATGTAGCAAACACGTTCTACTTCGGGAGGATTTTATTTTTGCCCATCACACCTTTGCTGGCTTTCAGCAGAATGTCGCTCATAAATGAAATATTGAGTGTGATCGCTGACAGTTTAGAGAAGTCCAATACAAACCAGGTAAAACAGGGTGAAACAGTTCAGCATACCTCCAATCAGAGCCGAATCAGTCCTGATGGCATTGACTAAAGGTTGACCTGAACCCACTGAACCAGACTGGTCTACAGTGGAGAAAGAAGAAAGGTAGAAGAAATGAAAGGAAAGATGAAAGAGAAGACAGAGGGTAACAAGAGTTAGAAGAGGAGATGTGCAGAAGAAGAACAGTGTAAAGATGTGGAGAGAAAACATGAAAAGAAAATAAGAGCATTCAAGTCAGAAAAGGGAAGAAATACAGAGACAACATCACAGTATCATCATTCAGAGCAGACAGGGAATACGGCAGCAGCTCTCCAAAGGACTCTATTAAGGGAACATGAAGCTGCATGAAAACCAGACACAGAGGAAAGACACTGGCAAATCCCCTCTGTGATCCAATTTAATTATCTCATCATGTGCATTGTCATGAGTCTCTTTAACAAGGTGTACATACTTAATGAGTCCATTACACAGTTGGAAATAGCAGCTCCAACCAAGAATAGATACACACACCGAAACAAAGGGGAGAAAATGGCACACACTCACAGATTCCTACGCATACATCAGTAACACTTTATAAGAATGGTACACGAATGATCATGAATTCATGTCACGTCTTGTCAAATTCATTAATATCCTACTTGGGTGAGCATTGTTCTCAGGCATTACTGTTCAAGTGCTCTATGTTGTTGTCAATAAAGCAACTATAAAAATGCATCTGCTGTATACTATGTTGTGTAAATGTAGTGACCTCAGTATCATTTTGCCAACCCACTCCTTTAATTCTTAATACATTTAATGCTGCTGCCCCTGCGACCTGATCCTGGATAAGCGGACGAAGATGGATGGACATTTAATGCCACCATTAATCATATCTTATGTATTAATGTTGAAGATGGACCAGGTCAGCACTTTATTTGAAGGGCCACAAACATGATGAAGTAATGTTTAAGTTATGTTTAGTTAACCATGATTACAACACTACAATTCTTCCGAATATATGTACACTGCTGTGATTTGAAGTCATGAACATCATTAATGCATCAGAAATCATGATTATTCAAATACTTTAATTGATGCATTAATTCATGTATTGTTCCTGCATTAAGTCATGAATGAGATACTATTAATCATTATATATTACTGATAGTTCATGAAGTACTACATAAATGAATTCATGCTTTTTCATGCATGAAGTCATGCATTAATTAATTATTATAAGTCTTACCCATACATTATTATCAGGGGCACAGTTTGTCTAATTTTATGTTTTTATCTTTGTCAGCCTTTTAGCCAACCTGCCAACATTTACCAAAACATATTGTTAATAAATGGTCAGCAATTATTGGGCATTAAGAGAATAGAAGAGACATTTAAAATGAGAAGACAATAACATCCTCTGAATAACCTTTTCATTTTTTTTTTGCATTTCAACTCCCATCTGCTGTGAACAACCACAGGTGACCCAAGGGAGCATATGGCTGGGCAATTCTTTCATTCATAGTGTGGGGAAGAATTGGGCTTTTTTTTATCCAAACTTCCATGCATGGTTTGGATAAATGATGGGGCAGTGAACACAGCAGTTACACTGTAGAGCATTTAGCAGCTGAAAAGCCAGCTATTTCCCTCGGGGGTCAGTGGATACCAAAAACAGAGCTAAAAGAGAGTGAATATTGGACTTATATTCATTAGGTGAACAGAAACAAACAAATTCTAGTGTTGCTCCATTACTGCTGGATGTGTAAATAAGATACTGCTGCAACTGATGATGTTTTCACAACTTCTTTCTAGGGAATCAAGCCTACAGTAGTTTATGGCCTGTAGGGCAAGAACATGTCAGACTAGCACAGACAGCAGAGGAGTCAAAAGTATTCACATTCATTACTCAAGTAGAAGTATAGATACTAGGGTTTGATAAGACTTCTGTAGAAGTTGAAGTATCAACTCAAGCTTTTTACTCAAGTAAAAGTGTAAAAGTACTGGTTTCAAAACTACTTACAAGTATAAAAGTAAAAGTAATGTAAGGGGGGAAAAATGCCATTAAGGACAAAAGCTTAGCCCTTGTTTAATCGTATTTGTCTGTTCTGTATGTTCAAAAATATAAAACAATAAAAAGTTGATCTTAAAATAAAACGGCTTGTGTATTGCTAAGGCCACAGGGTCAAAATTAAATGATTTATTAAAATGTAATAACAATAACTTATAACAATAACTTATTTCAGGCTGAGTCTGTGTTTTTCAGACAACGGCAGCTACAGTCTGGTGTTACAATCCTCTACAGTGAAATACAGACACTTTTACACCATTTAGCTGTCAGCATTTTAACCGTGTTTACTCCAGCTGCTAGCTAACAGTAGGCTAACGTTAGCTGCTGCCAACTGTAGTGTTGACTAGCGTCCCGTGCGCCGATGTTTCAGTTCCCTCTAATATCCGTTTTCAGAGCATCAGCGCAGGCATGTAAGTGGCACCTAATAAGGCACTGAAATCTGCATTGCTATTCGGTCTGGTAGATAACGGTTGTTGGCACTGGTGCCATATTAGCACCGGGTCTGTGCAGGTGCGATGGATCGCGTACAAACCAATAGGGTGCCGGAATGGTATATGTTTATACTTCTCATCCAACCACAATTAAATTCACTCCATCCGGATGGCGCGATTTATCTGGATAGGTTTTTTTTTGTGTGTTTTTTTTTCAACGATGACAAGCCGGAATGAAAACAAGCCAAACTGAAATAGGAGTAACGAGGCTATTTTTAAAATGTAAGGAGTAGAAAGTACAGATAATTGCGTGAAAATGTAAGGAGTAGAAGTAAAAAGTCTGCTGTAAAATAATTACTCCAGTAAAGTATAGATACCCAAAATTTCTACTTAAGTAAGGTAACAAAGTATTTGTACTTCATTACTTGACACCTCTGACAGACAGCAGTTAAAAAATTAAGAAATGAGAAAACTCAGCTGTAAGACAGACATGTTGACATGTACTGTGTTGTAGGACTGGAAGAATGCCAGAACAAGAATTACTTCCCACCAGTCTTCCCAATCCGTGCTGTAGTTGAGGCCAAAGGATACATTTTAAATTCCTTACAAGCTTTTAAACCCAGAGCAGATTTCCTCTATGGAACCTAAAGACATCCAATAGTACATTTACTCGCCCCCACAATACTGTTTGTCCAACACATTCTCACTCCCATTGCGTCAAAAATTGATGCTTGATCATGTGCCTTTGGCATTTGTTATTGACGCAAAAAGTTTCCTTTACGTCATATTTAGATGCGCTTGGTCGGGACTCTTGGCATCACTTTTTGACGCTCTGGATCGTGACGTACGTTTAACTGACATGCAACACGAGAACGGGACAGTTAGGTTTAGGAAAAGATGGTGGGTGGGGTTATAAAATGTATGTTTCAGTGACATGAGACAAGAACAGGACATGAAGCACGGGCTCCTGGGTGAAAGTCCTGTGTTATTTGACCCATCCACCATCCCATTCTACTTTCTTACGCAGATTTTCTGTCTTTCATACTACTCTCTACCATTGTCTCTCTTAATACTACATCATCTTACAGCGCAGCGGTCGAACTGCTGCTCTGCCCGGTGCGTTCCATACAGACGCTAAAGGGGGATTTTTACGGCAGTATCTGATGCTGAGAGCCACTGACCAGGTGTCAGTATTTTTACGAGTTGGGAGTGAGAACGGCTTGGTTTGTCCAGTAAAACTAAAACTAACCTAAAACAACCCACCCCTCCTACCTGACAGGTGGTGTGTGTTCTCTGCTGCGTAGGGATTGGCTGACGCCGAGGAGCCACAGTTGGACTGGACTAAAGGTCCGGTGATGATGACAGGGCTGGTGTCCGGGTGGAGCAGAGCAGCTTTCAGAGGGCTGATGGAGTTAAAGTGGACCACTGAGAGACAACCGGTGAAACCGAGAGACGCCAACCTGGCCATGTCTGGCTCCAAATCATCAGACTCTGGAGAGGGAAGAATGAGAAACTTGAAATAACACTGTACTGCAAATGGTTCCTAACCAGATGACTTATGTTTGAAAAATATGATTTAACCACCCTCAAATTGGATATTATGACTTTTTGTTCCAAAAGACTGATCTAGAAGAAGCATCCTTATAATATTTAGCCATTTACAGTACAGGCAAGAAAGAAATGTCTTTCTAAACAAACACCAAATTTGACTGCCTGTGTGTGCATCTGTGTGTGTGCCATTGTATTAGCCCTTGAGACCGTGACTCATTTGGCAAACATGGAAAAAGGTTAAGCAGCACGTCATCAACAGCAGCTGCTGCGTTTTGCAGTCCATTACCCCGTGTAGAACTTGAGTGCGTAAGTCGAAAGAAAACCTGAAGACTTGAAGCCCAAAAAATAATAATGCATACTTTGTTAATCCCACAAGGGGAAATTACAATGTTTTTCACTCTGTTGTTATTACACACATTACACACAGGCCTGAATAACACACACATGCTCAGTACCTATACATACACTAATGGAGAGATGTCAGAATGAGGGAGCTGCCCATGGAAAGGCGCCCCAAGCAGTTGGGGGTTCGGAGCACCTTGGCAGTGCCCAGGTGAACTGGCACCTCTCCAGCTACCAGTCCATGCAGTATATTAACATTTAATACACACTAGAATGTAGCTGTGGGCAGATATTAGTGTTTATTAATGTATTTGTCTACTATAACTTCTCCTGTGTGCACCCATACTGTTAGTGGAGGCTGAGGCACACTTATAATAATGTATAAGATGTCTTAAAACACATAAAAATGTCCTTATTTCAGAGTTCAACTGCATTACAGTGTGTTGTAAATGCTAAGTAGGGGAACATAAAATAGCTCTCAATTGTTTTCCATAAAACTTAATTTGTTTCTGTTTTTTCAGAATCAGGTGAGAAATACGCTTATTCGCCTTCTTTTTTTTTTCTTAATTGCTTTCTTGCCAAGAGGTAGATGAGAAGATTACTAATGCTGTTACTTTAGCTGAACACAAAGACTGGAAACAGTGGAAAACGGCTAGCCAAGATCTGTCCAAGGCTAACAAAATGTGCCTACCGGCACCTCGAAATATCAATTATAAACATGTTGTAACTCACTAGTTCAATCTGTACAAAAAACGTGTTAAAACAACATGTTGTCAGGTTTTACAGAAGCTAATTGTCATTTCATGTTTATTGTACAGACATGAGTGCAATCTATTGTCTAACTCTCGACAAAAAAGCGAATGTGTATGTCCCAAAATGTTGAACTATTCCTTTAATACAAGTTCAGTGACCTGCTTTATTCTTTGAGATACTGAAACTAATTCCTAGATTCATCCTGAAACAAAGAACATTTCATTGGGAACAAGTGGAGATGTTTCATCCCACGGGCTGATGTTGCTCTTAGAAATAGAAAATGAAATATGTAATATTCTTACTGTATTAAATCATAAAATTATGTCATTAGATATTAAGGAAACATGCTAAGTTGAAATACTTAACTTTCGTCACTGACAATAATAAAGCCAGGATGTCCCTCTTTGACAATTTAAGTCAAATCTTTTTATTCATCTACACATGAATTTAGACAAAGTTATCATCTTCATGGAAGAAAGGGTATATGTTAATTTTAATTTTTTATTGTTAACAGGGTCTGATAAACTAAGTAGTAAAACCGAAAATCTCCCACATGCCAGAATACTCCCCCCCGTCTCCGTACAGCGGCTGTAGCCGACAAAAGGTGACTGTGACCTGGGTACAGAGCACCGTGAGAAGGGGCGGATTAAGGTGGTCAGGGGCCCCTAGGCTGCTCTTTGTGTGAGCCCCCGCCTTAATCATTGTGCTTTACTGGAAAAATGTATTTAGTGCCATACATGGTCCACACGCAAATAAGGTAAACTGACACATACACACACACACACACACACACACACACACACACACACACACACACACACACACACACACACACACAGACAGACAGCCAACAATTACCACCACACTACATAGGTAAAATGAGAAATTGAACATTACAAACAAAACACAAATACAAACAAACAAGCATAAGTTCCAGTGCTTACATCAAGATGTTGGGTCTGGGAACTCACCATTGGCAGGTCTCAATCCGAGGGGCGGGATAAACGTTTGTCTTTCAAATTCCCTCTGCACGCAATAGGATAGCGCTACAACCAACCTGAGCAATGAAGAAGGTAGCGGAGCTAGTTGATAGATTAATCTTTTGCCGTATCTGGTCGGCAAAACTCTGAACACATCTTCCTTTTTAAAGAATAACTTCAGTGTCGTTCGTTGTTCTTTTCTCAAAGAAAAGCTTAACTCCAAGTCTTTCAGAGTCGCGACCAAAGCCGATTCAAACATAGACAGTATATAAACTGGACCAGCAGATCCCGTGTCTCTGGACGGAGACCAGTGAAGGATATTAGAAGCACTTTTCCGGTGATGGCTGAGCGTTACTGAGCAGCCTCCAACTGAGCTTGAAGACGTAGCTGTGACGTGAGCAACCTGTCTGAAAGTTGATAGTCTTCTGGTAGCTGTGCCAGAGTCGCGGCCAAAGCCGATTCCAAAGACCGCTGTTCGCCAGCAGCAGCCATAAGCCCGCCCACCGACTCTATACACGATGTGATTGGCCCGGCCAGAGTTTGGTTTTTCCAGCTCGCTGCCGCTAGGGTGCGTCTCGATTTCTAGGCTAATAAAATTGAATAAAACATCCAAAATGCAATGAAAGTAATCATTAACTTTACCTGCGAAGAACGTTGTGGTTCCATACAACCTGAGGACAACACAAAGGTGAAGTGTTGAACACTGGCTAGGTGTTTTTGCAATGTGGGCTTCAGGGGACATGCTCACTCACTGGAACCCTTCAGTGTTAAAGAAAGAGCTCAGAAATAAATAAAAAATCACTTATCTGTGCTAGTGATTGAACTTTTATCCTTTTGTGCAGAAGCTGTAGTCTCTAAACCAGTGGGAGGAGACGATCAATACAAATCATGACATGCACTGACAGGTTCTTTGACTTCCCTGTTATCAGAGCAGCATAATCGTGGCAGCACATTGACTCTAATGATTAGCACGCACACACACACACACACACACACACACACACACACACACACACACACACACACACACACACACACACACACACACACACACACACACACACACACCTTATACTCACACTCTCATTACAACGACAATGATTCAGCTTCCAGTCTGCAGCTATCACTCCTTGAGACTGATGTGCGCTCTCCCCTCTATCTGTTCATTTGACTGACTCAAATCTCTCCATCATTCACCTCTGCTCCTCCACAGCAGTATAAACAGCTGTGAAAGGTGACATTTCCCGTCGTGAGCAGCTACATCAGTGTCTGTTCACATGACGGGGAGGTGACTGTGTTTTTTACCAGGACACATCTGCATGTTGATGAGAGCAGCAGGAAACATTCCTGCAGCCTCTACGCTTCTTTTAGCAGACACACTCCTTACTCCATCACCCCCCCTTCCCCCTGCCTCTGTGTGTTCCTTCTGGGTCCATTACTTAGGCTGATGGATGACAGGGTTGGCAGGAAATGACAGAAAATCCACTTTCCTGCTGCTTTTCTGATCCTGATCTGACTCTTCGCCTCCTCTGGATGGACAGAGGGGAGGACCGGTCACACTGACATGACGGGGTTAAAACACACTGGAGCTTTACATCCAAAAGGACAAACGATCTTGGAGGATTTGAATTAGTTACTCCCTAAGATATGTGACGTACATGTTTGCTCTGACACATGGATTTTGTATTATTGTACACTTAGTTGTATGGATTTATTTAACAATGGATGTGGATGGATATGGGTGTTTCCAGGCAGAAACCAGTAGACAACATTGTGAAATGAAGCTGCTAATGACAATTTTGCTCTTATGGTAATATGGAAGACTTTTATAATTTGCGCGCCCCAAATTGAAAGTAATTACATTTTTTTCAGCCAGGAAATTAAAAATAAAGAATACCCAAATATAATGTATTCAAGCATGTATGTGTGCAATTCAATGCATCAAAATCTTCTGTAATCTTTTGAAACATCAACAAATAAATAAATGAAGCTTTTTTTTAATTTAGAGTACCACATGACACTAACACACACTGCTGCATGCTTTCTTTTAGATACATTTTGTGTCCGTGCCAAATCAATCATTTTCTTATGGTCATTATTTAATATTACTTGATGCATGCCTCAGATTAAAGCTATTTCTTTTATCAGAGAGGTGTGACTGCAGCATTCGGCCTCTCAGCCCCTGGTGTTATTAACATCTTATATCTCTCTCCGTCTCTGATGGAGCTGCTTAAAGAGAACATGAATAAGTCATGACGGAGCCAGTTACTGTCTCACCCCAACTCTTTTACAGGTCCAGGACTACACACACAGGAGATGTGATCGAACCCTTCCAGAGGCCCAGACTTAACATGCATGCATGTGATTTACAGGAAAGCATACTCCTGCTTTAACTTGACCCTGCACTCATTTACTAATGCTAAACATATCTAGCCTAGAAATCTAGACGCACCAAATGTAATTTGCAGCCAGGGTCGTCTAGCAACTCGCCGTTGGCTTGCAAGCTGGAAAAAACATTCTCTAGTCAGGCCAATCACATCGTGTATAGAGGCGGTGGGCGGGCTTAACATAATGATGGCAGAGTTGCGACGGTTCCGCGTGAATTCCCTGCTACTTGAAAACAAGAAGATGGCTGCTGCTGCTGGCGAACAGCGGTCTTTGGAATCCAAGGGGGTACGCGTCTTTCAACAACCCGTAGATCCTATGGCGCTATTTTGATGCTAACAAGCACTCACCCGCCGTTAGCATTCCATTGACTGCCATTAATTTTGATGTCACTTTGACAGCGAATAACTTTACATCTGAAGCGTTTAAAGACTTTATTTGTCCATTGTTTATTTCTAAAGAAACACGACAATGTATAAAAGGCTCCATTACCTTGTGTCTCACATTAGGGCTCCGTAGCAGACGCTTTTGTAAAAATAACGATTGTGTCATAACCACGCGACTTACTGTCGCATAGTAGAGGAATTACCATATAGTACAGGAGAAGCTTACATGCAGTTTGGACTTACATTAGCTGTTTAAGTTTAATTACTAATGTTAACTAGCATTTTAGTTAGCAATAATTAGCCTGTGTCTATGTTATCTCCTTACATATACCTACGCTCTCCGTCTCTGCAAGATTGGGAATGATTGAGATTTCTCTTGGCACAGCTACCAGAAGACTTCCAACTTTCAGACAGGTTGCTCACGTCACATCTACGTCTTCAAGCTCAGTTGGAGGCTGCTCAGTAACGCTCAGCCATCACCGGAAAAGTGCTTCTAATATCCTTCACTGGTCTCCGTCCAGAGACACGGGATCTGTTGGTCCAGTTTATATACTGTCTATGTTTGAATCGGCTCTGGCCGTGACTCTGGAAGACTTGGAGTTAAGCTTTTCTTTGAGAAAAGAACAAAGAACGGCACTGAAGTTAACTAGCTCCGCTACCTTCTTCATTGCTCAGGTTGGTTGTAGAGCTATCCTATTGCGTGCAGAGGGAATTTGAAAGACAACCGTTTATCCCGCCCCTCAGATTGAGCCCTGCCAATGGTGAGTTCCCAGACCCAACATATCCATGCTAAAGGTAGTAGAAACTGTCTAACATGTTTCTCTTTTTTATCATCTCTCCTGGTTGGTATAGAGAGTGAAAGGTGCTACACGTGATATTCACAACAACTAATCAACTATGCATCATGGTTTTCTAGATTTGTCTTGACATCGAACTTGAAACCAGCATAATTGGAGTAAACTATGGACAACGTTATAATCATGAGATTTTTATCTGGATTTGCAGATTATTATTTTGCATTATTCATTTATAAGATTTTCACCCATTTAAAAAAAAATATCAACACTGATAAATGAATGGATTTCTTTCAATATAAACTGAAAAATAAAGTTATTGTATAGTGTTCATTAACTAACAACTATTAACATGGCAGAGGCACTACATTCTGGACTACCAGAAAATGAATGATTCTGAACACAACTTTTGTCACAGCCATAGAGTATAGCAACAACACACTTATATTATAGGTAGTATGTTTTGTAGCTGGCTATCCATATACTATTTAGCCATTTACAGTACAGGCAAGAAAGAAATGCCTTTCTAAACAAAGAAATTACACTTTGAATTTGATCCCGATATTTAATCATTTTTTTTCTGTTTTAGCAGTAAACTGTGTGGTCCAGTTTAGATTAGACATAACAGAAGTAGCTCAACTTTAGTGTCTGCAGCACCTGAACTGTTCTGCTCAGACTGTGAACTCTTCTGAAATGAAATATAAACATAATACAATGCTAAACGTCATGCCAAAGTAGTTCTTACATTTTGCTGTAGACTTCTTTTTCAGATAACAAATAATCATATTTAATAATATCCATTTGGTGCAAAGAGCTGAAACTGTGCGTCAGATGAGGTCAAACGTCTTAAAGCTGTTTTGTAAATGAGTGTAGGTCTGAGTGCTCTCTAACTAAAAAGGCCTTGTCTCTGCTTTTACTGCCTCCTCACTTACCGTGAACTCTGCCCAACACCAACGTCTTGATGGCACTGAATTCTCCGTCAGATGTCAGGTTGAAGTCTTCTCTGGCGTTTTTGTCGATCTGTAAGAGGAGAATTTTTTTGTTGAATTTGCGTTTGAAAATGTCTAACTTTGGAGACTCCTAGCAGTAGATATCTTATATGCAAATATTACATTTTGGCCTGAGGATGGCAGGATGGGGTTCAACCTGTACTGTATATGTGCTCCAGAAAAATTTTACTTACGTTTTGGGGACCAAAACACACCCACTACAATGTAAACAGCTGTTGAGATAGCTTTCTCCAGACTAAACTGTCACCTTCTGCCTTTAGAGTATGTTTCCAGAGATATAATAATTATATAAGAATATGATAATTCAGTATGATATAAACTAATAACATGAGATGCACCTTACATTTCACTGGAGCCTCAGTGAATCAGGAGGCTGCACCCATGCAAGGCCAGGTCACCTTGTATTTCCTCTCAGGGTGTTGATAATTATACAGACATCCAGGCTGCTGCTTGTTAAACTCATATATCACCTGGGGCTGTTGTTAACAAGATAAGGCATTCAGAAGATAAAGATGCTGCCCTGCTGTAGCTGCATCCAGGACGGTGAAGTGCTGATGGGGGCTTTATCATAGAGATGAATATCACAATACTGCACCAGAGTACACACTTGGAGTCGATGGGTCTGCATGTGTGTGCATCTGTATGTGTGCCATTGTATTAGCCCTTGAGACCGTGCCTCATTTGGCAAACATGGAAAAAGGTTAAGCAGCACGTCATCAGCAGCAGCTGCTGCGTTTTGCAGTCCATTACCCCGTGTAGAACTTGAGTGCGTAAGTCGAAAGAAAACCTGAAGACTTGAAGCCTAAAAAGATGTTGCAGCACTTAACTTTAAGTCCCCCTATTTAGCATTTACATGCAGTATATTAACATTTAATACACACTATAATGTAGCTGTGGGCGGATATTAGTGTTTATTAATGTATGTGTCTACTATAACTTCTCCTGTGTGCACCCATACTGTTAGTGGAGGCTGAGGCACACTTATAATAAATTATAAGATGTCTTGAAACACATAAAAATGTCCTTATTTCAGCATTCAACTGCAGTACAGTGTGTTGTAAATGCTAAATAGGGGAACTTAAAGTAAAGTGTTACCAAAGTGACTGTTGCAGGCTGTTACTATGCTACTCTGTGGCTGGTGTAGGCAGATATTTTGATAAAAATAAGTGTAATGGCCCAGTCAGACATGACTGAAACATGTAATTTGTAGACAAGGTGTTAGACTATTCTCATGCTGACAGAAAACATTTCCTATTCGAGAAATAAGCAGTAGGCAGTACTGCAATAAGCAGAAACATCTCGATAGTCCATCCTAGAGATCCTATGAAATGTCCTTCAACCTGCATTGAGTAATATTTTTGATATCTCAACTGAATGAATTGACTCTGTGTAATGTGAAACCAAGAAGACTGAGAATTAACATCCAACTCTGCAGCTTTACAGGGATTTTAAAGGTCCCGTATTGAAAAAAAAGGTGAGATTTCCATGTCTTTTATATTATAAAGCAGGTCAAAGTGCTATATAAATACTGTGAAAGTATCAAAATGCTCAATCCACAGAAAAACGCACACAGCCAGGACTCAGAAACTGTGCCTTTAAACGAGCCGTCAGGACTTCTGTATTGTTGTGACGTCACAACTATACTAGGCTATATATAGAGAGTGCCACTACAGTGCCGTTACAATCATTCCCTGGCTCCAATAGAGGTGCCGAGACTCCGAGGGCACAGATGCTGAAGACCAGGAAACACTGACCAATCAGAGCAGACTGGGCTTTTTTATTCTGGAAGTAGGGCTTAAAGAGACAGGCACTAAAACAGAGTGTTTCAGACAGAGGGTGAATACTCAGACATGCAGAATGAGCAAAATAATGTGTTTTTTGAACATAATATATTTAAACATGTTAACTTGAAAATTAGCATATGTCCCATTTAGGTGTCTGTTAGCTCATTGTTTTGCCTTTACAGCACATTTAATGTATGGTCAAGTCTCATGGTTCTCCCCAGCCTCCACATATAACACAGTAGCTGGCTGTTTCCTAGACTGGGTAAACCCAGCCCGATCTGCCAGCAATTTGATTTCCCCCTTCAGCTCAGGCTGGAAACCTGTACATTATTCTATCCTGCTTCCGTTACAAATCTTCGGGAACCAATCACAAACTGGCTTATCCACCTGGCGTGCTATTGGTGGGTTTAACACAATGACGATAGAGAAGCGACGGCAAGCAGCTTTTTGTTTACATTCAACTTGGCGGCCACCGAAGCGCAGAAACCCGTTGATGAAAGTACGTCACCCAGATCGTTGCTCTGATTGGTTGACGGACTCTCCAACTGCGTACAGAGTCATTTGCACAATACCCGTTGATCACGTCTCTTGTGCAGTAGAAAATACAGCACAGACTCCCCAGACTAATGTTTAATCTTAAAAGATTGAGCTTGGTCTGGTGATAGCCAGACTAGCTGTTTCCTCAAATTAGCTTGGACAATTCAAGTTAATGCTTTCTGCCCAGCACCAGACAGCGGACAGACAAAGTTAGTGTGCAGCTGGTGAAGAAAGGGGAACATGTTGAGCAGCAGGAGACCAAAGCGAAGCAAGGAGGAGAGTAAATATTTGACTATTTGTCAGATGTCCAGAAACAAGACCCCAAAGGGATTTTCTTGTGGCTCTGCTGGATGTATGCGTAGCCTATTGTTTGGTTTGCTAAGGTGTTACTAGTCTTGCATTGCCAGACCTTCTCCCACAGCGCTGCAGAGGAAGGCCTGGCTAGTCCACACAGCATTCTGGGAGATGTGAGAAAAACGTGCTCTGGTTTATTGGCATTTCTTTAAACCAATCACAATCGTCTTGGGCGGTGCAATAGTCTCAGGAAGGAACTTGTTTTGGTGGAACATGTGGACGTTCAAAAGTAGTTTTGGTCGTGCAACAGAAAACTCAGATTGGACAGATAGTCTAGCTAGCTGTCTGGATTTACCCTGCAGAGATCTGAAGAGCAGTTAACCATAGTCCTCACAAATCCACCGGAGGTTAGAACGCCAACACAAAGAAAGAGGAAGTAAACGGCAATCCGGCCGAAAATAATGACATTCGGCAGAATTTCCGGCAGCAACGGAGCAATCCCGGAAGTGGAATGTCGTGGATATAAACTAAGGTGTTAGCTACAAGGACTGGATGAAGGGATGACGTTACCTGCACAGACACAGAGTCCGTCAGTCTCCTGATGGTAACGGTGTGTAGTTGTCCGTTGGCCAGGCTCTTCACTCTGCTCCTCAACACTTCAGCTTCTCGGCTGCCGTCCAGCTTGTATCTCACCTCCAGCACATCTTCACACACACACACACACACACACACACACACACACACACACACACACACACACACACACACACACACACACACATCAAACCATGGGCTTACGTTTTAGATCTCACAAAAAAGTTCACCTCTAGAGCTATAACTTCAGAGTAAGAGATTTACACCTAAAATATTAGCATTTCAAACGTTACTTCTAAGTAAAGTTTTTGTTTTTCTAAAATGTTGGCCTCATCATGTCCTGTAATCTTTAAATCTTTCTAACAGGGTAAACACATACCGGTATTTACAGTTTTTTTTCGATTGCTAGACGACAGTGGGCACAACTGGAGTAACGTGTGCAAAACTGTAACTACATTCTACACAGTGATTGCAATGGTTTCTTGTTTTAGACTTGTTAGTGAACACATGCTATATATATTGTATAAAGGGAAAGCTCATGAAGCCTTTTTTGGAAACAAACACCAAATAAGAATTAACAGTTATACATTGGACGGTTTGGGAGAAACAGTGAACAGGTAAAAGAGCAAAGATACCAACACATCCAGGTAAGATGTCTGACGTTACATACACGGTTGTAAAAATGTGAAAATCACTTCCTTTACTATAGTAATACTGCGTTCTTACTGTTTTTCAAAAAAGTAATGGAGGTGTAAGCAATGGGAACACCACAGTCATTAGTATTTAGAGATGATGTAGGTCAGGGCCGGCGATTGCGATAGGCAAACTAGGCGATTGCCTAGGGCGTCAAATGTGTTGGGGGCGCCGTGTCGCCCTTAGGTCCACTTCTCAATAATAATAGAATTAGAATAACAAGCAAAATAAAACATTTTTACTAAACATGATCATCCCAGGGCGCCCGCTCAGCCACACGTTTACTTGTCAACCTGATTATTAGACTGAATTGATGATTATTGTCGATCATTTCTACCCTGGGTAAACCCTGACGAACATCCGGCAAATTTGAGATTTGCTCTGCAAGTCAGTCTGGAGAAGAGCCCATTCAAACCCATTTCCAATGTCCCCAAAATTGAGGCACCAATCACAACCGATGAGGTGGGCTTTATGCGACGATGATAGCGCAGCGACGGCGAGAAGATTTTTGTTCACATTCAACATGACGGCTACTGAAGTGCAGCGTCACCCGGATCGTTGTTCTGATTGGTTGGACTATCCAATGCGACCAGAGGCATTTGAGCGGCGTCCGTTGGTGACGCCCTTTCCCAGACCCACTCTCAGTTACAACTGAGAAGGGTCTGGTGTCAATCAGGCTAGATCATTTCCTAATTGGGGGAAAACTTCAAACTAATGATTTAGTTTGAAGTTCCTGTGACGTGACGTTTCCAGTCTATGGGTCAGACTCAAACACACGGAGCTCTGAAGCAGACCTGTGCGTTGCTTAGTGTCCACTCTCGCTGTAAAAATAGAGACGAGCAGCGGCACAGACCATGGAGCTGCTGCAGCGCGCCTTCCGTGGTCTGTGCAGCTTCAGATTTATAATGGACTATGTTTCCCTTTACATAAATATATTTCTCTCCTACTGACTGCTGCTCTCCCCTACTGACTGCTGCTCTCCCCTACTGACTGATCTCCCCTACTGACTGCTCTCCCCTACTGACTGCTGCTCTCCCCTACTGACTGCTCTTCCCTACTGACTGCACTCCCCTACTGACTGCTGCTCTCCCCTACTGACTGCTCTTCCCTACTGACTGCTCTCCCCTACTGACTGCTGCTCTCCCCTACTGACTGTTGCTCTCCCCTACTGACTGTTGCTCTCCCTTACTGACTGCTGCTCTCCCCTACTGACTGCTGCTCTCCCCTACTGACTGCTCTTCCCTACTGACTGCTCTCCCCTACTGACTGTTGCTCTCCCCTACTGACTGTTGCTCTCCCTTACTGACTGCTGCTCTCCCCTACTGACTGCTGCTCTCCCCTACTGACTGCTCTTCCCTACTGACTGCACTCCCCTACTGACTGCTGCTCTCCCCTACTGACTGCTCTTCCCTACTGACTGCTCTCCCCTACTGACTGCTGCTCTCCCCTACTGACTGTTGCTCTCCCCTACTGACTGCTGCTCTCCCCTACTGACTGCTGCTCTCCCCTACTGACTGCTCTCCTCTACTGACTGCTGCTCTCCCTTACTGACTGCTGCTCTCCCTTACTGACTGCTCTTCCCTACTGACTGCTCTCCCCTACTGACTGCTCTCCTCTACTGACTGCTGCTCTCCTCTACTGCCTGCTGCTCTCCCCTACTGACTGCTCTTCCCTACTGACTGCTCTCTCCTACTGACTGCTCTCCCCTACTGACTGCTCTCCTCTACTGACTGCTGCTCTCCTCTACTGCCTGCTGCTCTCCCCTACTGACTGCTCTTCCCTACTGACTGCTCTCTCCTCTACTGACTGCTGCTCTCTCCTACTGACTGCTGCTCTCCCCTACTGACTGCTCTCTCCTCTACTGACTGCTGCTCTCCTCTACTGACTGCTGCTCTCCCCTACTGACTGCTCTCTCCTACTGACTGCTGCTCTCTCCTACTGACTGCTGCTCTCCCCTACTGACTGCTCTCTCCTCTACTGACTGCTGCTCTCTCCTACTGACTGCTGCTCTCCCCTACTGACTGCTCTCTCCTACTGACTGCTGCTCTCCCCTACTGACGTGGCTCTTTTTGTTTTGTTGTGATGTTGAGAAGCGAGACACAGGAACTTTCTTTCTGGAGCATTTATTCAGAGACAAACGCAAACATACACTGTACATTTACTACCACTTAACAAGTAAACTGCTGATGTATTCTCAGCTCTGATAGCTGACAGCTGTCTGCTCTGGGCGCATTCACCGTCACTCTCTCTCACATACAAGCACCGAGCTATTCCTTAAAGGAGCTTCTTGTAACACAAGGAGAGCCTGCCAGAGCTTACTGTATTTGGTCCGAAAGTCCGAACCATCCAAAAAATGCTTTCACACTATAAACGAACCGGACCATGGACCGAGACCGCCTCTTTTGATCGGACCAAAATGTGGTCTTTTGATCCGGACCAAACTGAAAAGTCTGAAAGTCCGGACCAAATGAGGTAGGTGTGAAAACGCCCTCAGTGAGTTCTGAGTGTTTCTCTGCACTGAGCCTATTCTGAGATGTGTGTGAAGAGGTGTGTTGCTGTGAATGAGTTTTGCAGGAGATGTGAACTGTTGAGCTCAGGTGACTGTTGGTAATGCAGACTGTAGTTTGAGTTTTGCACATGTGGCTTCAGTTGTGACCAGTGTCGTTTCGCAATCGAAAAAAACTGTAATCCTTCAAAGATCAATCTGAATTTTTTAAAGAAGCGGTTGCTCTATTAATTAAGATTTCTATATGAAGAGGATTAAGACTAATTCCCTATCAATAACAACGCTAATCTAATTAAATGCAATTAATTCTCCTAATATTCAGAACATTGGATGCAGATTTAACAAAAGAGAGGGATGAGGAGTCAAAGTTTGTCCTTCAAAAGATGTATTTTTACAGCATGCGCCAGTGATGTAGTCAAGGCCACCTAAACCGAGATAAAGTCATCACCAAGACCAGAGTGTATCGAGACCAAGTCAAGACCAAGACTTTGAGGGGCTGAGAATACAGGGTGACAATTTTTTGGGACTCCCGCGGGTCATGGGATTCAATCTCACTGTCGGTACCGTGATAGGGACGGAATAGAGCATAGAAATCAACGGAGGCAGGCGGGAGCGGGACGGAGCCGGAGATTAAATTAAAAAATGACGAGTATGCGCATAAAACAGCCTTAGGTACCGGAGAATGCAATTCCTCCGGACCTGACAGGGGAAGTATACGCCTACAAGTGTTCTAATCTGCTGCTAAATGCTGGAGAAGAAGATTAACGCTGACCAGCATAGAAAAACAGAGCGCTTCATCTCCATGCACGGCTTTACCGTAATGTTACATCTACAGCAACGGCTTTCACGACTTCACCTGGAGCTCCCAATCTGAAAGTAAGTCTGTTTCTCTCTGCCGTTGGCTGTCACAGCCTAATGTTAGCTACGATAGCTGACATTTAGCTATCTTTAGTGCTTGTACCTCTATAACGTCAGTTAAGTTAACTTTAACCAGCCTGGTTCTATGTGAAAAACCACAACGGCAGAGAGAAACAGACGTAACTAAACATGCTTGCTGTCTGCTAGCCGCTACAGAGGGGCAACAGAGTCTGATAACTTTAGACAACATAGGGAACAAAACTGGAGCGGGACGGGATTCGGGAGTCTTTCTCTCGGGATTTTGCAGGACAGGATTTTTTTTGGGGGGCAGTCACTTGATCGGGATATGACGGGAGTATTTTCGTGGGCTCAGGATGGGATGGGAGCAACAATTAATTCCTGTGTCACCCTCAAGTTGAGACCGAGTCAAGACCAAGACCAGACCAGTGCCAGAACTTCTCCTGTCTCCTGCATTCACTGTTTTGGGAGTGTGTGTTAAGGGGGGGGGAGGCTCAACAGTAACACATTTGAAACTAGAAATGAATCAAATTATTGGTTGCATTGGAAGCAGGACATTATACATCCAATCACAGTGATGATAACATAAAATTAGACAATGCATAGGCAAATCAATGATATTCCTATAGGTGTGGTCTTGACCGGTCTTGAAATAAAATCCAGAATCCAGAGGCATGAAGTAAAATCGCGGTTGATTCCGAGACGAGACAGAGACCATGAAAAAGTGGTTTTGAGACCGGTCTTAACACCGATCTTGAGTACTACAACACTGGCATGCGCTATATTAGTGTAAATTAACATAATAAAGTTTTATGTGAAGGAATAATGAGTTATTGTAGGAAGTTAGGTAGGTTAGTAGTAGAGAGGTTGTGTTTGGGCTGAGGAGGTGTAAGTGCAGTCGATGGTAAAAAGAAATGAGGCATCTCAGGGAAAACAAGAGAAAGCACTCAGGGATTTAATTGGAAACTTCAGTTTAAGTGCATTTAACTGAAGACTCCACTGTCAGCATGACAACCTTTAATGCCCTTGCTGTCCATCAGCTTTCTCTGAGTCATTAACACCAGAAAGAACCCAATTGCATCTAATGTGGCAGAAAAGCGCCAATATTGTGACTCGTGGATGATGAAAATGTGCCTCCTACTACTCCTAAAACTCACAACATAATTATTTTACACAGAAGTTAATAAAACTCAAGCAAGTTTTCTTCTGTTTCCTTCAGCAGAACACTAACCTGCCACCCATTAGCAGCCCACTAAACTTTTATTCCCCCAGCATCACTCATCAGGTCTCAGTGATGAGACCAGTGAACACATTTTCTTCAGCCTGAGACAAAAAAACATAATAGTCTGCCTGGCTGGATGGAATAAAAGGCAGTAGAGGTTGACGGGGTGAATCCAGAGAGAGGAAATATCTGACACATCATGATCTGGTAAAGCTGTAGAGCACAGCAGAGGAGGAGGAGGAGGAGAAAGGGAGGAAGAAGGACAGGAGGAGAGGACGATATCAGGATAAAATCATAGGAGTCAGAGGAGGAGGGGAGGAGAGGTGAGATGAGAGGCTGGGAGGAGATAGGAACAGAGAAAAGTAATTGAAAAAAGTTCAGGGTGGAAGACAAAGAGCCAGAAAAGAAACTCTCTTCAATACACTCGTACTCTCAGAGGTTTGAAAAATGTGGATAAAAACAAGAGTAGAGAATGAGGGAAAGCAAAGGGGACTAATTAGAGTTAAGATAAGATTTGAAGAAACTACAAACGCCTTATCCCCAGCTTTGAATGATCTTGTTAAAAAAGAATTCAAATAAATGAAACCTACAAGGGAGAACAAAAAAAGAGGGGAGGAGGCCATTAACAAGGAAGAAGATTTAAATCAAAACAAGACACTCCCCCTCAAGCTTGCCACAAGAACAAAGTCTTTCCACATAAATTGAATTGTATTCCCCTGTATTTGCCTACTAGATCTAACTGCTATTGCTAGTTCAATAGCTATATTAACAGAAGTGGTGATAGAGGTGAACCTTGGGGGCAACCTCATATAATACTGAAGGGCTCAGACATTCATTCAGTACCTCAGCCACAGGGTTGGGATGTAATATTTTGATCCAGTTACGGAAGGTATTTAAAACCAAACCGAGCTATAATGTCAAAGATATAAGTCCACTCAACGCTATCGAAGGCCTTCTCTGTGTCAAGCGAGAGAAGAGCCGTGTCTTTTTCTTCTTTTTGGCAGAACAGTACATTAAGAACGCGCCTTACATTATGGAATCTTTGCCTTCCCTATACAAATCCATTTTGGTCATCCCCCACAATACTTGGAAGCACAACCTCTAGCCTTTTAAAATAAAAGCCTTCTCACCGTGCTTGTTGATGAGCAGGGCCAGGTATTCTCTGTAGTGGGAGCTGACGTAGAGCAGCAGAGCCGGACTCTGGTTGGTCCTGAAGCTCAGCGTGACGTTCTCTCCTCTCAGCGTCATGTCGGAGTAGATGGAGGACGGCAGAGAGCTGATGTTCCCGCTCAACTCGTATGGATTCTCCTTGAAGGTGTAGCTGACGGACGTCTCTGACTTGAAGCTGGCCGACACCTCTGCGGGAAGATGTATGTGGACTTTAAGCTGTGACTTTTATTGATATACACCTTGCAGGGTTTTTCTCACTCAGAATCAGCCTTTGTGGGGCGACTACGCACGGCAGTAAGCATGGTCGGACCTCGTACAGTAAAGGCAATGAGTCTGTGTTACCTTATTTGACAGAAATCAATGCATTTTCCTGTTATTTCTGACAATTTGATAATTTGTGCTGGTGATTTTCCTTTGGAGCTGGCTAAGACCTCTTTGGGGGGGGCACCACAAATTCCTCTATGCAGTAAAAACTCTGCCTTGGTGTTGTGACAGTCAAACTTAAGATAAGCTTGTATCAATTGAAACGATGTAATATCTTCACTCCAGATGTGAATGAAACCAACAATCCCCGGTTAAGGAGACCATTGCCTTACCCTTAAGGCCACTGTGGCTCAGCCATGACGATTATGTCATCCTGATTAGCAACTCCT
This sequence comes from Zingel zingel, assembly GCA_023566125.1. Classification (NCBI taxonomy): domain Eukaryota; kingdom Metazoa; phylum Chordata; class Actinopteri; order Perciformes; family Percidae; genus Zingel; species Zingel zingel. The sequence continues at coordinate 29,511,887 of CM042324.1, forward strand.
AACCTTTCGCTCAGAAAACCAGTATCAACCTTGGGTGCATCTCATGTGCCTTATTTAATAGCTCCTTGCTCCACCTGCCCTCTGCTGAACCAGAAGTTGTTCTGTCCCTCCTCGGTGAAGGCCATCTCAAAGCCCTTATTCCTTCCCCGAGGACCGAGGAGCGAGCATCGAGGAGGGATCATTGAGGAGCTACAGGCGAAGATACAAAGAACAGCCTTCCTGGAAGCCGTGCAGCTGAAAGGGTTGCTAAGTCTGCCCCAACAACTGACAAATCCATGTGACGCTTCAGAGGAAAGGATGTCTCATCCCTCTACAACACATTTCCAGGTTGCCTCTCTCCTCCCATGAAGTGAGGCAGGTGGAGGAGTCGGGTCTCCTGGAGGTATATCTACCATGTACAATGCAAATCAAAGTTTCAAAAGACGAATGTTAGTTTGTGTCATGTCAGTTTGTGTCATGTTAGTTTGTGTCTTTTTATAGAATCTTCTCTACCATTTTGCATTCATGATTACTACCAGGATGGCCGAGTGGTTAAGGCGTTGGACTTAAGATCCAATGGGCAAGAGCCCTCGTGGGTTCGAACCCCACTCCTGGTAGTCTGACTTGCCCTTTCAAAAGGATCAAGGAAAGATGCCATGTCTACCCCTGTAGGTAATATGACATCACTAATACTGCATTAAGAGCTGTGACTGCTCCATGAAAATGTGTCCTTTTTTTATACAGCACTTAAGAAATCAGTAACTAGTGTGTCAGGTAACAACGATTGGTTTTTGGCATTTAGAGGTACAAGCTAATCTCATCAGGATGGTCGAGTGGTTAAGGCGTTGTGCTCAAGCTGCAATGGACAGTTGCCCTTGTGGGTTCAAACATTGTGAAAAGTTATAGAAGTGACATGAAAATACAACAGCAGCTTCCAAAAGATAACTATTAGTTACTGTAATACTTACACTCTGCTTATGTAGATTGCATCATCATATGTTTCAAAGAATAGTTTATGAAGATTAACTGAGCACCCAGTGACCAGTTCTGTTTGGTGTATATGGCCAATCAGCAAATTAGTACCAGCCAATGACAGCACATTAGTTTGGGACTTGGCACAAAGGGGGTGGAAAAAACATTACGCCTGGGTGACACAAAGATGTACATAGACTACAGTGTGCAGATATGAGCTTATATATCATGAGTTGGTATATTAAACTGTTGCCACTTCCTTTTACATTAGATGAGTGCTACATCAGAGGAAGTAGCATAGCAACAACAGTGTTTCAAGAAAATCAGAAAATTAACCAAAGAAGTGGCAAAGTTTAGTACAATTCTTTCATGGTATTTTAAGTCAGACCAGCACACAAATAAATCTATGTTTTGATACAGAAGATTTAATATTGGACTAAATATACATTCATCAGGTGGACTAACTTCACCAGTAACAGGAAAACTTTACTTATGTGTGTCCTCATATGTGTGTGTGTGTGTGTGTGTGTGTGTGTGTGTGTGTGTACCTGTATGGCAGAAGACTCCGGTGTATGCTGACAGGCCACAGTCACAGTGGAAGCCGTTGGTTCTCTCCACACAGCGGCCCTGGTTCAGGCAGAGCGAGCCGTAGCTGCTGCAGTGACCTGGGCAGCCGGCTCGAACCCCAGGTGTGATCTTGGCCCTCTCCTCCAGGTCCAGGGTGACGCCGTTCAGCTGCAGGGAGCGAATACATCCCCGAAATCCCTTCTGCCTGGACGCTGTGCCTCCTGAAAACATTTAAACAGTGCATGACACTAGCATTACACTTTATTTTACATTCAGCTGATCAATCAAAACCAGTGCTTCCGCAATGTTTTGGTCACCAGGATGGCCGAGTGGTTGAGGGGTGGACTTAAACTCCAATGGGCTAAAGCCCTCATGGGTTCAAACACCACTCCAGGTAGTTTGACTTTAACAAGGATCATTACAAGATCTGCACAATAAAAGGTAGCTCGTGGAGGTTTTAAATCGGTAATCTGACATGACTGCAATGAAAAGTGTATTTTTTATGCAGCTCTTACTGGAGAAATCAGTAGCTAGTGTCTCAGGTAACGTTTTCTTTTTACCATACTGGGGGATGTTTCACAAAAGCAGAATTACAAAAATCCAGGATAACCGATAAAGCGAGGCTTGACCTAGTCTAATCTGTGTGGCTTGGTGCGTTTCACGACGGCCAAGCCAGGCTGAGGAGGAGCGAGTAGGTTGAGCCAGGATGAAGTAATTTGGATAGATGCACGTTCACGGCTTTCTTTAACAGACCGCAAGGTCGATAACAGATTTATTGATGCTAAAATGGAGAATACGCATTGTTCATACTTTAAAAAGTGAGCAGCAGGCTTCCGGTTTGGTGAGCATTTGAGAGTGATGTGGTCTCCGTCTCCTGTAACTCAACTTTGTAAAAACACGTATTTTTCTTATACCCTCAACCACCCAAGTAAGAACTGACACCTCACAAACTCAGTATAACATCTTGTCACCAGGAATAATGTCAAAAGCAACAAAACTGTCAAAGAAGTGAGAGAATGAAGCTCTGAGTGCCTGCGCTAACACATGCTTAACTAGCATCGAAGGCCTGCTGCTAAAACATAGAGCTAGCATAGCGACGGATATTAAAAACTCCTTCGTTGCCATGGAGTCAAGACTGGAAAAAATACAGACCACGGTGTTAGATCATGGACAACGTATCATCTCACTGGAAACCAGTGCCGAATCAGATGGCCAGCGTATTCGTACTCTGGAGGCGAGGTTGGTAGGTTTAGCCGATAGCAACAACAAGCTACTAGCGAAGACGTCGGACCTCGAAAGCCGGAGCCGCAGGAATAATATCCGAATCATTGGCCTTCCAGAATCGATTGAGGGGCCCACACCCACCATGTTTTTCTCGAAGCTGTTAGTTGAACTACTCGGAGAGGAGATCCTGGAATCCCCTCCTGAGCTTGACCGAGCGCACAGGGCGCTAACCGCCAAGCCACAACCAGGATCGAGGGCGCGGCCTGTGATTATCCGCCTGCACCGCTTTCGGGTTAAGGACCTAATCATACGAGAGGCCCGCAAAAGAAGAAGGAAACTACAATATCAAGGAGCCCTCATCCAGATCTTCGAGGACTACGCTCCGGAGGTGGTTGAAGAATGCGCAAAATACCAGACGGTGATGGCAGAACTGTACAATATCTCTCTCAGGCCCGCATTACTCTTCCCGACTCGCCTTCAGGTAACACTCAATGGCGGGGCAAAGAAGAGGTTCTCCTCCCCAGAAGAGGCCGCGGCGTTCGCTTCAAGCTAGAAACAGAGCCCGAGGCTGGACTAGCTTAGTCGGCTAGGCTGGGCATACACAACACTAAGGCAGCTCCGGTGGGACGTAAGGTCACCAGGTATAGTTCTGATCACCAAGGCATAACAGGTCAAGGGTATATGACCGTTATTAAACCCTAACCATTGTAAAATAACAATATGTGACTGAAAACTCTTTGTTTTGGACTACTGGTAGTTGCGCATTGCATTAGCCAGTGGCTACCATGCTAGCTGTCCCTCTGCCTTGGGCACCAAAGGGCTAGGCTGTCTCTTCCAAAGTCACTCTCCTGCAGAAAACTGAGTTAATTTTGTACTCGGACAATTTATTTTACTTATTTATTTTTGTTGCTTTTGCACGAATTTGGACACTTTCATTTTTCGGTTTTATGGGACAACTAAATGTGCAAAGATTTATTGCTTAATTTCTCTTGTATTTTCTTAAAGCTGCAATGGGTGGGACAAGGGCAGGAGACCAGGTCTCCTCACAAGTGGAGTGGAGGTTCAAGGGAATGGGCTGGTAAAGAGACCTTTTCTGTTTGTTTGTTTGACGGTTTTTTAAGTTTTTGATATAATTTGTTATGATTTCACTTAAATTCTGCTGCCTATGCCTTAGAATCGACCTGATACCCTTTATACCATTAGCTGTAACATGACTGGCTCAATAGATGGGGGGACCACCGGTAGGCAGATGGTAAGGTTCACCTCTTTAAACACGGGGGGCTTGAATGCAGCATTAAAATGAACAAAGATTATGACTTATATCAAAAATCTGGATGCAGATGTGATACTTCTTCAGGAGACACACCTGCTAAAGTCTGAACATGGAAAACTGAGCTGACCCTGGATAGGACAAATCTTTCACTCCCAATTTAATTGTAAAACAAGAGGTACAGCTATATTAATCAGGAAAAACGTTCAGTTTACCTCCAGTAATATTATCACAGATCCAGAAGGACGTTATACAATTATCGCTTGTATATTATACCAGAAGCCTGTAGTTTTAGCATCAATCTATGCCCCTAATTGGGATGATCACAGCTTCTTTAATTCGGTATTGTCTTTAATTCCCAATCTGGACTCCCACACTTTGATTCTGGGTGGGGATTTGAATTGTGTCATTGACCCAGTTCTTGACAGGTCGAGCTCCCGAATTATCCCGCCCTCAAAGATGTCACAAGCTTTGTCCACCCTCATGGACCAGTTTGGCTACATTGATCCCTGGAAATTCATGTCCCCACGTTCCCGTCAATATTCCTTTTTCTCGCATGCCCATCGTTCTTTTTGTTGTATTGATTACTTCCTAGTGGATAAAAATCTTATCTCTTCACTTATTTCTGTACAATATTTACCCATAACAGTTTCAGATAACTCAGCCGTAGTACTGGATCTTCGTTTTGACCTAAAACACAAACATTTTAGGTTTTGGCGCCTCGACCGTCTCCTACTTAAAGAGGAAAAATTCTGTGATTATAGTTCTGACTCAATCACAGCCTTTTGCGACACCAACAAAAATAAAGAGACCTCCCCATCATTGCTATGGGATACCCTGAAAGCTTTTCTCAGAGGCAAGATAATTTCATATATATCCTATGCCAATAAACAACGCAGAATGCATAAGGAAGAACTGGAAAGATTAATCGCAGATCTGGACAGATCGTTAGCAGTAACAAGTGCTCCGGACTTGTATGAAGAGAGACTTAGACTTAAGACAGAACTTGACTTACTCCTTTCAACAGAAGCTGAACGACTACTTCCTATGGATCGCTATACGAACACGTTGATAAGGCTTGGCGCTCCTCGCTCACCAGCTAAAAGCCAGACAAGCATCCAACCAAATTATCCAGATTAAAGATGAGTCAGGCACGGTAGTGACCGACTCAATTAAAATGTATGCCTCATTCAATTTATTTTATTGTATAAATCTGAATCCCCCGGCGATGACACCCAAATGGACGCCTTCTTTCAAAAACTAGACTGACCAAGAGTTTCACCCAATGATAATCAGATGCTGGACGCTCCTTTAACACTTCCTGAGATAAAAAAAAAGCAATAAGCTCAATGACGGGTACCCTGTTGAGTTTTATAAGTGATTTTCTAACCAGCTGGCCCCTCTACTTTTGGAGATGTTTAATTATTCATACAGTCATGGCTCTCTACCACCCACCTTAGTGCAAGCCTCCGTTTCCCTCATCCATAAAAAAGATAAGGACCCTCTAAACTGCGCATCATACAGGCCGATTTCCCTCCTACCTGTAGATGTGAAAATACTAGCTACAATTTTAGCTCGTCGCTTGGGGCCCATTATGCCTTTAATCATCTCGGAGGACCAAACGGGGTTCATTGGTGGGAGGCACTCCTTTTCCAATGTCAGAAGACTTCTTGGCGTCATTCATACTCCATCCTCTCCTACAAATCCGGAAGTGGTCATATCACTTGACGCCGAGAAGGCCTTTGATAGGGTGGAATGGCCCTATCTCTTCTCTTCCCTGCAACTATTTGGGTTTAGTACTGGTTTTATTTCTTGGATCAAATTATTGTACTCCTCTCCCCAGGCATCAGTATGCATGAACACACAGCGCTCTGATCCTTTCCCCCTCTTTCGCGGCACACGCCAAGGGTGCCCCCTCTCTCCACTGTTGTTCGCGTTTGCAATTGAGCCGCTGTCCATAGTATTGAAATCAGAAGGAGGATTCAAAGGAATACGGAGACATGGAGAGGAACATAGGGTCTTGTTGTACGCTGATGACCTACTCCTGTATGTAAATGATCCCCTGTCAAGCCTTCCACCCATTCTCTCAATCCTGGACTCTTTCAGGGTATTCTGCGGGTATAAATTGAACATTTCCAAAAGTGAGTGTTTCCCAATAAACCAATTGGCTACAGAAATTCCAACTCATCTCATACCATTCAAGACCGCTCTGGTGGGCATAAAATACCTAGGAATAATGGTCACACGATCTATGCACACACTGAAAGAACGGAACTTCTCAGAACTGACGGCAGCAGTCAAACAAGATCTTCAAAAATGGAATGGTCTTTGGCGGGCAGAGTGCAAACAGTAAAAATGAATCTTACCACGGTACCTTTACCTTTTTCAATGCTTACCAATCTACCTCCCTCGATTATTTTTCAATCTTATTAAAAGTATCATATCCACGTTCATTTGGAAAGGTAAACAGGCCAGAGCAAATTAATCCTTGCTCCAGAGAAGCAGATCATTGGGTGGCCTGGGATTACCCAACCTCCTTGGCTACTATTGGGTGGCTAACGCACAAAAGATTTTGCTCTAGTTCACCTCACCTCAACATAGTTGGTGCCAGTTAGAGGCAAACTCATGCTCCATGTCCCTCCAGGCGCTAGTATGTGGCACCCTCCCCCTTTGTCTTGGACATTTCACATCCAACCCCATTGTAACTAATACATTAAAATGTGGGCTCAAATCAGGAAACAGTTTGGATGGCTCTCCATTCCCCTAACTACACCTCTTTGTAACAATCACTTATTTGTGTGCTTTGTAGCTCTGGAAAAGAAAGGCCTGAGATGCCTGGGAGACTTGTACATAGACGGACTGTTCGCCAGTTTCAACCAACTATGCTCAACCTTTGGACTAGGTAATACAGACTTTTTTCGCTTCTTCCAACTTCATGACTTTGCACAAATTTACTCTCCTCAGTTCCCCCAAGCCCCACCCCTCAGCAGCATAGACTTAGTACTTCAGGCTAAATCTTTGCCTAAGGACCATGTATCATTTCTCTATAATCTCGTATCACCAACAAATGATTAATCTGCAAATAAGAGCAGAAACTGGGAAACCAAACTCCAGATAAGCATTCCGGATGCTCTATGGAAAAAAAGCGTTGGAAGCTGTTAACTCCTCCTCTAGCTGTGCCAGACTATCTGTTATCCAATTTAAAGTACTCTTTAGACTGCACTATAGCAAAGACCAACTCTTCAAACTTTATCCAGATAGGACTACTGAAGCTTGTGACAGATACTCTCAGACGCCGTGCAATCTGACACACATGTTCTGGACATGCTCTAAATTGTCTAACTATTGGCATTCATTTTTTAAATCTATTTCTGACATCCTATGTATATCTGTTAGTGCTTCGCCACAGATAGCTATTTTTGGGGTGCCTCCTGATGAACTTGTGACCACATCTTTGTAGAAAAATGTTTTAGCTTTTGCATCCTTGATTGCGCGCAGAAAAATTCTCCTCTTATGGAAATCCTCCCAGCCACTTTCCTTTAAATCCTGGCTACATGATATGTTATTCCTACTAAAACTGGAAAATTCAAATTCAGCCTCAGAGGCCGAAGTTTTACTCACACTGGAAACCACTACTTGATTATGTTGATAAACTTCCCGCTACTGAAACGTCCCCCTGATTCTACGCCCACACCCTGCCTGGTCTTAGATATGACTTCCACGGGCAGCAGACAACCTATGTTACATCCTCTTATTTATTTGTATTACTATTATTACTATTATTTATTTAATTTATTTATTTATTTTTATTACTATTATTATTATTATTATTATTTATTTTATTTATTTATTTGTTTATTTATTATTCCAAGTATGGACTGTTATCTAAAACTGATAGGAGTTCATTAACTTGTTGTTATTAAGATGTAAGGGTCTCTGAGGTGGGTGGGATAGAAAAATGAAAATGTGACTCTGTGGATGTATTGTTTACTGCAACTGTGAATCAATAAAAAATATATTTAAAAAAAAGAAAAAAAAGTGAGCAGCAGCTTCTTATGGATAAGTATGATAATGTGATAGCATTATTATTATTATTATATTATTATTATAAATTATTTGTAAAAAAAAACTGACCACTGCTCATACCATTCAAGGATTAGGCTCTGCGGAGCTTGTTCCCCGGAGCCCTTATGTTTTCTCGCCCCGCAGTTTTCCCTGGATTAGGCTGGCACCTAAATCATGGTTGCAGCTCTCGCCGTGGTCCTGCTAGGTGCCCTGCTACGCCGTGCAGTGCCCTGCTACGCCCTGCTTTGCCCTGCTATGTCCAGCTACGCCCTGCTACGTCACACTATGCCCTGCTTCACCCTGATATGCCCTGCAGTGCCCTACTATGCCATGAACTACTACAACTACTATTTCTAGTCATAGTTCCATTATCTTTATTGTGACTATTATTGCCACTGTTCATCGTACCCCCAACCGGCACCGGCAGACAACTGCCCACCAAGAGCCTGGGTCTGTCCCAAGTTTCTCCCTATAAGGAAGTTTTCCTCACCACTCATCGTTTCTGATTTGATACTATAAATAAAATTGAATTGAATTCAATTGAATTGAATTAATCATTTGCACAAATAGACTACTGCAATGAGACTAGAAAGATTATTAATCATTAATTGCGACTCACCGGCTACCGGTGTCAAATCCCAAAAAGTGGTCATCCGGCAAAAACTGATTGCTGTCTACCCTACATGCAAATACAATTGTACACAGACACATGTTAGATGAACGCCAGTGGAACCCTTTCAAAATAAAATACTGGCTCCTATCTTTGCCAAGGACGCACTGGTAACTAGTACTCAGGACAGTCCATTCTCCAAACAACTTTCCAACCTCTTTTATTGAAACACGACTACTTTCTTATTCATCAAGCAGATTTATGTGTAAAAAAAAACAGGCTGCTAGTTATCTTCAGGGTTGGTTTTTCTTTTCAGCGCTGAGCTCACTGAAACATTAATGCGAGCTGAAGACCCGTCCTTTGATGGCCTCACAAATTTGTCTCTGTTCCGAAGAGGCAAACACGCTTCAACAGTCAGCGATGTAAGAGAATAAAAATTAGAACATGCCATTTAAAAATGAAAACAGCAAAGATACAAAGCCCCGTTCGTGTTACCATCATTCATGGAACGCTGGGTAGTGACACTGTTCGGTTATCTGCGGGAGTTATCTGCTTGATACGTTCCCTCCCTCATCTTAAACATCTGCCAGTCAGTCACACATACACCATCTGCCCTTTCACTCCTCAGACGTGTGCCAAATAAACATCATTAAAAACAGGTGGTGGCAGCCTCCATGCAACACCCACCATGTGTGTCAGTTAAACACCACAACATCATCAAAGGTCATCAAATCACAGTGTGTTGGATGAGTGTATAAGTGAAAGTGTGACGATGATTGTGTATGTTATGTACCTATACTTACAGTGCAGTAGCTGTAAGTATAGTAAGGAGAAATGTACAAGTTTGTGTGTGTGTGTGTGTGTGTGTGTGTGTGTGTGTGTGCATATGTGTGTGTACTTACTTGACTTCATGCATGAGCGCCTGCATGTATGTGGCTTTGAGCAATGGGGAAAACAGTTCGTTGTGCAATGAGCAAACGTTAAAATATTCATGAGTGGCCTCCTCAGTGGGGTGCAGCAGGTTGAGTCAGGTTGAGCTCATTTGAACGGCAGAGTGAACAAAACTGTGAGAGGAGGCTACAGAGAGTGGTCAGTGGTTTGAAACCTTCGCAGCAGTGACGCAAATGTTGAGAAAACTTTTAAAGGTTTCCTTGAAATGCTTAAAAAAAGCCTTGGATATGCCTGGTAGAGCAAATTTAATTTGCGGACGGAGCAACAGTGCCTCTGGAAAATAGCCTCAGGAAGTAACTTGTTTTGGTGCAACATGTGTACTTTCAAAGGTTGTTTTAGTCATGCAACAGAAAACTCAGATTGGACAGATAGTCTAGCTAGCTGTCTGGATTTACCCTGCAGAGATCTGAGGAGCAGTTAACCATAGTCCTCAGAAATCCACTGGAGTTTAAAATTCCAACACAAAGAAAGCAAGAAGGTAATGGAAATCTGGCCGAAATGAGGGCCATCTGGCAGAATTTCCAATCACGGAAATGAAACGTCGTCGCTATAGACTCTGTAACGTCACCCATAGGTTTCTAAAGAGCCTAAATGAAGCTTAAAGTGCTCCTGGTGGTTCCGGCTGACGCTATTTTGGCAATGCCTGATTTTGGCTAATCTAAAAATGGGAAAATAGGTGGAGCCTACAGTCTATGCGTCCTGTGACGACAGCCACCTGTCACTCAAAGAGACACACCCTTAATTATGCACAACTTTAATATAAATTAAACAGTTGAGTTATTAAATTCTGCTGTAAAGGTGAATACATTTTTCCGAGCATCATAAACATCCCAAAATGTCAAATTTTAGTATTTGAATTTGCAAAGCTAGGTCCAATAAAAACAGAAAAAGTCTTGAAAAGCTGTAAAATGCAGGGAGCCAGCAGGAAGTCAGCCGGCTCAGCAAGTGAAAGATTCTCATAAGCATGCTCTATGGACCCAAAAATGCAGAAGCCTGAAAAACATTTTTGGTGTATATGGCACACATGTACAGCACTTTATACATTGCCCTTTTGCAACTTTACCAGCCTTTTCTGATTATCTCAACAACTGCCAAAATATATTCATCAAACTTCTACCAACAATATGAACAGCAGTTTTCATACAGCAATATAACAGTAACGATGACTGTCACATGAATAATTACAAAAATAATGGTCACAACTTTAAATAACAATGCTTACAGTGGGAGTGGGAGGCTGGTCAATGAATGATTGACGATGGAGAGGTTGTGATATAAACATTAGCATTTCACATTAGACCTTCAGCTGATGACGTAGAATCATCTCTACCACTTTGCATACATGATCACTGACAGGGTGGCTGAGAGGTTAAGGCATTGGACTTAAGATCCAATGGGTAGAAACTCTTGTGGGTTTGCACCCCACTCCTGGTAGACTGAATGTAACAATCATCAGAACTACATCTGCACAGTAAGAGATAAAAGTGAGATTTTGAATTCAAAGCCTGTCACACCTCCTTGAAAAGGTGTAATTATTATGCAGCTCTTTACGGAGAAATCATTAACTAGTGTGTCAGGTAACAACGTTTTTCTTTTGCCATTTAGAGGTCACAACACAAAGACCAGAGCTACAGGGGGGACAGGTATAACCAGCCCTTGTCCTTGTCCCGCCCACCCCCACCCTCACCGCAGTCATCTCTCCTTCATCCCTCTACACACCTCCCCCCTGACACCACAATGCCCCCCCCCCTCCTTCTCCCCCACCTCAACACAATCCCTGCCTCACATCACCACAGACCAGGTCAGAGGACAGCTGAGAAAGCAGCAGGCCTGGATAAAGTGTGTCCGAGACTACTAAAGACCTGCGCTGCAGAACTGGGGGAACCACTACAACGGTTCTTCAACATTAGCCTACAGCTAGGGAAAGTGCCCACCCTCAAGAAGACATCCTGCATTGTTCCAGTTCCCAAGAAGAAAAGGCCCAGCGAGCTGAACGACTTCTGACCGTTGGCACTCACTTCACACCTGATGAAGACGTTGGAGCGGCTCTTCCTCAGCCTCCTCAGACCTCAGGTACAACACGCCCACGACCGGCTGCAGTTTGCATACCAGCCAAATGTTGGCATGGAGGATGCCATCCTCTACATGCTACACCAAGTCCACTCCCATCTGGATAAGGGAAGCAGCACAGTGAGGATCCTTTTCTTGGACTTCTCCAGTGCCTTCAATACCATCCGGCCCCCTATACTTCAGGACAAACTAAACAGGATGGGAGTGGACCCCTATCTGGTAAACTGGATCAAGGATTACCTCACTGACAGGCCACAGTACGTCAGGCTGAAGGACACCACGTCTGACACTGTGGTAAGCAGCACTATAGCCCCCCAGGGCACAGTGCTGGTTCCTCTTCTCTTCACCCTGTACACCTCGGACTTCTTTTACAACTCGGAGCTGTGTCACATACAGAAGTACGCCGATGACACAGCCATCATTGGGTGCATCAGTGGTGACAGAGAGGAGGAGTATTGGAGTCTGGTGGGGGATTCTTTTTGTAGAAATATCTCTGCCACTTTGCATTCGTGATTATGACCAGGATGGCCGAGTGGTTAAGGCGTTGGACTTAAGATCCAATGGGCATAAGCCCTCGTGGGTTCGAACCCCACTCCTGGTACAAGGACTTTAAAGGGGTGATAGAATGGGAAACCAATTTTACTTGTCATAGTTGAATAATGACAGTTTAGTGGGTAACTAGGACATACATAGAGCCTCAAAATCCCATTGACACCTCTTTCCTCTGCAAATGTTACAATTTGAAACTGCCTCTGAAAACGGGCAAATCTCAACGGGCATCCTAGTTGACGTCAACTCGTTGGCTCCTCCTCATTTAGATGTTATATAAGTGTTGTGATGAAATTCAAACTGTATTCTCCACGGAGCCCCGAGCATTCCATTACTCCAGTACCCAGGGAAACGGTGACTTTCACTGGGTATGGAGGTTGCCGCTTTGAGCATACCATATTTGGAAGAAAAGCTCTTGTTCCAAACAGAGCCATATTCACAGGGTAGTTAAGGGCCTAATAAAATAGCATTCGGGCAATTTTCAGCCCAACCAATGTTACATACCCTATTAGGAGACCTTAAGGAACAGTGTAAAATACCCAATATAATCATTCTATCACCACTTTAACAAGGATCACAAGCACAACTTCACAGTAAAAGATAACTCACAGAGTTTCTGAATTGACATGACTACTACTGTAATGAGAGCACCTACTTTTCTTTGAAAAGGTGTATTTATTATGCAGCTCTTTACAGAGAAATCATTAACTAGTGTGTCAGGTAACAATGTTTTTCTTTTGCCCTTTAGACACATGTCGACGTCACCAGGATGGCCGAGTGGTTAAGGCGTTGCACTCAAGATGCAATGGACAGTTGTCCTCGTGGGTTCAAATCCCACTCCTGGTATCCCTTCTATATTGTGAAAAGTTATAGAAGTGACACAAAAAAACAACAGCAGGTTTCACAAGACAGATATTAGTTACCTACACTCTGCTTATGTGGATTGCGTTCTCCTAAGTTACAAATAATAATGTATGAAGTTCTAATACTTAGTTCAGACTGACAAATGAGCACCCAGTGACAGTTCTGCATGGTGTAGATGGCCAATCAGCACATTAGATTGGGACTTGGCGGTAATGGGGTGGGAAAGAAATAACCCCTTACCAACACAAAGAAAACTTTCTGTTTTCCCGACTTTGTTGATTGTCCTGCCCCGCCCTGATGTGTTTCACCTGTTGTATCACCTGTCCCTCATTTGTTCATTACCTCATGTATTTAACCTCTGTGTTCCCTTTGTTTCTTGTTGGATCGTTTTGCTTTCATTGTGTCCGTTGCGCTGTCTGCGTTAGTTTGTGTTCCTAGTTTTGCTAGTTATTCTATTGGTTTGTTTCTGCCTTGTGTTTCTTTTTTGGTATTTTTTTCCCTCCGTGTTTTTCCAGTCCTTGTACTGCCACTTTTTGTTTATTAAATCCTCAAACTCAGAACTTCTGCCTGCCTGTGTGCTTCCTCTGCGTTTGGGTCCTATTATTCCCTGCCTCCCCTTGACAGAGTACATCGGTGCCATTTTGATGTGTGTTGCGATTTGATAGTACTGAGCTAGGGAATAATTTCCACTGGGGGCAGGGGGGACATGTCCTCCTCGCTTTTCAAAATCATGTATGTGTCCCCCCACTTTCAAATTAGTTTAATATTAATTTTTTAAACAAATTTAATTTGTCTGTTTTTCTGGAAATAGATATGATGTAGTCGCCGTAATCTGACATGACTACTACTGCAATGAGAGCACGCACTTCTCCTTGAAAAGGTGTATTTATTACGCAGCTCTTTATGGAGAAATCATTAACTAGTGTGTCAGGTAACAACATTTTTCTTTTGCCATTTAGGGATATGTTGACGTCACCAGGATGGCCGAGTGGTTAAGGCGTTGCGCTCAAGATGCAATGGACAGTTGTCCTCGTGGGTTCAAATCCCACTCCTGGTATCCTTTCTATATTGTGAAAATATAGAATACATCAGTGCTATTTTAATGTGTGTTGTGATTTTATAGTATTGAGCTAGAGCGTAATTTCCACTGGGGACAGGGGGACATGTCCTCCCCACTTTTCAAAACCCTGTTTGTGTCCCCCCACTTTCAAATTAGTTTAATATTATTTCATTCATAAGCCTCTGTGATTGGCCTCTATTTTAAGCAACAAATAAAGTAAGACATCTTTTCTGGCAGAGGACCCCAGGACCCCCTGCTTTGTGTCCCCCCCAAACTCAAACCAAAGTTACATCCTTGGTATTGAGTATACACTTCTAGAGACAATATATTAAAAGACATTTCTAAAAACAGATTTTTTTCTAAGAAGAATGCACATCACATCTCAGTCAGTCAGTCAGTCAGTCTGACATTTATTTCATTTGTAAAGAAGAACATAACATGGATTTTCTGCATTTTATGCTTCTGGTCTGTTTTTCTGGAAATAGATATGATGTAGTCGCCGTAATCTGACATGACTACTACTGCAATGAGAGCACCTACTTCTCCTTGAAAAGGTGTATTTATTATGCAGCTCTTTACGGAGAAATCATTAACTAGTGTGTCAGGCAACAACGTTTTTCAACAACAACGACAAATTAACAACAACAACACATTAACATCACCAGGATGGCCGAGTGGTTAAGGCGTTGCACTCAAGATGCAATGGACAGTTGTCCTCGTGGGTTCAAATCCCACTCCTGGTATTAAGTTTGATTACTTCCCCATAAGTTATAAAGTTCTAATACTTAGTTCAGACAATTACATGCCCAGTGACAGTGAAGTATACACTTCTAGAGACAATATATAATGAGACATTTCTAAAAACTAATTTTTTTCTAAAAAGAATGGACATCACATGTCAGCCAGTCTGACTTTTATTTCATTTGTAAAGAAGAACATAACATGGATTTTCTGCATTTCCTGCTTCCGGCCTGTTTTGCTGGAAACAGATATGATGTAGTCACCGTCGGAGGTACGGTATAAACAGAAAATATTTAGGTGAATCATTGGCTAAAAAATAAAAAATAAATTCTAGGGAAAAGAATCGATTTTGAAGATCGTCGCAACAAAAGTCACGATACATACAATTTTCGATTTTTATCCCCACCCCTAATAAATACAGTGAGGAAAATAAGTATTTGAACACCCTGCTATTTTGCAAGTTCTCCCACTTGGAAATCATGGAGGGGTCTGAAATTGTCATCGTAGGTGCATGTCCACTGTGAGAGACATAATCTAAAAACAAAAATCCAGAAATCACAATGTATGATTTTTTAACTATTTATTTGTATGATACAGCTGCAAATAAGTATTTGAACACCTGTCTATCAGCTAGAATTCTGACCCTCAAAGACCTGTTAGTCTGCCTTTAAAATGTCCACCTCCACTCCATTTATTATCCTAAATTAGATGCACTTGTTTGAGGTCGTTAGCTGCATAAAGACACCTGTCCACCCCATACAATCAGTAAGAATCCAACTACTAACATGGCCAAGACCAAAGAGCTGTCCAAAGACACTTGAGTCAAAATTGTACACCTCCACAAGGCTGGAAAGGGCTACGGGGAAATTGCCAAGCAGCTTGGTGAAAAAAGGTCCACTGTTGGAGCAATCATTAGAAAATGGAAGAAGCTAAACATGACTGTCAATCTCCCTCGGACTGGGGCTCCATGCAAGATCTCACCTCGTGGGGTCTCAATGATCCTAAGAAAGGTGAGAAATCAGCCCAGGACTACACGGGAGGAGCTGGTCAATGACCTGAAAAGAGCTGGGACCACCGTTTCCAAGGTTACTGTTGGTAATACACTAAGACGTCATGGTTTGAAATCATGCATGGCACGGAAGGTTCCCCTGCTTAAACCAGCACATGTCAAGGCCCGTCTTAAGTTTGCCAATGACCATTTGGATGATCCAGAGGAGTCATGGGAGAAAGTCATGTGGTCAGATGAGACCAAAACAGAACTTTTTGGTCATAATTCCACTAACCGTGTTTGGAGGAAGAAGAATGATGAGTACCATCCCAAGAACACCATCCCTACTGTGAAGCATGGGGGTGGTAGCATCATGCTTTGGGGGTGTTTTTCTGCACATGGGACAGGGCGACTGCACTGTATTAAGGAGAGGATGACCGGGGCCATGTATTGCGAGATTTTGGGGAACAACCTCCTTCCCTCAGTTAGAGCATTGAAGATGAGTCGAGGCTGGGTCTTCCAACATGACAATGACCCGAAGCACACAGCCAGGATAACCAAGGAGTGGCTCTGTAAGAAGCATATCAAGGTTCTGGCGTGGCCTAGCCAGTCTCCAGACCTAAACCCAATAGAGAATCTTTGGAGGGAGGTCAAACTCCGTGTTTCTCAGCGACAGCCCAGAAACCTGACTGATCTAGAGAAGATCTGTGTGGAGGAGTGGGCCAAACTCCCTCCTGCAGTGTGTGCAAACCTGGTGAAAAACTACAGGAAACGTTTGACCTCTGTAATTGCAAACAAAGGCTACTGTACCAAATATTAACATTGGTTTTCTCAGGTGTTCAAATACTTATTTGCAGCTGTATCATACAAATAAATAGTTAAAAAATCATATATTGTGATTTCTGGATTTTAGTTTTTAGATTATGTCCCTCACAGTGGACATGTACCTACGACGACAATTTCAGACCCCTCCATGATTTCCAAGTGGGAGAACCTGCAAAATAGCAGGGTGTTCAAATACTTATTTTCCTCACTGTACATACTGTAACCTCTCAATCAATCTTCACGCACGATCATGTTGAGCATGAAGTTGGTGCCTGGGAGCCAATCAGTATGAAGCTAGTATATTTATATCCATGGGATGATGTGCTTTTGTCCCGATTCGATGTGTATTGGGATTTTCATTCATTGCAATTGTTAAAAGTATTGCGATTGGATAGTATTAAGTATACACTTCTAGAGACAATATATAATGAGACATTTCTAAAAACTGATTGTTTTCTAAAAAGAATGGACATCACATGTCAGCCAGTCTGACTTTTATTTCATTTGTAAAGAAGAACATAACATGGAAGAACATACTGTAACTTCTCAATCAATCTTCATGCAAGATGAAGGTTCCTGGGAGCCAATCAGTATGACTCCAGACCAAAGGAATGACCCAGCAGTGGGACTGTGAGGCTGGTCAATGAATGATTGAGGATAGAGAGGTTGTGAATCATCTCTGCCATTTTGCAAACTTAATGGATGGCCGAGTGGTTAAGGCGTTGGACTTAAGACCCAGTAGGCAAAATCCCTCGTGGGTAGAGATAACTCAATGAGTTTCTGAATTCAGATCCTGCTCCTTGTGTGGTAATCTGACATGACTACTACTGCATTGATCACACTTACTTCTCCTTGAAAAGGTGTATTTATTATGCAGCTCTTTACAGAGAAATCATTAACTAGTTTGTCAGGTAACAACGTTTTTCTTTTGCCATTTAGAGACACATTAACATCACCAGGATGGCCGAGTGGTTAAGGCGTTGCACTCAAGATGCAATGGACAGTTGTCCTCGTGGGTTCAAATCCCACTCCTGGTATAAAGTTTGATTGCTTCCCCATAAGTTATGATGTATAAAGTTGTAATACTTAGTTCAGACAACTACATGCCCAGTGACAGTTTCACTTTGTGTAGATAGCCAATCAGCTCATTAGTTTGGGACTTGGCACTAATTGGGTTGGGACAAAAAATAATGACACCTGATTGACACAAAGATGTAAAAAGACTACAGCATGCAGAGATGAGATACGCTAGTGTATTTTTATGCTGGGATGATGTGCTTTTGTCCCGATTCGATGTGTATTGGGATTTTCATTCATTGCAATTGTTAAAAGTATTGCGATTGGATAGTATTAAGTATACACTTCTAGAGACAATATATCATGAGACATTTCTAAAAACTGATTGTTTTCTAAAAAGACTGGACATCACATGTCAGCCAGTCTGACTTTTATTTCATTTGTAAAGAAGAACATAACATGGAAGAACATACTGTAACTTCTCAATCAATCTTCATGCAAGATGAAGGTTCCTGGGAGCCAATCAGTATGACTCCAGACCAAAGGAATGACCCAGCAGTGGGACTGTGAGGCTGGTCAATGAATGATTGAGGATAGAGAGGTTGTGAATCATCTCTACCACTTTGCAATCTTAACAGGATTGGCCAAGCTAACAGGATGGCCAAGTGGTTAAGGCGTTGGACTTAAGACCCAATGGGCAAGTTATCTCTACCCTCGTGGGTAGAGATAACTCAATGAGTTTCTGAATTCAGATCCTGCTCCTTGTGTGGTAATCTGACATGACTACTACTGCAATGATCACATTTACTTCTCCTTGAAAAGGTGTATTTATTATGCAGCTCTTTACGAAGAAATCATTAACTAGTGTGTCACCTAACAACATTTTTCTTTTAATATAAGTTACAAAGAATAATGTATGAAGTTCTAATACTTAGTTCAGATTGACAACTGCTTGCCCAGTGACAGTTCTGCTTGGTGTAGATGGCCAATCAGCACATTAGATGGTATTACTTGGCACACATTGGATAGGGAATGTGACAAATATTCCTGTTTTTAACCAAGCATCTACTTTAACACACCATCACACTCCTTGTCACAGCCCTTCTCTCATTTCTCCGTGTTGACAAGTCAGTATTTATTTTTTCTCTATAGTTTTATATTTCTCCTCCTCCTGTCATGTACAGCAGATCCACATCTCACCTCTGCTCCCCCAGAAGCTCCAAACTGTCAACACTCTTCTCATGAAATGCTACAACGATGAAACGGCAATGAGGCAACAAGCTGTAGGTGCAAAACTGAATCGGGGGCATAACTTTCATCAGCTGTCTGTCTTTCTAATGCCACGCCGGCTGCTCACTGGATCAGTGGCTGATTGCCAGTCTAACAGGACGAGCAGCAAACAGTATGCTCACTTTACCGTTCAATGTTTCAGCTACAAAAGATCACAACTCTGCATGTTCAACATTGTACATTCTCTCTGAGATGCAACATCTATTGTTCGCAAACTTCAAACATGACAACCTATTTCTGCAAAGATCACAGATCAAAACTCTTATTGTGTTCAGAGCACAAACTTGGCAGCTCTTTGCTCTCAGAGTTTGAAGCTGACAACTTCCTATTGTTCAGTAGCAGCAGCTTTCACACCAATAAATCACTGAGCTCCGCTCGACTCTCCACCAGGCCTCCACTCTCTGCTCTGATTTGACTGGTATGAATTATTGAACCAGTAGCAACAAAGGATATGCAACTTGCATCAACATTTCCTCTGACACAACACAATAAAGAGTCATTTTTAAAAAAAACCTCTGTTGTACAGTAGATCACTTAGTGATACCGGCCCCTAATTTGTAAAGTTGAAATGAAAAGATACCTCGACACAGCACATTGTATGCCACTGCAGAGAGGACAGGAAGAAAACACAAAAGAACATCAGTCAACATAGATTACCAGCTAAGCTTCACCTGCCAGGATACAGCTTACATGATATACTACAGGATGATCTGACGCCAACACTGCTGCATTTTGAGGGATATGTGAAGCAAGCGAAGATCAAAGGAATCCTCCAAATCCTCTTACAGGAGGACGCTTGGTCTACACACAGCGGCAGAGAGGAGTAAACTGTGTCCAGCACATCAGTCGGACAGACAGCGATGCAGCTCAAATATACAGAGGCTTCTGTCTCCAAACAAGGCGAAATAATTGCTAATAAACTTTCACAAAGGAAGTGATTTCTGCATTCATTGTTGAGCTCACGCAAATTTGCTGCGTATGGATTTTTAGCACATACAATACAAACAGCAATAAAGGAATTGGAAAATTAACAATGGTGTGGATTATAAATCCACGCTGGGCAATAACATGGCTTATTAATCAAAACGCTGGGAGTCAGTGCCTTATAAAGCAAGGCAGGATTATGGCTCATAAGTACATTGAGATATGGCTTGTAAATTATTCAAACCAACACAGCGGCTCATAATTCAAACAATAGAGAAGTTTGCCATGTGGTAAAATGGTTCATGGTTTTAAACAAGCCAATGCTGAGGCTTGTGAATCCAAATACTGTAACTCAATACTTTGCCTTGTGTGGACTGTGTGCTCATGAATAAACTGTGCACACAAAGATATTGTATATGTGCGTAGTAATCCTGCAGAGCCAACTTATGTCTTGTATGTGCTTTCAATGTGGCCTCTTGAGACTCTTCTCTTTTCTTTTGTCTCCTTCGTATTGTATTAACTGCATGGACTGATTTAATGCCATTGCCACTATCTGTGCTTGTCTGTTTGTGTGCCACTTTTTGTATGCTTTAACCCTTTTTGCGTAGGCCTGCTGTTATTATAGATGTAATGTAACTGATTTTAATATGTTAATCATTGTATTTTAGGATGCCTATTGTCAGCTGGCCAGGGACTCCAGCTGGAAATAAGTCGTTGAGGCTAAAGCTGCTCCTTTTACTGTAGAGTTCATTAAAGGGGACTGTCCACGACATTATAAACTAATAAACTAAAAAAACTAAACTAAAAAAAAAACTGTTACACAACAGGCCCCAAACACAGAAATGAACATTAACATATTCACACATCAAGATTTTTTTTTCAGGTAATATCACCTTCTGAGGCTCTGGAGAGAGAGAATGAGAGAGAATCTAATCTTGGGTTCAGAAACTACGTCTTGTTACTATTAGCCCAAAGGCACCTGACCAATCGTCGCTTTTTGACGCTCTGGGAGTGAGACTGTGTTGACAAACCAATCTGGGGATAAATACAGGCACATTTCCATCCTAACACACACATCTATGAGAATTACTCTAGTGTACTGTACTGACAATTAAACATTTTTTTTTAATTTATTTTTAAATTTTTTTAATTTGCAAAATTTTACAAACATATTATACATTTTCTGAACAATTTGGCATCATATACAGAAATAATCAATTCCACCCAGGGAACATCACAACCTTATTTGATAAAATAAAATATAGATAGTAAAATTTATATATATATATATATATATATATATATATATATATATATTAAAATGGACACTTAATTCATAATGAAAAAAAAATATATACAATATAAAGGCAATATGAAAAAGAGCGAAGGCTATATAATCACATTTTCGAGAAAAAATCTTGCAGAAGATCAGCTATACAAATAGTTTTCTTATTATTAATAATTTGGATAGACTCAAAAAAGTTTCCAAATTCAATCTCGAAGTGAGTAAAAGCTGGCCGAGATTTAGAAAATTTAACTTTATGGATATGAAATTTGCCTTGTAGAATTAATAAGTTGACAATTTTGTGTATTGTTTTGTTTTTGTTATCGTAATTAAAAATAACATCTTTTGATTCCAATTTAATTTCATGATTCTGTTGAATATTTAAATAGTTTTCAACTTTTTTTCCAGAATATCATAGAATACGGACACTCCCAGAATAGATGGATAATAGTTTCTTCTTCAATTTTACAAAATTCACATTTATTATCCACAGCCGCAAATCTTGAAACAAATTTGTCCATAGGATAAATATTATGCAGTATTTTAAAATGTAATTCTTTCAATGTATTGGGGATAACAAATTTGTACGGTAGAAGCCATGTTGATTCCCAGTGAATGTTAGAATATAGAAAGTTCCAAAAAAATGACCCCCGTGGAGTGATTTTCCTTTTTCTGTAGAAGTAATTCCTTATATGTTTATTTGTACATTTATGACTTTTAATATTTATTCCATTAACAAAGAAGCTTGGATCCAATACTTGCAATTATTGCCTGTGACATTTCATTAGTTGAAGAATTCCACTAGGTATAGCATTTATTACCATTTGGTATTCTTTGTGGATGATAGGAAAAATTTTAGATCTAAGAAATTTCTCATAACTAAGAAGTTGCGCTTCATCATTTTGTAAGTCTGTAAGAAAAATGATATTCCTATCAACCCAATGTTGTAGATATAAAGACTTATTCTTTCTGGTTATAAACTCATTGTTCCATATAATAGTTCTGTGTGGAGAAAAATTGTGTATAAAACATAATTTTGCAGCGTTAAGCACCTGTTGATGAAATTTAGATAACTTTTGTGATAACTTAATTTCATTATAACTGCATTGTAATACAAATTGGAGGCCTCCCATTTTTCCAAAAATGGTCTGTGGAATAAAGTACCAAAGGGATTCTGGAGCTTTTAAACATTCTTTTATCCATTTAATTCTAAAGGTATTGTTCACATCTATGAATTCTATTATTTTCATGCCACCTGTATTTCTCGGGGCTGCTAAAAGCTACTTTTTTAAACGATGGCATTTATTTTTCCAAATAAAATTAATTAAGATGTCATTTATTTCTTTACAGAGGGATTGATGGATAAACAGAGATTGGATAGTGTAAATAAATCTAGAGATACCCTCCGCTTTACTCAGAAGAACTCTACCTAACATGGACAGATCTCTCTGAAGCCACATATTGAATATAGTTTTATTTTTTTGTATTTTGGGCTTAAAATTCTTTTCTTGTCGTTCCTTTAGATCTTTAGAGATATGAATTCCAAGGTATTTAATACTAGTTTTCACTGGTATATCATACATAGGAGTTTCATCAGTGTTAAACAGACATAGAATTTCACACTTCGAAACATTAAGTCTTAAACCTGATGCCAGAGAGAAGAAATGTATTTCTTTGATTGTATTTCAATTTGTTGTTTATCCTTTAAAAAAAGAACTGTGTCATCTGCTAGTTGAGAAATGTTGATATCTCTTTCAAAAATCCTTAATCCTTGTAAATCATTACAGTGTAAAATATGTATTGAAAGCATTTCAACAACAATAAGAAATAGAAATGGAGAACAAGGGCATCCTTGGCAGACTGATCTATAAACTGAGAAACTTTGGGTGGTATTCGGATATAACATGACACAGCTACTGATGTTTTTATAAAGCATTTTAACACCGGAGATAACATTGTCCCCAAAACCAAAAGATTGAAGTGACCTAAATAAGAATTGGTGCTCTACTGTGTCAAATGCCTTATAAAATCCAACGATAATATCACAGCGTCAGATTCCACATATTTAGAATAATCTCTTAAATCAAGAATCAGCCTAATGTTACAGCTTATATGATGATTAAAGCCATAAACCCAGTTTGAGTTTCATTTATAATTTGACTTAAGCCTTTTTTTAAACGTCTAGCAAAAATTAGTGAAAGTATTTTATAATCTACATTTAGCAACGTTATAGGTCTCCAATTTTCTAACAGAAGATGATCTTTATCCAACCCGGTCTCACGCCAGTTCGTGAAATGGTCAGGTTATTTTTATTTATTGATACGTGTACAGGTCACGATTTTCTCGTTTATTTCGTGTATAGGTCACGAATTTCATTTCGTGTACAGGTTACGAATTTCATTTTGTGTACTGCCATGGGGAAATTAAACGTCACACGCCGGCGATAATAACAGGACGGACCGGGGAAATTAAACGCCACACGCTGGCAACAACAACGGACGGACCGCCACACGGGGATGCGTTACCCGGGCGCACACACACGATCCGCGGTCTCTGTGGCACGCAACAAAGGGACGGTTGAGGTTAGGAAAAAAAAGAACTGGGAAAGGAACCGTCACACGCCGGGGAAAGGAACAGCAACACGCGGGACACGATCCCCGCTCTCCGGTGGGAAAGTCCTGTGTTGTTTGACGCAATCCCCGCTCTCCGAGGTGAAAGTCCTGTGTTGTTTGACCCATCCACCACCCTGACCAACCTCCCTACGCGGATCGTTGGCTTTTAATACTACTCTCTACCATTGTCGTGCTGTGATCACGAAATATGCTTACCATTTAAATACATTAAATTAAAATTCGTAATCACTACACGAAAAAAAACGACATGTTCGTGTCCTGTTCACGAATCAATAGATTCAATAACGTTGAATCAATCAATTCACGAACTGCCATGAGACTGGGCTTTATCTGGTTTGGGAAGCAATATTATTACACCTGGCTTCAAAGTTATAGTCATATCTTCATTATCAATACAATCTTTGAACATGTTAAAAAATGGAGTTTCAATTATGTTCCAAAAACATCTATACAATTCAACAGGAAGACCATCCATTCCTGGAGATTTACCTTTTTTCATTTTATTTACAGCTTCAAGAATTTCAGGTTTTGAGATAGGTTTATCACAATCTGATTTAAATTCATTTGAAATTTGTGGAATACATTTTCTAATTTTGCTGATAAATTTCTCATCCTCTGATTATAGTGGGAGCTATATAGATCAGAATAGAAACTAGAGGTATAATTTGCTATATCAGACGGATTATAGAATTATCTATTTTTAAAGAAGTAATATTATTTCTCTTATAATTTCTTTTTTCCAGTGCAAATAAATAGCTTGTATTCCTCTCACCTTCCTCCGACCATTTTGCTCTAGAGCGTATAAAGGCACCTTTGGTCATATTGCTATACATTTGGTCAACCTCTTCCTTCAGACTTGACAGTTTTAAATCTTCCTCTTCAAGAGTTCCTTTATTTAGTAAGGAGTTCAGTTCTGCCATAGGTTTGAGTTCTCTAATAGTGTTACTTTTTTCATTTCCTTACTATATTTAATAGCTATGTCTCTGATTTTAAATTTAAAAAACTCCCATTTTTGAACATTACTAAGGTCATTGCAATTGAAGATGTCACATGCCGTAGCTTCCACTGACTTACAAAAGGCTTCATCGTTCAATAGATTACAGTTAAATTTCCAGAAACCACGAGATTTCCTGATTTGTTCTTGTGGATTAGCAAAAGTGACGACTATCACTTTGTGATCTGAAAAAGGGGCGTAGCTATGTAATGTTTCCGAAACAAATTGTAAAGTAAAAGACGATAATAACCATAGATCAATTTCAGTATATTCCTTTTGATGAGGATGCAAATAACGCCAGACATCAATAACATTAAGTTGTTCACACAGATGAGATATAGGTTTAAATTTTGAGTTAGGGGAAATTGTTGCTGGTAATCTATCCAATTGGTCATCTGCTGTATCATTTAAATCACCACCAATAATTAAATGAGCATCTTTGTATTTCTCCTTCAATTTTTTTTAACTCTCCTGCTAGATGGGTAAACATGTGTTTTGCCAAAGCATTGTTATTATGTCCATATATATTATTTAACACCACAATCACATTATTCACTCTAAGGACCAGAATAATCCATCTACCCTCTTTAGAAAGGTGGGATTCTAACACATCATCTTTGAATTTATTAAACAAAATAGCTACTCCTGCTGAGTGATTAGAAGCATGACTTAAATAAATCTGACCCCCCCCCCCCCCCCCATTGACTTCTCCAGAATTTCCCATCATCATCACATGAGTGAGTCTCTTGTAGAAATATTAAATCTGCATTAGAGCGTCTACAGAATAGAAAAATAGCCTTCCTTTTAGAGATGTTTCGTATGCCTTTGACATTTAAAGAAATAACTTTAAGGTAAATGAAAGTAGTGTTCGCCATATAACCAGTAAATTATGTATAAATAAATAAAAGGGAAAAAAAAGATGCCTACAAACAAAGAGAACACAAGATAAGAGCTAATAGTAACCCTTAACCTTTGGTAGTGATTAGAAATACCCTGAACACTGGGAGTACCAAAAAACAAGATATTGAACTGTTTTAAGGCCTTATTAACGTAATCTTATTAATTGTCCACTTGTCAAACATTTACTTGCCTGGTTATCATACCTAGACGACTATACTGGGTGAAAATTTTAAGCAACAAATTTCACCCCATCGATGAAGACGACTGGTCCTTGCCATCTGGTCTTCTTTCCGTCCTTACGAGCTTGCTCGACCAGGGGCCACAGTTTGTTTCTGCATTCTCTCTCGGAGCGTGTCAGGTCCTCGGCGATACGGAGATTCAGATTCTTCATAATTTCAGCATTACGTGAGCCCTTCCAAATCTTGTACCTGAAGGTACGCATGTTGAATTGGATAATAATCGGACGTGGTGTCTTATCATCTCTGGGGCGCCCAACTCTGTTTACTGTATCGATCAAGAATCCAAGCTTGCTTTTATCCTCAGGTGTGATCTGACTCAGTATCTTCATAACTTCCTCTCTTACATCTTCGTTCACTTTTTCAGGAAGGTTGACGAGTCGCAAATTCCATCTTCTGCTGTAACGCTCGCCTTCTTCAGTTTTCTCTTTTAGTTCTTCAATGCTCTTATCTAGCTTTTTCACCTTATCTTCCACCTCCTTTGCTTGAAAACCCAAGCCTCGAAAGCGCTCCTTCAGCTCAAAAATGGCTTTGAGAATGTCAGCGTTAGAGACCTCGTTCTTGTTGGCACATACTTTCTTTGGGTTTGGACTATTAATTGGAGAGTCTGGAAGAGGCGAACACAAACCTAAAAAGGTGTCTTCCGGGTCCACATCCATTATCAGTCCTCCTTTTATGCCTTTTTTTGCGTCTCTCTTTGCCATTGTGGTCCACGAGTCCTGTGTTATTAGCTTGGTATGCTAGGTACCTTATCGGATTCTGCATGTGTCGTCTATAAAGGGTTATTTCTAGCTGTCAAAGTTTTTTTATTGGTAGCTAACCGTTACTTGTCGGTTCGTCTTTCAAAATCTGATAGTTCAGCAAGTTGCGTAAAAACTGGCCTTGTTATAAAGCATAAGTACTCAGCTGGTGTTGCAGAGCTTAGCACATGTCAACCACCACGGTCGCCCCCCTTTCTCAGAGGTAAACATATGCAGGTTCAGGCTGATGGTGGTGACATCACAGCGGATTATTCAACCAATCAATATTCACCTGGATTTCCCTGGAATTTCCAATCTCATCCCTGTTTGATGGTTTGTTTTCCCTCCACGCTGTGTGTCTGCTGATGTGAAATGACAAACAACACAATGTTTGCAGAATGATAACACCTGATAATAAGTGATGGGTTTTCATTATTTCCCCCCTGTAGCTCTAAGGAGAGGTCACAGAGAGAACTCAAAGTGTGGTATTGAACAGATGTTGACATCAACAGGGCTGCAGTATGGATGGAGTTTGTTTCAGAGCTTCTCAGCTCGCTGATAGTTGGTTCCATGACTGCCTAATGAATCACGTACACAGGTTCAGCTTCATTTACAGATTATTTAAAGACCCTCACTGCAAGAAATCACATGGCACCTTACACTAGATATTACTGCTCCCTGATGCATGCTTCATTTATTAAAAAATGGTTATTGTTCGTTTTCAGATCAGAAACCATCAACTCAGCACTTTCACATTCAATGCCAATAGCAGTTAAGCACTTTGAGTTTAGAACGCCAACACAAAGAAAGAGGAAGGTGACGGACATCCAGCCGGAAATGTAGGGACATCTGGCGGAATTGCCGTGGGCACCAGCGATCCCCGAAATTAATTAACATCAGTATAGACTAAGCTATACATAACGCCTCCAGCGTGAGTTTTAATACACCTTCAGGAGGACAGGAACTTCAGAGAGTTGGGACGGCATGATAACACATCGTGGTTAAGCGGTACTGCTGGCTTCATTTTCTCCTCAATTGAGATTCCATGAAATGCCTCTGTGTAAGTCATCAAAGTCTTCCAAACCTTCTTCACGTTTGTGAACATGAATTGTGCTGCAACTGAGTTTTTCCTTTACAGTAGAGCTGTGGATGAAGCCCTATTGAATACATGTGTATATTCAGCACCTTCTACATCCAATACTGCAATAGAAAAAACAACAGGATTTAGCCGATAACATATTAGCCTATGTGAAAGAAAACATTTTTCAGAGGATACACATCCTGTACTAGCTGCTACTGATTTCTAAACCATCTAAACTTGCCCTGGCAGGCTTAGTTGTGGAGGGGGAGTTACAGTGCTAGACCCCCTGTTGATAATAATGGCATCTTCCATAGCACCACTTGGTGGCATTTAGTCAATAACAGGCTAAGCATGTGTGAAACCACTGTGATTTTCAAAGCGGAGGACATTTTCTTCTCCGCCACAGCAGCGTCTGCGCAGGTAATAAACTAGAAATGATTATTGTCTATCTTTACCTGAAAGTATGACTTGCACACAACTACGTTCCTCCTTGACTCATGAACAAAACTGTGACAGTCAGAGCTCTATTTAAGCTGATACATACTGCTAATTGGTATTCAGTTAAACAGGACATCACTGTTATGCACAGAGCTGCTGCCTGAATTGCTGGCGCATCAATCAGAAATGTAGAAATAATGAAGACGTGTTACAGAAGGAAAGAGGATCATCTGCCAACTGGACACTTACCAACATGGACAGAAAAACACTTAATAAATCAGAGAACTGGAGAACAAAGAAGATAATGTATGAGAAGATATACTATACATGCATTTGTATATGTAAACAGAGAAGCCTGTTTGTGTAGGCGAGTTATTAAGAAAGAGACATGTTTCAGAAAAAGTAGGGAAGAGATGTCAAAGCCAACAGTACTGCTACTAATGTGGGAACTGTTCACACATATCTCATTATTACATCCCTACTGTGTCTAGGAGCAGAGGACACTAACAATTACATAAACAATGAATGTTTCACAAAAGGTGAACTAAAGAGCTAAGCCTTTAAAGGTGCCCTGCCACACGCATTTCATTACTTTATGGTAATGTCTGAAGTTCTACCATGGACTCTGTAACATTTTGTTTTGGAAAAAATGCCTTGGTTACCTTGTTTCAAGCCATTCTAGCGTGGTATAGAAAGCCTGCAGGAAGACTCAGCTCGATTTGTGCCAGTTCTCATTAATATTCAACAAGCTAAGCTGCTTGACTCTGATAGGCTAACAGCTAGCCAATGAGAACCTGGCTATCAGCATCCTTTACCCAGTGCAACTGGGCGAGCTCATGAATAGTAATGAGCTCAGGCAACACCACGTCAGACTGACCAGCTTTTGTAATTGGCCTGATTTCTCCGCTTATTTCTTTTCAGTGGCTAGAGCTGACAGAGGAGGTAGCAGTTCATTTTCACATTCACCACATAACACAAACACATATGGACCTAACAGATTTAAAAAAATACAAGGACAAATGGTTTTATGTGGCAGGGCACCTTTAACAAACAAAACATCTCAATAAACACTTGCTTCACAGCACAACCCTGACTGGCCTGGCCTGGCCTGGCTCAGCACACTGGCTCACTCTGGCACACACCAGCTGTGTTGGAAACCGTTCACTCATTCACTCACTCACTCACTCACTCACTCACTCACTCACTCACTCACTCACTATTCCCTATATAGTGTTATTAAATAGTGAACTATATAGGGAACAACCAAACCAGATTCCGGACACTCAGTAGATGTGTCGGTTAGCATCATGTAAACAAACCGACCAGAAAATACTCCTTATACGTTCCTGAAACAAACCAAGCACTCAGGAGAATAATACAAGGTTGTATATATGTTACATGTTAACTTTACAATGTTTAAAAACAAAAAACATGTCAGTGCATTGTGTCATTTGTGCAATATGTATGCTATTGAGGTTGGGGCCATATATTAATTGTGCAATATTTCATTGTGCAAGGGCTGTGCTACACTTTGTACGGAGAATGCAGCCGACAGGGTTGTTCAATTAAAAATGCCAATGAAAGGAGTAGTTAATGTGCTTACTATATAGGTACTTGTCTAATGTATAAGAAAGCATGCTTTGTGTTGCATGAGAGTATGTGTTGAAAGTTGCTTATTTTCTGTATTTTGTGTTGTCTTTGTAAAGCTGCGGAACGGACAGACCAAACCAAAGTTTGGAAAATGTAGGTTACATTAGAACTACTACGACTACCATTTGTAGTCACTGTATCATTATCTGTATTGTGACTATTATTGACGAGATATAACTGTTGTTATGATTTGATACTATAAATAAATTGAATTGAAATTAGCTGTGCATTGTGGGTATTTTACAGTGGACTATGTAGTGAATGAAATGTTACGGCAGAGAATGCGAACACCGCTACAAAATGGCGAACGCACTATATAGTGCACTGTTTCCGTGACAGGGAATGGTTTCATACACAGCTACTGTCTCTCTCTGGGTGTCACAGCTCACTCTGGCAACCGCATGGCACACACCGACCACGTAATGCTTCTCCCTCATTACCGCTGAGCAGCTTAAGCTGCGGGAGCGCCGTCAGCCGTGGCACACACCCGGAGGGAATCATGACTCAAACGAAAACACAGAAACCCACAAACACAAAAACAGTAGGGCACGCAGAGATGTAATTTACAGGGGGGATGGGGGGGGCTACAACCCCCCCCAATTATCAAAACTGACCAGCGCAACCCTCCCAAAAAACCTATTATAATTTCCTTTACATAAATAATGACATTTGCACTATAACTTTATGCAGAAAAGGCACAAATTGTTGCAGAAAAATGTACCAGAATGCAGGAAAATTAAGTATTTGATATGCTCAAAATTAACCAACCCCCAATGTTAAACCCAAAGTTACACCATTGCGTCCCCCTCACCTATGAACAGCTGGCTGTTGAGCTGCAGGTGGAAGTGCCCGTCAGCAGGAGCCTCCTGTGTGGCGACAGGAAGTTCATCCAATCGAAGCGACGCCTCCTTGACGTTCCGCTCGGCTCGGACGCGATGCCACCGGTTGTCATTCAGAGGGACACTCGAGTCTACGCGAACCTCAAGCGGCCCGTTACCAACATCGAAGGAGAAAAGCACCCGAGTAGAGGCTGACAGGAGGGAGAGGGAGACACAGGAGACAAGAAGAGGGAGTTAGAGGGAGATGATTCATAGAAAGGATGGTGACAAAGGGGAAAACAAATATGTAAGAGAGACGAATGAAGGAACAGGATTATGGGTCAGGATTTCACACCATTTTAAACATAATTAAAGCTTTAGTGTGTAACTTTTTCATAATAATGAACGTCCGTTACATTCAAGCCATTGCCGAATGAGTTGCTACAAAGCTAATTAAGACTATCAGCTCCACACAACTCTCTCTGGATTTCTCAGTATGGCTATGTTCAGAAGATTGTGGCGTCCGGTGACTTTCCCGCGCAGAAACTCCAGTGAAGATAATGACTGAAGACTGAAGAGTCCATCATGTTTTTATAATCCTCCGTGTCCTCCTTGGCTACTAGCAGCTGCGTGGGGGAGGGGTGGGGATGGTGCGCGATCACGGAAGGCTTGTATCATGTGGACGCACCGACAGAATTGTTGTCATTACTTAGAATTCCTCATAGACGCATGTTTTTTTTCAAAGGAAATGTGTGGCTCACACATCTCACAGCTGTAGATTCAGACTGACAAAGTGTTACAAGCAAATAAATATATATCAGTAGCCTGATTACAGAATTTGGATCAGTCAGTACAGTGGATGTGTATGGTCTTGTGGAGGTTCTTCAACTTGAACTTTATTACCATCTTAAAGGAAGTTTGATTTGCAGACCGGCATTAAACACAACCATCACAGGAATACACTGATGACAATTTCAACTTCTACTAACTAACTATTAGCTGTTGAAATGTGAAATAAGTTGATTAAAAACATACCTCACTAAAATAAACTACCACTGCATTGAAGTGCCTGAGATATTTCCCACCTCCCCTCCTGAAATATAGTGCATTTAAATATTTATATACAGGTAATTTATAGCAATTTGGCCTCCTAATGGGTGTCTTGGTGCATCCGATATGGCAAACTTAAACCTTTTAAGAAAGTTCAACAACAATGACTTTGTTAGCACAGAAAAAACTACAGCTTCCGTGAAAAAGCGGGCAGTGCTTATTGATTTCGTCCTTATCAATAAAATTTACCAACGCTCTCTTTTAAAGTTCTGCCACCAAGTTTAAAAATGTGTACAGCACTCGCTCCTCTTATCTGTGCTAACTGCGACCCCTTGACTTGCCGAGGGCCGCGCTTCTTTTGTTGTTGCTCACAATATAGGTGTAATTTACCGGGGGGTGGGGGGGGGTTACAACCCCCGACAATAATCAAAACTGGGCTTTTGTTCCTATTTTCGACATTTTTTCAGGTTTTTTTCAACGCTTTGGTTGCTTTTTTCTGAGTTTTTCTCAGCTTTTTTTGTTTTGTTTCGAAGTTTTTTTCAACATTTGTCGCCATTTGACGATTTCATCTCTTTTTTCAATACATGTCCTGGGACCTCCCTAGATAGTTGGAGATCTCTACCCCCAAATATTTAACCCAAAGTTACGCACTTGGCTCACAAACATCTAGGGCTCAGGGAAATGGTGTTCGTAAAAAGCAGCTAAAAAAAGATTTTTTTTTATATTGAATGAACAACAATATCAGATTGTTTTTTAAATATCTACCATCCTTATCCAGACATGTGAGGTGAGCCAAACAATATACTGTTGAGAAATTCTCTGCTCCAGGGCTGGAGTGTTAGGTATTATAAATGTCAACTGGGCGTGTTATGAGATTTTTTTTTACTTCTGGAATCTAACAGTTTCAGATGACAGCCTCAGATGACAAAATCTCTGTCAAGTTCATTCCAACAAAAGGAGTCAATTTTAGAGACTAGCGTTGTCTCATCTTTCGTGCTTTGGAAGGAGAAGATGACTGTGAGCACAGAACAAGATGAAACAATATCCCAGCATCACACGGTAACTTCATTTAGAAATTGTTCTCTGAGGAAGCCGGCAAAACAGAGCAGCAGTATTCAGAGCTGGAACATGAACACTGACAATGATTTCCCCGAGGAGAGAGGCTGTTGGTGCAGCAGTGTCCCTGTATAACATTCTGTGTGTGTCCACCTTCAAATCCCATTTCTAAGAAAATGCAAAATGCAGCACAATATATAAAGCTAAAAACTAAACCTAACAAAACTGGTTAAATGGGCTGATTGAGCTTCAGAAAGCAAATATAGATGATAATAGCTAATTTAAGCCATTGCTACACAACGCGTTATTATGGATTCCACGCAACTTCTAGGCAAGTCCCGCCCTACGAAGCAGCCCGATTGATGGGGTTAGGCATTGACCTTGAGCGGTTAAGGTCAGGATAGCCGATTGGTCAGGGGATAGGACCTGAACAAATCGGGTTCCGTTACCTTGCGTAAGCATGGACGCCTGGCCAATAGTAGCATGTGAATACTATTGAAGGGCAGGGCTTGCTTAGAATTTGCCTGGGTTCCATAATAACACATATACGACTTACTAAACACCAGACACCATGTCCTCCCATAAACACATATCCCATACCTAGCTGCATAACCATAAGCA
This sequence comes from Zingel zingel, assembly GCA_023566125.1. Lineage (NCBI taxonomy): Eukaryota > Metazoa > Chordata > Actinopteri > Perciformes > Percidae > Zingel > Zingel zingel. The sequence goes on from CM042324.1 coordinate 29,545,355, forward strand.
TAAAGAACACCCCTGGGAGTATTTCTGGCATATTTTAAAAGACAACAAACCAATGAGAGCAAGACCATGATGTTGTGGTACACATACAATAAAATAAAAATAAAAAACCCTTGGTTATTGCTGTCATATTCTAAATGATATGTGCTGTGGGCAACAGCTAGAAAGCTATGCAGAAAACTGAGAGCTAAAACTGAAAATATGAGCAATGAAAACACAAGCTGAAGTGAAGCAAAGAAGAGAAGCTCTGAGTGCTCTCAGTCTCAACTCAACCATCCCTGAAGCAAAGCAAAAATTAACTTCTCAGATTTGGTCTGATTTTGCAGCACATAACTCCCCCAAGAACAAAAATGTGTTTTACATTTCCTTTATCTTGAGTTAAAGACGTGTGATACGTCTTCTTCAGTATGCCATAAAAGATGTTTTTATTTTTTTATTCACTTAATTCAGTTGTTTCCCTCAGTCTTTATGCTAAGCTACTGTAGCAAGCAGTAAATGCCACCATATGTAGTTTAGGGCTCGTGGCTCAGTTGGAAAAAGGCAATGTCACCGTAATTCATCAGAATGAAGCAGAATTTGAATCAAAGTGTGATGACTGATGAGGGGGTTTGTCTGTGTTGCCAGCACTGTCAAATCCGATCACTGTAGAGGGAATTATGTCAAAAATAAGGCCCTAAGGCCTGTCAAATCTTTATTAATTCCCGTTTAGGAGTTAGGGTTAGGGTTAACCCTTCTTACATCGGACTTAAGTGTACCAGAACACAAGGATCAATCTGAGACGAAGAGTTCAGTTAAGCAAAGTTTACTGAGTCCAGCAGAGATGGGGACTCGAGTCTGAGACTCGGACTCGGAGTCGCACTTAAGTCACACAAACAGCTGACTTCAGACTTGACTCGGACTCGACCCAAAAGACTTCAGACTTGACTTGCGACTCGACCCAAAAGACTTCAGACTTGACTCGGACTCGAGCTTCGAGACTCGTCAACAACTTATTTTCATGCAATTATTGCTTTTTAAATCTAAATTGATTTATGTATTTCTATTTTCTTTTATTGGCGCATATACGTTGGGGAAACGCATGACGAGCTGCGTGTCCCTTGGCCTTTGCCGTAATGTGCAATGTACGCGTGCGCTATGCGGCGCGCGCACACATCAAAAAATGCAGCGACGATGGCGACACCAAGTCCTCCTGCAGTTGTGCCTTCTGTCATTAGTTTTGCTTACAATAACTTCATAAACAGTGGCAGTAAGCGAACAGCTACATGCAAGGAGTGTGGCACCAAGATACATGACGCTGGATCAACAACATCGAACTTCATCAGACATCTCAAAAAGCACCCAGATAGGTCAGTCACTCACGCTAATGTGAAAGAGACGTTACATTTAGCATATATCGCCACAGGTAACAAGCTAACCATCGCAAAGTGTTGTGCTAATGCTGGGGACAAGCACATTGTATTGTTATAGTTGTATCCATATGATGTGACAGACTTAGGTTAATATTTCACCAGTAGCAGAAGATTAGACTATACGATGTCCTAAGTTGAAGAACACTGAAAAATGTAATGCATGATGAGGTTGGGCTTTACGGCCAGTTAGTAACACAGACAAACATGTATTCTTTTGTGCAGATACCAAAATGTTGAAAAATACAGTTATGAAATTGAAACAGAGTCCTTAATTTGTGTTTCTTCAGATTGCATTGCAGTAGACCCCATAAAGTTATCCTACAGCTGATTTTGATACTGTACTGTATGGATGGTAGCTACAAGACATGCTTTGAATTCATAAGATTTAACAATACAGTGTTAGGGACAGATCAGACTTGAGACTTGACTTGGACTTGGACTCATGGCAAAAGACTTGAGACTTGACTTGAACTTCCCCTCAAAGACTTGGGACTTGACTTGAACTTCCCCTCAAAGACTTGGGACTTGACTTGGACTCGAGCTCAAAGACTTGAGACTTGACTTGGACTTCCAAAAAATGACTTGTGAACATCTCTGGAGTCCAGCATAAAAATTACAACACAATTGTGGGTTCACAAACAGAGTCTAAGTTTCCCTAGCGACAGACATGAAGTCGAAGCTGAGTCCACCAAGATCTCTGTTCGAATGAACTCTGATCTAAACTGTCCCTGTATTTTTATTCTCTCCTCACAGGGGGTGTCTCCTAGTTTCTAGACAGAAACTGTCACTTTCAAAAACACACACAAACCAAGGTCGGGGCCTCTGTGTAGTGCAACTTCCTCTCCTATTGTCTTAACTTTAACTGTCTTTTCCTGTTCTTCTGCTTATCTGTCTGGTACACAATACATTATTATGCCATAAAAAGGCTTAACCTATAGTTAAAGGCTTAACCTTCTATGTGTCAGAGACATTTCCTTGAACCAGTTCCTCAATGACTGCACACAGCTAATATTTTACATCACACCACACAAACAAATTCCTGATGGAGCAGACACATTTCATACAAAATAACTAAGGATGTTTCTTTCTTGAATTCAACACTAATTATTGCTTACATAAAGCTTTGGTGCTTAACTTTTTAATATTAATGAACGTCCGTCACATTCAAGCCATTGCCAAATTAGTTGCTACCAAGCTAATTAAGACTATCAGCTCCACACAACTCTCTCTGGATTTCTCAGTGTGACTATGTTCAGAAGATTGTGGCGTCCAGTGACTTTCCCACGCAGAAACTCCAAAAACACAGGACTTTCACCCAGGAGACCGGGTTCATGTCCCGTTCTTGTCCCGTGTGTCACTGAATTGTACACTTGTAACCCCACCCACCATCTTTTCCTAAACCTAACTGTCCCTAACTGATGGGAGTGAGAATGTGTTGTTGGATGCAACGACAGTGTTGTTCTTATGGCTTTAATCATGAATATTTAATGTTAAAGAGAGATACTTCAGATTTACTGTAAAAACAAAATAAATAAAAAAATAAAAAAATAAAAAAATATAATATAAATAAATAAAAATAAAAATATAATATAAATATATATATATATATATATATATATATATATATATATATATATATATATATATATATATATTATATCGGGGGCTTTAATGCGACAGTATATGATGATATTTTAGACATGTTTCCAACTTTCATCACAATGCCCCCATGCACAAAGCCAGCTCCATAAAAACGTGTTGTTTCCCCCCCCCCCCCCCCCCAGTTTGGTGTGGAAGAAGCTGACTGCTCTGCGCAGAGCCCTGAGCTCAGCCCCATCCAACACCTTTGGGCTGAGCTGAAACACTGACTGTGAGCCAGGCCTGATGCTCTTCTGGCTGAATGGGAGCAAATCCCTGCAGCCAGGTTCCAAATATGTGTGAAAAGACTTCCGTAAGATGTTAAACTTACTGTAACATTTAGTTAAAGTCAGAATAGGAAGGTTAAGACAGCTGAGTCCAACCTAAAATAAACAATATATTTCCCTCCAGGATAGTTTGATACAGATTACGTCTGGGGGTTTAACACAGATCCAGATTAAGACTTGGGCTTCCAGGTTTCATTGACACATCACTCTAATCCGGATTACATCTCCACCCTCCAGCTCCTACTCACAGCTCAGTTCGATCCGGATGAAGTCTTTGATGCCCAGGTTTTCCAAGAACACGCCGGACGAGGCCGTGGTTTTAAACAGGAAGGAGATATCTGCGCTCAGCTCTCCGTGGAAGGTGGGGAAGTGGAGGTATGACGTCTCCTTGTCGAAAAACGCAGCGTTCCATAAGTTCTCTGAGAAACATGATGATGAAAACACTGTCAAGATCTTTAAGTGAAAGTTCATCACAGTAATAGTACTTTTATTTAAGTAGAAAATGTTTGAACTCTTTCCACCTCTGCTACAAAGCTAAAGTTAGTTTAAGTTAGCTGGCCGACTAGAAATCCCAGTCTAGTTATAAAATATATGTCTAATTATAAAAACTAATTTAACGTCATTTTTGGTAAGACTGGCAGAGGCTCTTGTGCCGAGGTTTTGTAGTGCCAATAATATGATGGTAAAAAACACCCCCTCTTGTGTAATATTGCTTAAATAGGTATTGAGAGGCGAAGTCCCTCCGCTTCAGGTGGATCTCATGGGACCTCAATTAAGAAAAAATATATTTGAAGTGAACGGGGAGAGGCAAATCATTTTTTTTATCCCAGGGTTCAACGCTAAGGTTTTTTTTTTCACTCGTATATATAGTGTATATAGTGCACCGTTTCTGTGATAGGGAACAGTTTCATACAAAGCTGGGATTCTTCAGGATAGGAATATGCTGTCCTCTCTCCATCATGTGTAACCAGGCAACCAGAGCAGGACTTACCATCTCCATGACAACGGAGTGGTCCCACCCTGTAGGCGGCCTCTGACCCGGGCCTCTGGATGTCACCCAGCACCAGAGACCTGACAGGGAGGCTCTCCTCATGGGTGAGCAGGCCTGAGTCTTCAGCCCTGCAGGAGGAGAGGGAGGGAGGGAGGGAGGTAAGATAAGATAAGAAAAACTTTATTGTCTGCCACAAGTGTCAGAAATTTCTCTTTGACAGGGCAGTCTCAAATGACAAAAAAATACATAAAAGAACACAAAAGAGACATATAGAAACAGTGTAAAGGGGAGGGAGGGTGGAGGGGAAGAGCAAGAAGGAGGAGAAGGAATAGGAGGCGATGGACGGGTGGAGGAGGAAGGAGTAACAGAGGAAGAAGTAAAATCAGAAATCAGAAAGGTTTTTATTGCCACAATAAGATACACTTATGTGGAATTTGCCTTGGTGAAAGGTCCATACATGAACAGATAAAGAAACAAATATATTAAACATAAATATGAAATGAACAATAAATACAGGAAAAGAAATATAGCATAAGAAAAAATAGGCTGAATGGGTTGAGTGAATGATTTACAAAGATTATACTGTATGTGCAATGGGCAGATGTAAAGTCCAGGCCTTAATGAGAGATACAATTTCAGAAGAAGTAGGAGAAGAAGAATTAGGAATTAGAAAGGAAAAAAGGAATGGAAAAGAAGGGAGGGGGGGGGGGGGGTGAAGGGGGAAGAGACGATAAAGGAGAAAGGGGAAAATAAAAGGAGAATAAGATGAACAAGGAAAGGGAAGAAGAAGATAATGAGGATGATAAGGAGGGGAACAGATTAAGAAGCAAAGGGGAGATGATTACAGAACAAGAGGAAGAGATTAAAAGGGGGGAGGAAGAGGAGGAAGAAAAAGGGGAAGAGATGAAGAAACGAGACAGAGGGGAAGCAATAATGAGGGAGGAGGAGAAAGGGTGGAGGACAAGGAGAGGAAATAAGAGAATTAATGAGGGAGGAGTAACAGAACAAGAAGGAGGAGGAGGAGTTACAAAAGAGAGTAATTGCAAAAGAAGAAGACAAGAGCAAAAGCAAACTAGAGAATGCAATTTCTGAAGAAATTGCGGTGTGAATGCTGTATGTTGAAAGGCTTTTAAAGTCTGAATGGTGTTTCTCGGTGAATGTATGAATGAGTAGAAAGCAGTTGAAAACGTATGAATTTGTGTCAAATTGGAAAATTCCGTCCATTTACCTGAATGGGGAAAATTTCCTGGTAAACGTTGAATATTTCAGAAATTGTGAAAGTTAAGGAAATGTTGTATAGAAGCAGGAATGTCCTAATTGTGCTGAACGTTTTGATGTTATAATTAAGTTTCTATGTTGAAAAATGTGGAAGGAGTTAATGTGCAAAAAAAAGGGTACGGGATAATAATAATAATAAAAATACGTAGCAGAACATAGGTTGTGAATGCCTTCAGCATTCAAACCAATAAAGGAGGAAGAGAAGGAACCATTAAAAATAAAGAAACAGAAGCAGAATAAGTGGAAGGAAAAGATGGAAGACATTGATATAATTAGTTAATAATAACTATTAGTATACATAATAAGAACAAAGATAAAGAGATTGTTATTGGACAACTGTGACATAAATGGTGCTAATTGGCCAGCTGAAACATGGTAGCAAATTATTCTGCTGAATTACAACAGTACTTTAATAAGCTGACACAACCTGTGCAGCGTCTTAGACAATTTTTCAGGAATACATTTTAATGGTGAGCCAGATCATATCATAGCCACCCTGACACTCAACACTCCATCTATGCCAATATACGTAACAGCTATTTTCCGAAGGAGCACTGCAGACGGACAACCGAGTGCGCAGCTCTGTCCATTTACACCCGTGTTCAGATTTATGCGCCTCCGATAATCTACACGTCAAAGTGCTTGTCAGGTGAGACACTTTCCATTCCATTTCCACATCCTGTGGTGACTTTCGCCATCCAGTGATGGGGGGGAGGGGGGGACAAGGTGGCTAAAATTGGCAGGAAAATTACTGGATCCGATGTTAAAAGCATCTCCAACCTCACAGAACAGTACTGGATGATCCATCCCACCCACTTTGCTCAGAGTTTCCCCCCCTCCCCTCTGGACGTAGATTCGTAGTATGCCCCCAACAAAAACCAAACGTGCCATTACATCATTTGTGCCGAGGAGCATTCAGTTACTGAACAGATCAGACACAGGCACATATACATTTTATCATGTGCACTATTGATTATTTAACTGGACTGATGATTGCATGTCACCACCATAGCTGCGTTGTTGTTGTTTATGTTCTGTTTTCTGTATCCTCTATGTCTTCAGTGTTGTTGGATGTTTGGTGTGGTTTTTACTGTTATTGTTATTTACTGTTGTCTGTGCTTAATGTTCAATGTGGCTCCCTTGGGTGCAAAACAAATTTCCCTCAGGGCAATAAAGGTTTCATCTCATTCATTCATTCATCCATCCTCACAGCGCTCTGATGATCTGATGGATGGTGTGTAAAAACAGTGTCAGCATCCAACAGTTTCACAGTTAGGACCGAGAGATGGTAGAAAGACGGAACTGAGGTGGGATGAAGATAGCAGGATGGGTCAAACTGTAAAGAATGACAAACAACCGTACACATTTCTTCCCAGTTGATCTCTTTTTCCCTCAAAACGTATGTCTAACAGGTAGAGATGTTCCAATACCATTTTTTCCTTCCCGATACCGAGAACTGATCTGATACCATAAATAAACTACTTTAAAGTAGATTTTCTTCGGGGCTACATTACGTGTTATCGGATCGGTGCATAAACTCCAGTACTTACCGATACCAATACCAGCAATTTAGGCGGTATCGGAGGCTTTTCTGATACTGGTATCGGAACATCTCTAGAAACAGGCAGTGATGCCTACATTTACTGAAGTAAGAAGAGGATGGTACGATATCAAGCATTTGTTTAAATTGTGTCCATGTACAGTACACAATAAGAGATCACATTCAATAGATCACATTAAATTCTAACATACAGTACCAAAAATAGTTGATTGATTATAGTAGTTGATTTACATTTGTTTCAACTTTTACATCTGTAAGTATTATTTTTAAAGGTCCCATGACATGGTGCTCTTTGGATGCTTTTATGTAGACCTTAGTGTCCCCTAATACTGTATCTGAAGTCTCTTTTATATAGATCTTAGTGTACCCTAATACTGTATCTGAAGTCTCTTTTATATAGACCTTATTGGTCCCCTAATACTGTGTCTGAAGTCTCTTTTATATAGGCCTTAGTGGTCCTCTAATACTGTATCTGAAGTCTCTTTTATATAGGCCTTCGTGGTCCCCTAATACTGTATCTGAAGTCTCTTTTATATAGGCCTTAGTGGTCCCCTAATACTGTATCTGAAGTCTCTTTTATATAGGCCTTAGTGGTCCCCTAATACTGTGTCTGAAGTCTCTTTTATATAGGCCTTAGTGGTCCTCTAATACTGTATCTGAAGTCTCTTTTATATAGGCCTTAGTGGTCCCCTAATACTGTGTCTGAAGTCTCTTTTATATAGGCCTTAGTGGTCCTCTAATACTGTATCTGAAGTCTCTTTTATATAGGCCTTAATGGTCCCCTAATACTGTATCTGAAGTCTCTTTTATATAGGCCTTAGTGGTCCCCTAATACTGTATCTGAAGTCTCTTTTATATAGGCCTTAGTGGTCCCCTAATACTGTATCTGAAGTCTCTTTTATATAGACCTTAATGGTCCCCTAATACTGTATCTGAAGTCTCTTTTATATAGACCTTAGTGGTCCCCTAATACTGTATCTGAAGTCTCTTTCCTGAAATTCAGCCTTGGTGCAGAATTACAGCCACTAGAGCCAGTCCCACAATAAGCTTTCCTTAGGATGTGCCGTTTCTGTGTCTGTAGCTATTGAGGAGGAGAGAGATGGGGGGGGGGCAAAGTGGAGGGTGGGGGTGTGGCCTTGATCAACGGCCACTTTGCTCGTTTGAAAGCCATGATGTCTCTCTCTTTCTCATGGGCGGGCCAAATTCTCTAGGCGGGCAAAGCAGAGAAAGGGGAGGTAACCTTGCTCCTTATGACATCATAAAGGGAAGATTCCAGATCGGCCCATCTGAGCTAGGGATGTCCAGATTCGATCACGTGATCGGTTTCAGACTCGATCAGAATCGGACGTTACCTCCCGATCAGGACTCGGATATATATGTATATATATTCTCATTATTTTTTAACACATCTATAGTTATGCGGTGTCACAGAGTTAGACCCTTTTGACTCCACACAGAAACAGCAACGCGTGCGGCATGACATCACTTTGTTGCAGAGACGCTATTGGTTAAATGCCGGCAAAGTAGAACACGGAAGCAGCTTGAAGTGGAAAGCGCGAGTATGTCTGCGGACAGTAAGAGTTAGGAGTGCAGTTCCTAAAAGCACATTACTGGCTTTGCAAACACTGTGGCACTTTGATTTTTTTATTTGTTTACATGCCTGTTGAGGTATTTTAAGTTGAGGTGCAATTTGTTTTTATATTAGACTTTTTTTATATTTACTGTTGCACTAAAGTCCAAAAGTGAAGAATTTATGTTATTACTTGATTGTTCAAGCTACCTCACAGAAGTGCTCTGTTTGTTAACAGAGCTGTTGAATGTTAAAATAAGGTGAATTAAATAAAAAATAAAGAACATCCTGGATCTGTTTTTTTCACTCTTCTTTATTCTTTTTTTTATATATTATAGAAGCATCGGATCGGACTCGGTATCGGTAGATACTCAAAATCAAATGACTCAGACTCGGACTCGAGGGCAAAAAAACCTCATCGGGACATCCCTAATCTGAGTTTTCATTTTCTCAAAGGCAGAGCAGGATACCCAGGTCTCGGTTTACACCTATCACCATTTCTAGCCACTGGGGGACCATAGGCAGGCTGGGGGAACTCATATTAATGTTAAAAAACCTCATGAAGTGAAATTTTCATGCCATGGGACCTTTAATTATTTAAATTGTTCATACATTAATCTGCTGTGAATATATGTGGCATGTTTGGCCTACATTACTTTTACAGTAATGTAACAGGTGTCAAACTGACAGAATTTTAAAATGCAACCACTTTAAATCAAACAGGCCAGGGGTCTCATTTATAAAACTGTGCGTAGGATCCTTACTATAAGTGTACGTATGCCCAAAAGCTCAAAATGGCGTACGCCAAAAAAATGTCAGCTTTATAAAACCGTGTGTACGCATACCTGTAAGCAATGTTCCCTTTATAAATCAGAGATTACCTACAAGTGTGCATATGTGAATCAGCCTCTTATCCCGCCCTGTACACGCCCATTTTTAACCATATATAGTCAATGCAAACCACCTCGTGAATGCTGATCAGTATGTTAATGACACTGGCAGTTGTTACACCGAATCATGACGACTGGCGGAGAAAAAGCAAAAAACTTCTCAGACGTTCAGGAATTGCTGCAAATTGAATTATAATTTCGGCCTGTTCTTGCACAGTGTAGGGAAACCTGGTCTATAACTACATGTATTAATACTACGTCCAAAACGGCAGGCATTACGGCTCTCGGGGACAGCTTTGATGTACCAGACGTATATAATAAGATTTAACAGAACTATATATTATATCCAAACAAGCCTTAGTGAAAAAGTTGAAGATTATATATAACATTTATAAAAAAATAAAATAAAAAAAATAAAAACACTTTGGACCGGGATGGCACGGTTCCGGCGTGTTGCCCTCTCTACTGGACCCAATTCAGTACATAGATCCAAGAGCTCAGCTTTAGGGAATCTAAATCAGCATATTAGCCAGTATTCGTCATGGTCCCTGAAGTCTCTTTTTCTCCTGATTCTTCCATCAGCGTAGTCCTCCTGCAGGGCCAGCAGTGCCATCATGCAGCATTACGCACGGGGGTCACCGCAGTATTTCTATGTTTACAACAATTTGTGATTGTTAACACCTTGCCAAAATCACAGCATTAACTAGTGGTATCCCCCACCTAGAGATACAATCTGAAGACGAAAGAAAGTATAATAGGCAAACACACTTTTCTTCATGCAGGAATTGTCACGAACAGTATTAAAGTTGGACTGATAACGTGGACATTAAATGTAACGATTACGCGAGAGCTTAACGGCTGTATTTACAGACTTTGACCTTTGATGATATATGCGCAGTATTAAAGACATATATTTAGTTATTTAGGCTACACTGTGTTCTGCCATTATCTAATGCTAGGGTATTTAAATGTTATCATGTATTCCATGCAGTCGGGCCATCTCCTCCTCCAGCGCTCCGTAGCGGACAATGTGACAGCGAGACAGCGACGTATTTAAGATTTGAGTTGGAGGTGTTTATAGAACAACTATCATTCAGTACAAGCGCAAATAACACTGCTGGATTTAATCTTCATGATAACGTGGATGATATGGAGTGAAAAAATGTGCGTGAGGCATCAATACTTGAAAATATTACGAGTAATCGTTATTCCCACATATACTTTCTGCCGTCTGACTTCAGTTCACCACCTCACCATCTACGTCGCCAATTCCTATTTTGTCTCCAGAGTTTGCATGGAGCACCGCACATTCTCCCGTCAGGTTTGTTTTTTATAAATCACAACCTTTGCGTGGGAAGTGGCGTACGCACATTTTCAGCCCCGTTTTGTGCGTACGCCACGTTTATAAATGAGACCCCTGTTATGTTTCTTAATTTTCCTCTGAGCTCATCTGGTCACAGCTAGTCTCACGCTGCCAGACCTTCCTTCACAGCGCTGCGGAGGGTGTCTGGCTAGTCCACACAGAATTACGGGATGGGAGAACAACGTGCTCTGGTTTATTGGCATTTCTTTAAACCAATCACAATCTTCTTGGGCGGTGCTAAGCGCCGGACGGAGCCACGGTGCCGCTGCAAAATAGCCTCTGGAAGGAACTTGTTTGGGTGTAACGTGCACGTAGGGAGGTGAGCTATGGAATTAAAATGGCTGTTGAGGGGGTGATGAGAATTTTACTCAGAAAAAAAAAGATAAATATAATTTGATTGTTGGTTCTAGCTCGGAGGATGTTTCCTGAATCGACCGGAGTTTAGAATGCCAACACAAAGAAAGAGGAAGGTGAATGAGGGACATCCGGCAGAACCTCCTGCAGCATCGGAACAATTCAGTTAATGAAATGTCGTCAATATAGAATAGCTCACAGCCAATCATGTTGTCAAATGAACAGATATCCTGCTTCTCCAGAGTCAGAGTTAAAGCCCTACTTAGTAGGCTCAGTTTTGGGTTTTTCTGTAGGTGAAGGATGTTGTTGTGTCAAAATGTGATCAAATCTGGTTTATAATTAAATTAAGGGCAAACATATGACGTGTGTCTTTGGTATAGACAGGTGATGTTTTGTGTCTGCCTAACAGAGGTCCCAGGCTCTGCCTTTAAAACAATGCAGTCTACTACATCAAAAGAGAGTGAAATCATCACCCTTATGACAAAATGATCAACAACAGGAGTCAAATATGTGTTTCACTCAGTGCAAATTACCAGTCAAACCTGAATGGTTTGAGCCTGTTAAACCAAAATGAAGACATAAACAAAAGCACTTATATTTGCGTATACAGTAATAATAACCATGTCTACATATGTAGTGATTTCAGTACCAGTCCATGCGGTCGGCGTCACAGTTGCAGTAGTGTTGTGGGTCCACACAGTCGCCCTGCAGGCCGCAGACACACTGCTGGCTGTCTGGATGAGCTCCGCCCCAATAAGTCTGCACACGACCGGGACCGGGACCACCGAGCCACCAGCTGAACGGAGAGCCCTCTGAAACACACACACACACACACACACACACACACACACACACACACACACACCCTTAATGTACAACTACTTTCTATTGTTCAACAACAACTCTTACAGTATATGTCATTTTCATATATCCTGTCACGACTTGTCCAATCATTTCCTACAAAGCTGAGGAAACAAAAACTGACCCATACAGTACATGGTTAGAAATATGAACTTACTGTAAATACTGCCCCATTATCGAATTTCCCCTCTTTTGTCATGTCCTGACTCATGTGTTTTTGTTTCACCAGCAGATATTCCTCTTGGCAAAATAAAAATAAATGTTGATTAAAAGCTTCCCAATTTCTCTACGACTTTATTTTCAAGCATTTTAACCTCAAACATGAAGCTTAAGGTTTTTTGTTAACATTCTGGTAATGAATGCAACCTTATTAGTGTCCTCTGGCTAGCTTAATTAAAAAAATGAGGCATTAAAGGAAAACTAAAGCAACAGAAATCTATCTTGAGCTTGAGAGATGAAGCTTATTTTTACTGGTCTGTTAGTAATGGTCTTACAAAGTGAGACCATTACTAACAAAATTGCACATTAGTGCAGCCTCTTGCCCCCATCCATGATCAAACAAGAGATGCTTGCAGGACACAGGCATAAGTTACACAGATGCACTCTCAATGGAAATACTGTAAGCCATATTGTTCCCTGAGTTGAACAGGGTTGTGAGAAAATAGCTGAGTGCTGTATGGAAATGGAAAGGGTCCCCATCTCTCAGCCTCCTGAAATCAATCCCGTGTTTGAAGCCGGGGGATGTTTGCCAACTCCTACCTCTCACGCTGAATATATTGTTTTTTGGGCGGAGGGCGTCAGTGGTATACAGTAAAAAATGCTTTTTGCATTGTGAGAGTGCATAGGTGGAGAGGAGTAAGAGAATGTGATTGGAAAGGTCTCTGTTGAGTCAGCGCTTCTTTATTTTCCCAGAAAGCAGCATGGGGGTTATAATGGAACTTCTATACCATTCTTCCTTTTCAACCACTTTTACTATTTTCATCCATCATTTTATTACCCGGCCCCCAGAAAATTGCTTAACCAATCAAATTATCTGTAGTTCCACAGGAGAGAAGAACTTTGAGGATGTGTCCTTGCAATCAATAGTTGTATGCATGTCCACTGGATAACTGGTTATCGAAATAAGGAATGACTTCAAATGTTTAATTGTTATCCAACTTGTAGTTGATGACTTTTTTCAGTGTATTAACTCATCAATTATCTGACTGATTATTTCAGCACTATTTCCTGTTCAAATACACATACAGTAACAGTGTAGCCGATGTTTGGCAGGTATAATGCTTATCTGACACCTTAGATTGGCGGGTTAGCATGCTAACATTTGATGATGAGCACAAAACACAAAGTACACCTGAGGCTGATGGGAATGTCATTAGTTTTGCAGGTATTATATTAGGTCATACACCAAAGTACTGGTCAAAGTCAATGGGTCATAGCCTGGCATCGCCAGGTCCGGACCAAACGGCCGAAATTTGGTCCAACCAAAAGAGGTAGTCTCAGTCTGGATCAAACTGAACCATAGTAAGGTTCGTTTATAGTGTAAAAGCATTTTTGGGATGGTTCGGACTTTCGGATAAAATATAGGAAGCTCTGGCAGGCTCTCATCGTGTTATAAGACCAGAGCTTAGTGTATAGGCTACATGAGAGAGTGTGTGACGGTGAATGCGCCCAGAGCAGACAGCTGTTGGCTATCAGAGCTGAGAATACATCAGCAGTTTACTTGTTAAGTGGTAGTAAATGTACAGTGTATGTTTGCGTTTGTCTCTGAATAAATGCTCCAGAAAGAAAGTTCCCGTGTCTCGCTTCTCAACATCGCAACAAAACAAAAAGAGCCACGTCAGTAGGGGAGAGCAGCAGTCAGTAGGAGAGAGGAGTCAGTAGGGGAGAGCAGCAGGCAGTAGAGGAGAGCAGCAGTCAGTAGGGGAGAGCAGCAGTCAGTAGGGGAAAGCAGCAGTCAGTAGGGGAGAGCAGCAGTCAGTAGGGGAGAGCCGCAGTCAGCACAAACTCCTCTGTCAGTCATTGTCTTAAACCTGCTCCATGTTTGGCCCGTCCAGGTCCTGGCCCCCTGGTAATCTGACTGAATGTCAAGGGGCCGGACGTATCTGCCAGAGCAAATGAAACATGAGCTTGAAGATTTGTCTGGTTTCCAGGTTAGTGGATCACCAAAGTTGTCAAAATTCATCCTAGCGGGGGGACATTAATATCTGAACCAAATTAATGGCAATCCATCTGATAGATGTTGGGGCATTTTGGTCAAAATAACAAATGTCGACCTCATGGTGGCAACAGAGAAAAAGTAAGAAGATCACCAAAGTCAGCTAGATTCACCCTCTGGACACAATGAATGTCTGAACCAAATTCCATGGCAATTTGTCCACTAGTTGTTGAGATATTTCAGACTCAAGTGGTGGACCGACCGAACGACAAACCCAGAGCCATACTGCCAGCATGGCTAAAAACTGGATTTTATCAAAGCTGTGCTCTATCATAGCTGTGTCTCTTCACACTGAACAATGTTTTTTCTTGTATATAAACTTGCATGAGAGTGAAAGCTGATGCATTAACTGCTACCAAGACAAATACAATGGAATTTGGTGATCAAAGTAATTCTCCCTCTGTTTCTCATACTCACCACCTCTGAGTCCACACATGCACAAGAAACTACTACTTGACTAAACAAAGAAAACACTGATGAGTAGGAGGTATTAAACACGTCTTTGACGATCAATTTGTCTGAACCATTTGTGAAAGAGAAAAAAATTCCTGAAACCACATAAAGTTTGCAGCATTAAGCTTTTTTTTATGTTTTGTTCTTTCTGGTTGAGAAAGAGTCCCAGCTGAAGAGAGCCTGCTTAAACGAGCTTTCATTAAGTTGTATTAAACCCCACAGTCAATTAAGAACAAGTTCTTGTTTACAGTCTTTTCTGATTTAAATGTACACATGAGGGGTATTGAGGGAAAAGGGAGGGGGAAAATGTGCTCTCCCCTGGATAAAATTAAAAGATTAAAAAGATTAAGATTGAGTAGGATTATTAAAAAGTGAGATTTACTTTATTCACAAACACAAAATAAAATCAAATGTTGGGCACCAGTAGAGTTCATGATTAAAGTTGAAAGATAAAGTCAGAAGAAACTGACTCAAGAATCCTCTATATTCTGTATTTTTTCAGTCTATAACAAAATTAGTCAAAATATAAATAAAACAGCAACAGGTATCTGTCTATTCAACAGCTACAGTTAGCTGCCGGTTAGCTTAGCACATAGACTGGAAACAGGGGTAAACAGCTACAGTAGCCTGGCTCTGTCCAACAGTAACATAAATCTGCCCAACAGCAGCTCTAAAGCTCAAGAATTAACATGCCATATTAACACGTATTTAATCAAAGTGTAAAAACAACAATTTGCCATGTTAACGGGGGGCAATGTGTCAAACTATTTCTTGGCTCTAAGCAGTTGCCATGCACTCAGAAGAGACTCAAGGAAGTTACTGGTCCCAGCCAAGTAACAGTCTGGCACATAACCCTTGTAGATTAAACACAATATCAAATGGGTTAATTAATGAGCTTTAGGTGCTGGAAGATTCTGTAACCCTCCGACAGAGCCAGGTTAGCTGTTTCCCTGTTTCCAGTCTTTGTGCTAAGCAAACAGCTAATTGGTTGCTGGCTTTACCTTGGTACACACATGAAAGCGGTATTAATCTTCTCATCTAAATCTCTGCCATAAAGCAAATACGCATATTTCCCAAAATGTCCAACTAAGTTAGTAGTGTAAATACCAGGGCAGGTCCTGTCCTTACTTCCAGCTGTTCTAGGTGAGCAGCTCTACGTCTGACAGCATACGACTACTTGTTCTTGGGGCGTCTGGGACTCAGGTGGTAGAGCAGTTGTTTACCAATCAGTAGGTCGGTGGTTTAATCCCTGGCCCTGCAGTCCCATGTCAAAGTGTTGTTGGGCAAGACACTAAACAATCTCCCTCAATGCTGTGCTATCACTTTTAACTTGAAGAGCAGGTGGCACCTAGGCCAGGTGAATGGTTTCTGTACTGTGTAAAAGTGCTTTGAGTAGTTGTTTAGACTAGAAACGCTATATAAATATAGTCCATTAACATCGACATGTGAATCCCCACATTCTAAAGAAATCACACGAGGGTACACTTAGCAAACCTTTCCTGAACAGGCTTTACCTGGAGTGTTGAGGAGGCGGGACTTCCTGCAGTGGTAGGACAGTTCCTGTTCGCAGTGCTCTGATTGGCTGATGGCGGCCAATAGCTGCTCCTCTTCAGTCGAGTAGTCAAACTGGACTGAATGCTGGTTTACACCTGGAGACGGCCGGACTCTAGTCAGCTCTGTGTTGTTGTGCTGGATCACCATCCATGTGTTCTCCTCTGGTGTCGGATAGATAGATAGATAGATAGATAGATAGATAGATAGATAGATACATTTTTTTGATTATTGTTGCTGATTACTGAACAATTACCTCTATTAATTTGCATTTGTTAATTATTCATTCTTGTTCATCATTCGTTCATCACCTGCCTTTGCGACAACGGCCATTTGCAACTGGCATCTTTGGCCTTGGCACTCTCACTCAGACTTAAAGGAATAATTTACTTATTATTTTTCCAATCAAGAGTTAGATGAAGAGTTTAATCTACTGTCCCGATGCATAATCTACAATATAACCTAAAAGTCAAAACATTTGTACCTTCAATAATCGTCATTTACCTGCCTGTTAACTCCTTTATTTGCTCTATTTGAGGCTTACACTATCTTATTTATTGTCTATTATTCTGTCATATTAATGCCTCCGTCTGCTCTTGTTATTTTATTCCTGAGTGTAACTACTAGAACTAAGTGATATGGAGAAAATCAAATATCACAATATTTTTGACCAAATACCTTGATGTTGACCGTTGATATAATGACTAAGTGGTTAAAAGCAAATAATAGATCAGCTAAAACAGTCTGGTAACTTCAGGACATTACATCACTTGACGACTACCGTTATAAGCGAATTAGCGGTTTGCGCTAAAACTGGTCACATTCTATTAGCATAAAAACATATCCTAGAGAACGGTTGACTCGGTACACGTGTTGTTAACCCCTAGGTTCATTTTGCGGCAGATTTGTCCTTTAAAAGGAACTATGTCCGAATTTTTTAAATGTTGTTCCTATGGTCCAAAAATATTAGTAGACATAAAGTGTGCAAAAACATAGAAATAGAACAGACATTATTATTCAAATCAATGTAGCAGAATGGTCAGAGTGGCGGCCATTTTTGTGTGTACCGCTGCCATTGCAAAGAACTTCTTTGGCCGCTTCAATAGGGACAACAAGGAGATGGCCAACAAGGCTGTGGTCTCTGCAGATCACCAGCCCCTCACACTCTCCACCACCGATGTGTGTGTGGCACTGAGCAGGATTAATGTATGCAAGGCTGCTGGTCCTGATGGTATCCCCGGACGCGTACTCAGGGCCTGTGCTGTGCAGCTGACTGAGGTTTGGACTGACATATTTAATCTGTCACTAGCCCAGGCAGCTGTCCCTGCATCCTTTAAAACCACCTCCATCGTGCCAGTGCCAAAACACTCCACTGCAACAAACCTTAATGACTTCCGTCCAGTTGCACCCACCCCCATCATTATGAAGTGCTTCGAGAGGCTGATACTGGCCCATCTCAAGACCCTGCTTACCACCTGCACTGGACCCCTTCCAATTCGCCTACCATCAGAACAGGAGCAGAGAGGATGCCATCTCTACGGCACGTCACTCTGCCCTGTCCCACCTTGACAATAGCAGCTCCTATGTAAGAATGCTGTTCATTGACTTTAGTTCAGCATTCAACACCATCATCCCCTCCACACTGACCACCAAACTCAGTGAACTGGGCATGAATACCTCCCTCTGTAACTGAACTCTGGACTTCCTAACCAACAGACATCAGTCTGTTAGGTTAGATACACACACCTCCTCAACAATCACCCTGAACACCGGCGTACCACAGGGATGTGTGCTGAGCCCTCTTCTTTACTCCCTCTTCACCGACGACTGCACACATCTCTGAGGACCTCTCTTGGACCCTCAACACCTCTACCCTGATCAAGAAGGCTCACCAGCATCTCTTCTTTCTGAGGAGGCTCAAGAAGATCCACCTGTCTCCTCAGATCCTGGTGAACTTCTACCGCTGCACCATCGAGAGCATCCTCACCAACTGTGTCACAGTTTGGTATGGCAACTGCTCTGCCCATGACTGGAAAGCACTGCAGAGGGTGATGAAAACTGCCCAACGCATCACCGGTTCCTCACTCCCCTCCATCGAGGCCATCCAGGACAAGCGATGCTTGCGTAAGGCGCACAGCATCATCAAAGACTGTTCTCACCCCAACCACAGCCTGTTCACCCCACTCCCGTCCAGGAGGCGTCTCTCAGAGGGAGCTTCTTTCCTGTGGCTGTCACCCTACTGAACTCTTGATCTACATCCAGGTGACAATTTAACCTACTAAGCCCCCCCCCCCCCCCTCCGGACAATTTGCACAATCCTACCCCACCCCTACTGTTCTATTTATTTATTTACAAATGTACATACTGTAATTACACCTATACATAGCCATATTCTACTGCTCTTAATACTATTCATCCACACACTTATTCTTACTACTCTTATAATGTTACCACACTGCACATAGGTGTACATACTGTACATATCTGTCTATATGGTTCATTCAGAATATCCATATTTATTCTGTTTTTTACTACTATACTACTTGTATAATGTCACTGCTACTACATTGCACATATCTGTACATGTTGTTCATACATTGATCATATTACATAGCCATATTTATTCTGCTCTTATAACACTGCAATATATTTCTTGTCCTGCCTATGCACCAGCTGTCTATACTTTGTATATCACATTGCACTTTTCTGCTTTTTTTGCACTTCTGGTTGGATGCAAACTGCATTTCGTTGTCTTTGTACTTGTACTCTGCACAATGACAATAAAGTTGAATCTAATCTAATCTAAAACTGTGCCTGTTGTAGCAGATGGCTAACTCATTGAATTTCTCTGGTCAATGCACAGTGCTGAGCACCATTTCCGTTTCAACTGGTCAAATGACAACGGCAAACAGTTCAATGTCCGTCCTACTCTCATTCTATTTCTATGGCTAAAACTCAAATTTAGCTTAAAGTCTGGAACTGCTCCATAGAAAATGAATTGGGATAATGGCTCTGATGTCAGAGCTGGCGGAGCTGCTGGAAAAATATGCTATAGCCTAATCTCCTGCATCCCTCCAGAGGAGGAGAACGACGGGTGTTACTCCTGTTATTTCCTCAAACAGGAGCAAACGAGAAGGATGAGACTGATGCTGGACCTGTCTTCGTTCAACTGGTGCATCCTGTAGCGACCGTTCAACATGTTGACCGCTGTACATGCGTCGCAGTGGGTCTGCCTGGTGATTGGTTCACTTCCATCGACCTGAGGGCACGTTCACATTCTGGTCATGCCCAAACACAAAAAAATTCATGTGCTTCTCCTTCCTGGGAGTTCAATAGACAACCAGCTGCCATTCGGCTACCCTCTGGCCCATCGTATGCCCTCCAAATGTATCAAGGCGGTTTTTCAGCCATTACACAGAGAGGATTGTAATGGCAAAATCACATTTAAGCCTTTATTGTTTATTGTGCCTTGTGTTTTTTCATTCAGCACACTGCATTCTCATACACCAATCTAAACAACAGTTCATTTGCATTCCTGCATGTGGATTGGGGATTGTTTAGACTTCAGAGACTGAGAGTCTCAGAAGAAGGTGTCTGTGCTTTGTGTGAACTGATAACCCACAAGGCCACAAAGTTTAAAATCCTCCTCTCCCTTTCCGTTCCTCATCTTGTCTGGTTAGATGTACAGGGAGCGTGACCTCAGCTGGGGCAGAGAGGAACAGAGGATTAGATGAAGTGAATTTATGACGCATGTTTGTGTTTTCTTTTCTAAATGCCAGTACTAGACCTATATCTTATCTGTCTCTCAGAAAGAAGGGTCTAGAAGGTTAATATCTTTATTGTTTGTAAGAATGTGCTCAAATGTCACTCCCCTTTCTCCCAATGTGCATTTAAGCTCACTCTTTCCTTTACTCATTTGACGAATCATTTACACACTGAGCTACGTGCTTCTTGTGAAACTGTATTCCTCCTATTTTGCAAAATATATCTTTTAATAAAATACAAAAACCCAACTTGGTTTTAGTCTCAGTTCTGTCTTATTTGTTTCATGTTACTAAACTTTGAAATCTACACCTCTCCCCCTGCTGCAAAGGAAACTTCCACAACAGAATGGCGACGAGGATGGGATCAGAGTGGAGAGACAGATGAGAGTGGCTCCGTGTGTGACTGAGGACCTGCAATCCGAGATCAAACGATCTTCGCCTCTACCTCGCCCAAAAAGCATTCAGAGAGAGAGGGTCAGAAACCGCGGAGGACTCCTCTCACTCCACACTGATCTTCAAAAAGAACCGACGGAAGCAATTTCACGCAGCAGGGTAAGATCACACTCTAATTTAAATTAAATTTGAGTAATTTGAATTGGCTGTAGTAAAATACAGAAACAAATACTGACGTTGGATACTGAGACAGGATAAACATTTGGGGTTGTTTGTATAGGTTTTGTGGTATCTTTAAGGTTGTTTAGATACATAATTGTGAAAACTCCAGCAGTGTTTTTGCACCATAAAACTGATCCGCGCACGGGTGTGACTTTGCTTTATAGATTTTCGGGGGACAAATCTAATTAGGTTTTGAAGTAAATCTAATAAACAGTTTTTCAGAAACTGTTAGGTTTTTTTGTGCTTGGGTTTTTCCGAAATAAGATAGAAACCTGGCCTTACAGTGACGATTGTAAGTAGGATAGAAGTACTTCTTCCCAGTAAAATGGGTAACGGATCGGGGCGATCCGGGTCACACATCCCTACGGGAACCGTGGTGGATGACATGGTGCGAAAATACGGCTCAAAAAGCCTGGAGTGTCTGCCGTATTGGTCCAACACTTACGGCTTTCCTGAAAATGGGTCTTTTAGCACGTACAAACTCAAACTGTTGAGACAGGAATTAGAGGAAAAAGAGAAAAAACTGAGAAAGACAAAATTAAGACGAGTGATTTAGAACAAGTTGAAAAGAATAAGGAGTGTTTTAACTTATGAATGAAAGAAGCAGAAACCAGGGAAAGTAAACGCATGCAGAAAAATATGTCATTGTTGAAAATGAATAGCACTGATGAAGTACAGGCAAAGAAGCCTCTTACTGATTTTTCTCCTTCTCTCTATCCGAGCTTAAGTGACGCTGATCTGGTCCTGGATGTGCTGCCGCCACCCCCATACCCCCCACCGCCCGAAGAAGCTTCAGCCCCACCAGCAGAAGCCTCAGCACGACCTAGGCCCACAGCAGTGCCTTTCCAAACACAGACCAGAGCCATGCAACAGGCAGGCCACAGCAGGGCTGAACAGCCATCCACAAGTGCTGCCTCTGTGATACCAGCTGCTCCACCTTTAGAGAAGACGGAGGAAGAAAAAGTGGAGCTCAACTGTCCAATGCTCCAGGTCCTGACAGCAACCGGAGTGGGTCTCATATACCGACCTTTGACAGAATCTGACATCAAAAGATCCACCGAGCACCTGCCTCCATGCAAAGACTCTGGCAAACGCTTCGGCGTATGCCTTTTTAGGTTTCTTGACACTTTCACACCCACTGTGCATGAAGTAAGACGAATCTTGCTCCATAATCTGGGCCCAGTGGAATAAGCAAGAAAAGAAACAAAGGCGTGAAAAGAATGATGAGGCTCAGCTGACACTCCTGAACACTGTGGCAGACCTGGCAAGCAGAAAACCGAGAGGCAAAGGCAGAGGAAAAGGAAAAGGAAAAGGGCATGGACGTGGCCGTATTCCCTCTGGGGATCGAGAGACATGTTTCAACTGTCACCAGAAAGGACACTGGAGAAAGAACTGTCCTAACCCCACATGGAACGGTCAGAACGGACAACAGCAGACCCAGGGCAACAACAGCCAGCACGCAGATTGACGTGTTGCGGGGGAGGGGAGTGGTGGTGGTGGTGCAGAAGGGATGAGATCCGTGTTCACAACGCTTGAGGAAGGTAATGCAGACACACACACACATGCTTGCAATGAAGAACCGCTTCCTCGCACGCCACATCTACTTTCCCCACACAAAAGACAGGTTGTATTAGATGCTATACAACATCTTGAACAAGAACAAATTAGGGAAAGCACTCCGACTTATTCTATGTACTCATCCAATACTTATAAGAAAATGCCCACTACAGTGTTGAATGTACAAGGGAAAACAGTTGAATTTCTAGTGGACAGTGGGGCTACTAATTCAGTTTTGATGCGAAATTTGTTCCCAGGTCAAAAACTTTCGGGTAGACAAGTTTTTTCTAAAAGTGCTAGCGACACAGTTGTGTTGTGTGCACACTGACCCTACTGACCCCACACCCGATAGAAAGGCAAAATGCTCATTCCTGCTTTCTCCTGTGTGCCCTGTAAATCTCTTAGGAAGAGACCTCATGTGTGAGTTTGGAATAGGTGTAGTTCCAACCTCAACCGGTCTAAAAGTCATACGTCTTAGTAAAGACAACACGTCTGACATTTTTATGTCAGAACCGACACACACATCTCTGTACATTTTTCAATGGTGGGTTTCCCTCTGTAAGGCTGAAGAATTACTGACAGAAGCACGATGCTTCGTGCCCATCACAGCTGAGGTAATGCAGGCATCAGATCTACACCGTACTTCTTTTGCTGCACCAGACCTAGATGAGGAATACACTGATAATTTTTTTGTTGACCTAAATGATGAGCTTGAGTGTACTTATCTGTATTGGCATGATAACAAATGTGCAATATCAGTGAACTTGACGGAAGAACAGAGAAAGTTTTTCCGTGTCCCTCACTCACATGCTCATATTTCTTTGTGTAAATCTCCAACAGATCAATGGAGAGACTTGGGACTTTTTGTACTGGACTGTGACAAACTGACTGACTGGACTGACGCCGTGGATACCGGAGTCTCCTTCTCTCCCTCGACGGGGTGCTGCAGGAGACTCTTATCATTTCGGGTGTCTTGCACACGCAGTGTGTACCAGTACCGAGCCAACTCTGGGCAGCGCACAAATATGATGTGGGTTTGATTAAAAACTGCCAGCCTGTAGTCATCACACCGCGTTCGGACTTCAGGCCCCAAAAACATCAGTACCCACTAAAACAGGAAGCAATCGACGGAATCAGACTTGTTTTTAACTCCTTATTGGCCGCTGGGGTAATTATTCCGTGTCCAGATTCTCCCGTGCGCACACCCATTTTTCCTGTCAAGAAAATCAGAGACAGGGGTCGTCCCGTCGAGTGGCGATTTGTTCAGGACCTAAAAGCAGTAAATGCAGCGGTCCATGCGCGTGTACTGAACGTTCCCAATCCGTACACAATTCTACAGGGGATTCCTGGGGATGCTAAGTTTTTCTCTGTTGTAGATTTGTCTAACGCTTTTTTTCAGCGTTCCAGTGGACAAAGAGAGTCAATTCTGGTTTGCATTTCTCTTTGATGGTAAGCCCTACACATTCACACGTCTTTGCCAGGGGTACACTGAATCTCCCACAATCTACAATGAGGCTCTGAGAGAGAGCCTTGTAAGTTTGACCCTTCTACCTGGGTCCGGTCTTTTACAATACGTAGATGACTGTCTGGTGGGGAGTCCCACAAAGGAACAGTGCGAACATGACACTATTGCATTGTTAAAACATCTTGCAGCCGAAGGCCACAAAGCAAGCCTGTCGAAATTACAATTTGTAAAAGAAGATGTTAATTTTTTGGGCCATGACATCTCAAAAGCAGGGAAAACCTTGTCTCCATCTCGCATTGAGGCAATAGTTTCCCTCCCTAAACCTGTGACTAAGAAACAAATGATGTCATTTTTGGGCATGTGTTCTTATTGTCGTGTTTTCATCCCAAACTACGCTCAGCTAGTACAGCCACTAGCCGATCTGATTCACGGTAAAAATCTGACTGCGCATGACCGCATGACATGGAATGTGGAGGCTGATCAGGCTTTTGTAAATCTCAAAATGGCCTTTCAGAGTCCTCCAACCTTAGGTTTGCCTAACCCTAACCTTTCTTTCACTCAGACAGTGGATGAACGCTTAGGATGC